>VWZD01012257.1:173843-216148 GCA_013396695.1 Sakesphorus luctuosus
AGGAAGGAAGGAAGGAAGGAAGGAAGGAAGCAAGGAAGGACGGACGGACACTTGGTTACTTGCTTTTTCAGACATTAAAGGAAGCACAAAATGGGAAGTTTGTCCTCACTGCAAGAGTTAGCCTGTAATCTTTTCACTGCAGGATAGGACACAGGGAGCTGATCCCATGAAAGGCACTACTGGTGGCTGCGTCCGGCGCAAAGATTTCTGAAGGAAGTGCACACAACTGTCTTTGTTGCAATGAGCTGAGAAGTAACTTTGTTTTCCAAGAAAGAATTGTGGGAGAAATTGACTGTCTGTTTTATTGTATGGGGAATGGGCAATAGCACAAACCAACATATCATTTGCAGAGCCAACACAGATACAGTCCATATCCACACAGTCTAACAGGCTGCACTAACTTGAGGCAGGATCATTTTGGGTGATCCAGATGAACAGTTCAATGAAGAAGTACAAACACACATTAAAATTAAAGCATTTTCCTTTTGTATGGAATTTGAGTTATAAATGGAGCTAACATCACAGAGAAAATAAGCCCTGGGCCATTTCCCTAAGAAACAATAAAAAATATGGAAAACAACTTCAAATAATGGTTATTTTGTTCTAGCACCTGTATAGCCATGCTATGCACTGAATGTTGCTGATTAATTAATGAAGTCCATCTGATGATGTCTCCCTGTGAAGGATGTACAATCTATATTCCAAATTACTTTTGAAAATTTAATCATCAGAAAGTAGAATTTGCTCATTAGTTAGTAATAATATATTAAGTTCCTCTCTCTGTCCCCAGATCAGATGGATAAAGCCTAATTAATTAAAGGCAAGCCACAGAATATGTGTAGTCCCACTGGTAGCGTAAAAAGTAGCAAAGGAATATATAAATACTGGATGTTAAACGTGCAGCAATGTGTTAACAGAGTACTGGAACAGATTGCCCAGAGAGACTGTGGAGTCTTCCTCACTGGAGATATCCAAGAATTGCCTGGACACAATTCTGTACCATGTGCTCTGGGATGACCCTGCTTGAGCAGGGAGGTTGGACCAGATGACCAACTGTGATACCTTCCAAACTCATCCATTCTGTGATTCTATGACAGCCCATCACTAACACAGACACTTTATACAAAATTACAAGAAATTGCATTAAAACATACAGTCTAAATGTGCATGTTCCTCCTCTTAGATCCAACATGACATTTCTCTGTGATAGCTTTTTCTAAAGTAACATGGCACTCAATCTTTTAAAAGCTTTGGAAGAGGTATTTCTGATCTCACCCTACAACCAGTTAAGGCAGTTTTTACTGGATAATAGAAAAATCTCATGAAAAGTTCAGCATATTCTGCATTGCCCACAATCATCTCTGAAACATCCTAACTGGAACCATCACTTTAACTGTAGCAGTCACCATCTGCCTGGCAAATGTGCAAGGCATTTTCTCAGGAATAAGCTGTGGGTTTAGCCACAAATAGCAATAAGCATCATAGTCACAGTGGCCTGCAGGAGGGAATAGAAGTGTTCTTCTGTCTCACCTGGAGGCGATGTCTGTGTCCTTGACTTTTAATGGAGGAGGAAATCAAGCCTGCCCTATGCAAGTGACAAGCTTGCTGAAAACAACCACTCAGTGGCTTGCTTCTAGGAAGCACAGCCTTTGCACCTCTGAGACCAAGGACTGTCCAGTCACAGAATGTAGGAGTCTCTGCTCTGCTCTGCTTCTAGAAGGGAGAAAGCTAACCATGATCAAAGTTACGGAAGGTGAATTAAAACATGCTTTACATAATTCATTTGTCATGTCATAAAATACATTTACATATATTTGTTTAAAATTCCTCATCATAATTTCGGTTAGTAGCACAGAAAACCAAAATTTCTGATATTTCTACTTTTTCAGATATTTTAATGCAACCAAATTTAATTTCACTTTACAGCCATTCACATTTGGCAAGTTTACAGGGCAGCACAATAAATTCAGATCACCATAGAAATTAAATCTAAATTCTAACAAAAACCATTAGCATTTTTGTGAATAGTTACAGTACATAAACCAGAAAATGAGAAGACATTTTTTTCCGAATGTGTTTTATTCTGTTACTTGAATCCTAATTTCTGTAGACAGTAAGGAGGCTACAGATACCTATACTAAGTTTATTTACTCCGCAGACCAATATACGTGTGCTTCTCGAAAGACAACAATTCTTACGTTTTTCCTTTTGTATTCACTCCATGCCTTGTTCCTCTTCAAAAAGCACAGCTTACACGTTTCTTCTTCATTTGTGCTCTTTACACATTTCTGTGAGCCATACCTATCACTGAGAGCAGAACACCTTTCCTTCTGAACCACAGTATGGGAATTTTAATCATTGCTGATCTTCATTTTCATTCTTCTCTCCTGACACTAAACACGTGTATCTTAATTTGCATATTAAAATCAATGTCAGAGTCAGTCATTAAGTGTTTAATGAACTCATATTTTTTGATATGGGTATTTTTCTGTCTCCTGACTACTGTGTAACATAAATGGTTTTGTAAACTTCCCATTTGCTCCTCATAGCATATCCCCTTCCTGCAGAACAATTTAACTGCATTTTAAGAGTGCAGGCTCCAGAAGATTGCTTTCCAAAGGAAGAAAGAATGTGCATCTAAAACACACCTATAGGAGTAGGTGGATGTCAGTCAAGTCATGACAGAGTTCTCCCTGATTCCCACACTGTTCTGTGTCTTTGCATTTCAAGGTCAAAGCCAGCTGCATGCTGAGTAATCTCCCAGAGTTCAGTAATGAATACTCATTTTTTATTCTTCATAATAATAGCTTTTAACAAACAGGTTTCTCTCTCACCCCTTGGCTCTGAAGGCCAAAATAGATTTACTGAACACAACAAGAATACAATCAAGTCCAGAAGAAACTTTAAATTCAGAGCTCTCAAAAAATCTTCAGTCACATACTCTACTTCCCTACTGCCCCTTCATTAAAGTATCTCCTTTTGGAAAGGCATGGTAATTTTGAGGCATCTCTCTGAATCAGTTCTGTTACCTACCATCTTTTCCTATTTTGTTTGAAAATTCATGTCTAGCTTTCTTTATTCTTCATCATCAAATATTTGTGAGTTTTTCATTTGTATGAACTTACATACTTACATTAAAAGTTCTTTCTAAAATCCTTCTAAAACCTTTTATAATAAAATTATAATACCCAAAATTAGGAGAGAGACATCAATTTTGAGCTCTTTTATTGATTAACCTTATATACTGTCAGATAAGGTGCATACAGCTTCAGTCTCTCAGAAGTACCTACATAAAAACCTTTTCAAGATCCACATGCATTTCCTATTAAGGTGAACCGATTTTAAATATAGAATATGGATGATATGTGCAGGTATTCATTGGCCCACACTTCCATCTCTTTAGAGTTGCTACTTACAGTTCCTGCATTTTCTAATAGACTAGTGCATACATTTTCAGGCTAGCAAACCAAAGACAAACTTACAGGTGCCAGCTGCTAAGATAAGAATGGAATTTGCCTGGAGACCTTGAGCTGGCACAGAAGCAAGAAATGAAGCCTGCAGAAACTCCACGGAGTAACATTAAAAGACCTCTTTAATAAAGTAAAAATAAGCTGCTGTAGTAGTTTTGGCTCTAGTCAGCATAGGTCCCCATTTAGGCCTCAGTTTTCAGCAGGCCTCAAAGGACGTGACGCAGATTAGAGGGGACAGGTATCATCTGACTTAAGCAGCCAAAGAGGTATTTCATATCATCTGACATCATTAAGAAGCGTCAAAGAGTATAACAAGCCGGGGGGGAGGAGTTTCTGCTTTTTCGGTCCATGTTTGGGACCAGGAAGGTTCCTACTCCCTGACTGCTGATATCAGGCCCTGCTGCCGGTCTGCGTGGCTGTTTACCAAGAGAAGTGAGCATATTCCTGTTCATTCCTTTTTCCCTCTTGCTAGAAAGTTTCCTTTGGAGAAGTTTAGTTAGTTCAGAATTCTGCTTGTTAGCTGGGGTGACCTCGGTGAGCCTGTTGTTGTTTCCTGTCACTATGTGCTATTTCATATTTAGTGTTAAGCTTCCCACTTCTCTATATAAATATAAGAACTTCACCATGTCCAAAGCCTCATTTCTGTTTTTTTCCCTCACTCTCCTTCTCTGAGAGTGGACCTTTTGACTGAGTACCAGGCAGTTAACATTTTGCCAGCTTAAACTATAACAGTTGCACAAAGACTGTTTAGATCTAGGAATTTTTAGGAAATATGTATTACTTAATTAATTAACTATAGCTGTGTGATGTTAGATAGTTTGCATGGTGTGTATAGGCTTTGAGATTGTGTGTAACTGTGTGACAAAGTAGCTCTGAATATAGTCCCTCCTGTAATTTGTATATTCTTGTGCAAGAATAGTTTAAATATTGTTAATGTAAACATAGTTGCATCCTTTTCCCTTTTTCCTTCTCTGCTCCTCTTCCCTTCTCTCCACAACTACTGTAACTCATGAGGAAGAGGACCGAGAAATAAAATAACAAAACAGTAAAACCTCATAAAATTAGATGTGTTCAAGTGATTTATTTAAGGATAGGGGTTGAATCCCCTGAAAAGCCCCTAAAAGGCTCAATTGAGAACTGTGTATGTGGAGATCAGGTGTTGTGACACCCAGTGTTCAAAATAATTACTTCTCTATTCTGCAATTTTCCTGTTTAGATCTCAAATGGTGTCTCCTTTTCACTTTATAGCTGATTAACAAAGCTGGTTCCAAATTATGCTGTGTACATAGAATCACAGAATTGTTAGGGTTGGAAGGGACCTCTGGAGACCATCTAGTCCAACATCCTATCACTATTTTTTTTTGCTGTCCCTTCTTTTTTTGGTTGTCTGGACTGGAAAACCCGGTATTTTAAGCTGCCCTTGCAACAAGACTGCTGCACACACATCTCCTGACTGCTTTCTGAACTCATCAGTGTACAGTTAGAAGGCCAAATAAAGAAAGCATCGACTTGCTCTCTAGCAACATGCCTGCAATACTCCAAATGCAGAGACTCTACTCACAGAGCTGGATTGCGTGAGAACAAGTTCCGCTTGCCAGGATGAGTTCTGTAGCTTCACTTGATCTCCCTGTAACTGCCTCTTCCAGCGAACGAGCTTTCCTCTGCTCGCTTCTGCCATAGCACAATCTACTCCCACTCTCTTACCTGCCCACTAAAAATGGAGAGGTAAAAAATAATTGCTTTTACAAAAAAAAACAAAAACAAAAACAAAAAAAAATCCCACAAAACAAAAAAATACCAAACCAAAACAACAACACCCCTGAATATGTCACATGACAGAAAAAATAATTAATAAGATCCATTTCTTTTAATAAAATTGTTTTCAAAAGCACTGACCATAATCACCCCATCTTATCTAGAATGGCCTGTTGTCTGCATTCATACTGTTACTGATATAATTTATGTAGTTAATTTTGTAGCGCAGAAGTTTTTCTTATTATTACATGTATGTGCTATACTGTGGGCTAGTTTGTGCTTGGCTTCTACAAACACCTGAAGAGATGGAGATAAAAGGCTGGTCTGCTGTCATGTGTCTCTAAATTCTGCACTAAACACTTTGCTTTGGTGTTTTCTTAACATAGTACAAGCTCCTAAGTAAAAGGGGAGACCTGCCCAATTGCCATATGGCTGAGAGGAATACTCAATGCTTTTTAATGAGATAGCACCATTTTCAGTCCTTATTTATGTAATCAGATGATTTTGTGGGGTATCAGCCAAAGTGATACTACCTCGAGACCTTGACAGAGTGAGTGTATGTCCTTTCAATCCCACAAAGACCAAATTTTTTTCAGCATTTTCAAAATGTCAAAGATTACAAAATATTTACCCAATGCTTTCATAAAAATTAGAACTAAATAAAAAATACAGCCACAATTTCAAATAACAAAACAAAACAGCAGAGAAACTGTTCTACCTCGCATGCAACATGGGCCACAGCCTTACCAGTGCAAGTCTCTTTATTGCTTCCACTGTAACTGTGCTGACTGTTGTGCTGGGGATTCAATGTAAGCAGGCAAGCTCGTAAGGGTTTTATCAAGCCACTGTGAAATCTTGCTTGACTGCACAGAGGATACAGATGTCGAAGATTCAAAAAGGTTCTTAAATTGCTGTTTCCCCAAACTGACTGGAAGAATTGCCTCACCTATCTCAGGGTCACAGTCCCATCTTCCAGTGGCAGGCTGTAGAGCTTGGCTGACCAAGCAGGCTTGACATCATTCCTGCTGGCTTCAGCATTTTGATGGGTAACTGACTGCCCATGGCCCTGGGAGGCAGGAAATACCGGAAAACAGCTTTCCACTATTTCTCTTTCAATTCTCCCTTTGTGGAGGTGTCGAGAATTTGCTTTGCAATTAAATCTTCTGCAAATAGCATGGGCGGGAGAGGAGTGGGGTCTCTTTTCTTTTCTTTTCTTTCTTTTTTTTTTAATATTCCTGATTATTTCCAAGGTACACAACAAATCAATAATTGTCATGAAAGAAAAAATCCCTCTCAGTCAGTTCTATTTTAAAATTGTTATATGACTTTCAAAAATGTTGTTTATCTTCCTTGGGCAGTGATTTCGTTATGAAAACTACCTGATATCAAGGTAAACCACCCAACTAGCCACTTCTCTGACACTGGCAAATTAACACACCAGAACACATGAAAGAAGAAAATGTGGCACAGCAATAGTTTTTTTCCGCTATTTCTGTGCTTGCTAAAGCACTTGAAGTAAAACATCTATTAATCTTTAAAAACATTGGATTTAATTGCCCTGACTAATGTTAGCTTGTACCAAATGTTACAGATATGTTTTCCTGCATACAGTACAAAATGTTCTTCTAATTTTAAATGTGTAATGGAATTCCAGTCCTCTGAGCCATTTCCTAGCTGATTTCAACTGTCAATTGGCACACAAGCAGCTTCTCTGCAGTGATTCAATCACCTACTTCACTTTTCTTCACCCAAATAAATGTATGATATGTAGTAGTTTGATGTTTCTCTTTGAAAGTCCAAAAGAGTAAAATGTATGGGCTTCTGTGAGATCATTACAATTTTTATTAGAAACTTCATGAAAAGTGCTCTTCCTCACTAACAATCCCAGATCTGACTTGCCTTTTATCATCAGGTGATCTAGATTGGCTGGGAAAGGGCTGCAGAATAAAATACTTGTATTCTGACAAGGTGTTGCAAGATTGAGCTGTAGGCAACCTCGGCTCTCACATAGAGTATAAGGCTGGATAAGGTGAAAATAGATCCTCATTGGTCCTACATTAACTCCAGCAGACTTTCAGAAAGCCAGACTGGCTGCTGCTTCTGCCACCAAGGTTTCAGTGGTAAATACTGGGTGACAACTAATCCAGAAGAGGTGCTTTTTGCAAACATCATTCAGAAATGGCAGGCTCCATCCTGATTCTTCCCATTCCTCTGTCAACAGTGGCAAACTGAACCTGGTCTCACAGGGACTCTCCTTTTCCCTCACCCCATTGCACACAGGTGCAAATTAAGCCAGACTGCAAAGCAAAAATAACAGCCCTTTCCTGACAAAAGAGGGACCAAATGTTTTCTTCTATTTAATTTCTCGAGCGATAAGAAAAAACAAGCACACACGCCTATGAAGTTTTAATTTGAAGCCTGTTCAAACCCAGTGGTTACAGAGTACAGGAGGAAAGAAGGATGAAAACATAAATCAGTTTGCACAGCTAAGCCCAAATATGTGAAACTTTTTTGAAGCAGAGATATCAGCAAAGTGGAAGGGATAAAGATTGTTGTTGCTTTATGTAATCTTGGCCCTATGATACCAAGTACAACTGGGATTCTGAGGCTGTCCTATAGAGGGCCAACACATTTTCTCCTCAAAGAACATGAAAGTCCTTTTATCCAGTAGTGAGATATGGAATGCAAAATGTTAATGAAGTCCCTGGGTCATTAAACTTATCTTTGATCCAGTCTGAGTTACGATTATTCTGTAACAACCATTGCAAACCACAAAACAGAACCAAAGTCAAATACTGCTGTTAGGTCCTTCTCCATACTAAGAAGTGATCACTACCACTCGTTACAAAGAAAATCCACATTGGCAAGAAAAGCCTAAAATTCCTTGTTAAATATCTCTGGGGCACCTGCCTGGTTGCTAACATATATCCATTAGGGTTTCTTTGGGAAATAAGCTTTTTTGCCTGCACAGTGAAGCAATGTAATTTTATAGTATTTCTATCTTTCATTTTGCGTTTCTTTCTTTTCAGTGAATTCAATGGACCATTCTTAATTACAGCTCAAAATTGTTGATTATGGCTCACACTCACACACTCTGGCTCAGCATCAGTGGATGCAGACATAAAAACAGCTTGAAAAAGAGTCACAGAACAGGGAGAAGATTCTCTTTGTCAAAAATTCCATGGTAGTCTACCAAGAACTATTATAGGTACAACTAAAACCAACAGAAAAGAAAAACAGTTATAAATGGTGGAAAATATTAAGATGTGAACTTTTTCATGTAAAATGCATGACAGCTCCAAAGAGAGGAGGGAAGTACTCATTAGACTGGAGAGCAATCACTTCATGTATGAATGAGAAATTTTTGTTCAAGTAGCGATCCCTCAACACAACATCTACTGTTTCCAGGAGCATACAGTAGATCAAGATAGAGAGAAGGATGCAGAAAAAGCAACACCACTTAAGGCAGAAGCAATATCTGGTCAAGAAAACAATATATAGACCAGAAGTCTTCAGTCTGGAAGAACAAAATCAAAGGAGGATGAAATAAAGGTCTACGAAATCATAATTTAGAAAGTAGGAATATGGAATAAATTTTTTCAGAGATCTGAGAAAAAGAAGGTAGTTTTTTGAATGTATGTAGTATTATTTCAGAACTCATTGTGCTTGGGTATTTTGTACAGGAAAGCTTACATAAATTCAAGAAACTTTTAGACATGTTTTCAGATGTTAAGAAATGCACAAAAGACTGCTAGGCATGAAAACACTCTGTCTGAAGAAGTGCCCAAGCCTTGGGTGTCTGGAAGCTCAGCAGGCATTCCCAGGGGAAACATGCCTGGTTTTGTTCTTTTTCTGTTTTCTATTGGTTGCTGTTAAACACAGAGTACTCGGCTAGGTGGACCTTTGGTCTTAATTCCTCAATGATTTCATGCACTTCATGCTTCAAAGAATTAAATGCTTACCTTCTTGCCTGTTGTTCAGAACTAAATACTCAGCTCTTATTTTCTACAAGTGTTACTATTGTATAATTGTCAATATACTGGATTAACACCATTCCCACATTATATTGATAAAAAATGAATATTCAGTATTGTGTTTTATGAAGAGGAAGACTAGCTGAAGAACTTAATAGGTAGCTTTTAAAAATTTAAATCTGCTGGTAGAACGAGTAAGATCCCAGGATTTCTAAAAATATGCTTAGTTTCTTTGGTGGATTAGCAACTGAAGGCTTTTTATATGAGGAGACAGATTTCGGAGATTAATGAACTGGTGTGCAGGAAAGAGAAGATGGTAAGCATCAACCATAACCTGGATAAGGGACAGGCAGACAAGAGTCAGAAATGCTACCCAGTACCACAGCCATGGAAAGGAGTTTGGAGGTCATAAGCACACTCACCAATCACACAGCAAGACACTGTCTCCAAAAAGAGCAAGACCAATGAGCTACATGTCAAAGAAAAACACTGCACAAGAGCAAACCAACTGCATGGATATGACAACTTATTGTGTAATTTGTGGGTTTTTGAAACATCCGGGCCCCTTGAGCATCTCAGCATACAAGCAGTACATGACCAAAGTTGGCCTTGCAGGAAAAAATGTGGTGTTCCATATGCTTTCCATGTAGGAAAATGTCATACATTAGTCATAGTTCATAAGACACTTGGCAGTGTTTTCACTGGCTGTTACTGGGGGTCCTCTCAAACTGGAGGACTGAGGCCCCTGCCTCACCTGTATTGTTTTATAGACATTTACACACACACACACAGGAGCACAATGTGCCATCAGTACAATGTCTCTGGCAACAGACTGTCAAGCAACTGTGCTGCATTGTAGCAAACAATCAAGGAGGAAAATAATGTTAAAAACTTTCTGACCCTGCACAGAGACCTGTTAGCTTATGACAGTCCAGTTCTCTTCTGAAAGTATTAGAGAGGGAGAAAAAAAAAGAAGCTAAAATAACTAGAAGAATCTGAAATAACAGGGCAGAATGAGAGAAAATCTGAAATCTAGAACTTGCTAAAGTTAGAAGATTGAGTAACAATAACATAAATATGGAGAAATAAAATTAAAAATGGAGACTGAGGGGGGTGTTAAATGTATTTAACAGAAGAGAAGAATGAAGACGAGCCATCAATCTTTCCTGACCCAAAATTATTATTTCAGACATCTTAAAATATTTAACTTGTCACTGTTACATCTTTACTTATTTACAGATTTACATGAAAATATAAATATATTTCAATATAAAACCATGATTTAAATGATGACACTAACTTGTTTTCCATTAGCATTTCCAATGTTGATATCAATCAATTAAAGATGGTCCATTGCCAGCTTCTGAGCTGAAATGTAGTGTCTCACTACTGCCAGGCACACACCATGCTATGGGATAGTAATTTATTAGACCTTAAAATATACACTAGAAAACCCCAGCATATTTTCAGAAGCAACTATCAGTGTCTAATATATGAAAAGACCCAGTTAGAAACTTCAGTTATATTTTGATGCAACCATTTTCTGCCTCTATGGGAAGTTCACTTTTATTTTGATAATTTTGCTAAGAGCCTTTTTCAGACAGCCTAAACCTTGCTGAGATTTTACTTCCCATTAGCTGTCACAGACTAGCCAAAATTTTTTTCCCTTCTGGTGAAAATGAGGTTGGACATTGCTAGATTCACATTTTTTTATCAAGATCCTGATGGTAAGTAAATGTGCCATAAGGGGTCATTGGGTTTCATCTCATGGCTTTGTCCCAAGCCTTAGGCATTCTTAGGCTTCTGTCACACTGTGGGACGAGAGCAAGCCATGCCTGACCTCACTTCTGCCCTTCCTCGTGTGCTCAGGGAACCTGAGAGGTGTGTGCGTGCACAGACACACACAGAATCACAGAATATGCTGAGTTGGAAGGGACCCCCAAGGATCATCAAGTCCAGCTCCTGGCCCTGCACAGGACACCCCCAGAGACACACCATGTCCCTGAGAGCATTGTCCAAAGGCTTCTTCAACTCTGTCAGGCCTGGTGCTGTGGCCACTTCCCTGGGGAGTTGTTCCAGTGCCCAACCACCTTCTGAGTGAAGAACTTTTACCTGATATTCAGCCTAAACTTCCCCTGACACAACTTCAGGCCATTCCCTCAGGTTCTGTCACTGGTCCCTCACACATACAGAGGCAGTGCCACCATTGTAAGAGCCAACAGCAACACACACTCACCTTGCAATAAATACGTGGACAGTGTGCGTAGCAGCCTGTTCAGACAGGGGCATAAGCTGAAAACCACTCACAATTGGCTTATTCAATTATTAAATTAATGGAACAAAAACCTAAATTTTGATAAGAATAATCCCAGAGGCAAAACATATTAATGAGTTGCTGCTAACCAACCCACTGACCTCTCTCACACTTTCTGTAACAATTTTCTTTGTCCTCCAGTTTAGGCTTCATAGTATGTATGGGCTTCATCACAGCAACCTGTTTCTTATTTTAAACAAAACATTGGAAACTGAAAGAAAAACCCGAGAAAGCTTTTAAAGAATTCAGAAGCATTCTGTAGTTCTGTCTTTATTCTTAAAGTGCCTACAAGGAACAAAAATAATGTGCTTTGCATTACCACAGGAATGAAAGAAGTGTCTCCACTCACAAAAATAAATAGCAATACTTTTGGCTTTCAAGCCTGGACAAATCAGAAGCTTTGTGTTTTTAAAGAAATCAACCTTTCTCTTCATTGCTGGGCACAATCATACAAAATTGTACCTGCAGCACAGGGCCAACTTACATTAAGACTTCACTGTAATCTATTAATACAGTCTACCAAGCTGTTGAGGTTGGGTAGGCTGTCCTAAACAAACAAACAGAAGGTGGTTATAGTAAGACCACACTCCTTCTCTTATAGGAACATCCTATGGCATGTAAGCAGGCAGCAGGGCCTTGTAAAACTATTCAATCAGTATTGTCACCAAGAGACAGCTCTTTGGATGGGAATTTCTGGTGGACAGTTGAAAAGGTTTTGAAGGTGATTTGCAACATTGGGCTGGTCCCTGTAGAGAGAGCAATAAGGAAACCCAGCCTCCAAAGACTAGCAGGGTTTCTAATTGCTGCAGGGCATCAACCTGCTTTGGGATAACAGACACTGCTTGTCTAGATGTAATTTTACTAGAGGAGCTGAAAGGGCTTTAACCCCCTCCCTACTGAGCACTACTTAGAGAACAGGATACAAAGGCTGTCATTGCCCACAGCTGCCTCCCTTCCTCCAAAATGCAGCTGGCCACAACCACCCTTGTCTGACACACCCAGCTGCTGCCATTAAAGCAATTTCAATTGCTGCTACCAGTTGCTATTTAAGTCTAAGATCCCAGGATGAAGTCTAATGCAGGCAAAAATGAACAATCTTACAACCTACTGTAAGAACATAACGAGTCCCTGAACTAGTTTTTCTGCTTTGTGGGATGAAGGGAGTGTTGTTTAACATACCTAAGTATCTATGTTCCCATTTCTTCTGCAGAAAAGAATTTGAGTAGCATGCCATGGAACAGGCAGGGAACTTGAGTATGTCATGCAAATTTATGCAGAGCTGACTTAAAAGAATAGAAGCAGAATTTCTATATATATGCATGCCAATTACACCATATGATTCCATTTTTATTTCCTCTCGTGTGTCACTTTCCCTTCAGTTGCCTGCTTATCATTTCGCACAAGCACATATGGGGAACCACACCTTCCAGTTGCACAAATAAAACAAAACAAAATAACTATATTTAAGAATCCATCGACAACTATTCATTCAAAAACTGTTCGGAGCACTCATGTGAGGTTGCCAGGTGAGGAACTACTTATTCACCTATCTCCTTATTAGCAAAAGAATTTAGCAAGAAGTTAAAAGCAAAGGATGTAACTGACTTAAGTGCTGTCCACATGAAGGGTGTCAAGGCTGCAGGAACTCAGGCTGTCAGCTTGCTCATACTTCTGTGAAACGTTATCCTCCTCAGCTGCAGGGAAGTACAAGTGTCAATTAGACAGAAGCTCCATCACACTTCTGAAAATGTTTTTTCATTATCCTGATTTAGAGTCTAAATATTTGGTTGCAACTGACACTGCTTAAATAAGACATGTCAGTTAATAACTTGCAGTTGCAAATGGGTTTTTTTTTAATTTTCTTTCCTTTTTATTTTTTCTTCTTTTTTTTTCTTTCAGGAAATTCATTGTTGTTGCCAATACCCTTATCATGAAAACATGAATGAATGTAAATGCCTATAAGACTGGTAACATGCAGGAAGGCAGCAGTGCTGTGTGTCAACATATGTAAAGCAGTCACATCACTGCTAGAGATACCCCCTAAAAGAGTGCACTGCTATAAAGCAAATCTTACTGGACATTCAGTCACCTTTAATTTTTTGATAAATGCCCTACACATTTCACAACGTTGTAGTATCCACACAGCTTAGTTTTTAATGTCCTAAAATATCTTGATAGCCAACAAATAGTCACAAGTGTTTTACTATGCTTATATGAAGTTTACTTGCAAGGCTGCAAAGTGCTGCCACAAAAACACAAATGGTCTGAGGATATTTACTTAATAAGTAAAAAGGACATGGAAGATAATGAGCACATGGTAATGGAATTGTACAGCAGAAGAGTCATCATTTATCCAAAACAGTTTTCCTCTCACCCTGTGCAGAGTAAATTTACACAGTTAACTCCTCAACACCAAGCCTGTCACCTGAACTGCTTTCCTTTTTCACAGTGCACTGAGGTGTTGCACAAGGTACAGCACTGCAGTTATTTACCTTTCTTCTGCACCTGTGTGGTTCTAAATTCTTCCTGAAATACCAAAAATCACAACGTGCAGTACATGATACTGTATGCGGACAAACTGGGTACACTCACACCACAGATAGTTGTTTCAGGAGTAAAAAGAGCTAGAAAAAGAACAAGCCACATACTGCCCAAGCCATTGCTTTGCATGTAAGGGCTCTGCAAAGCTCACAGAAATTCAAGAACAGATTTGGTGTGTTTGTTCCCAAGTGACTGCAGGTCAGATGCTGAAGGTGCACTAGGCAGGAGAAGAGAAAGGGACAACAGCTTTTCTTCCTCTCTCTGGACTGCAAGAAATGGTTGCCTTGACTTTTGGGGGTATCTGGCATCTTAAGGTCAGTGGGAGGGAAAGGGATTTTGGCCTCCATCCCACTCACCAAGAGGGCACTACTGTATCAACACCAGCTCTTAATTAAGTGTGTGACTCTTCGCACCATAGGGGTTCAAAGGCATTCTTCAAGTGTGGGTGTGGGAAAGTGACTCATCAGAAACAATATAAAAAAATTAAAATCTAAATATTGGTAATTTCTTTTCTCTCACCTCATCCACTTCCTAAAAGTAGGATTTTAAAACCTGCCTCATGTAGTTTTAATTGAGCTCTTTTACAAGCTCTGGTTTAATAAATATATTCATAAAATTATTCATCTTCCCTGCTCTACTCCTCCTCTTACCTGCAGATTTCTGTGACAGCACTCCTTCATTTCTCTGTTAAAGTCATGTCATTCAGAATTCCAAATAATTGATTGTTTGAGTCTTCTAAAATTAAAGTGTACTAAGATAGATTTGGCTCAGATTGCCCTGGTTTGATCATGTTTTCAGAAACCTCTCAGATTCCATGTCTCCTAACAGAGAATATTACTGGTCTCAGTGCATAGCCTGGCTGAATCAGTAAATTCGGCACAGAAAACCAAGCTAGCAAGATGTCAAAATTCTTAGCCTGAAAGAAAAACGGCAGCACCAACCATCGATTTTCATGTGTCACATCTTCCTGCTCACTGACATATTCTGATTAAAGACTACAAGTATAAACTCAGAATGACTTCATTGACTCTGGCAGAATAACTTGAGATTTACACAGCTGAAATCAAGATCTCAGTCCAACTCTCATTTTTTAGAAAATAGCTCAATATATAGCTTTCCCTAGATAGAAGTAGAATTTATGAGCCCAAAACCAAAAAACAAACAAAAGTAACCCCAGGAAGTAAAACACTTCGAGGCCTGTATCCACTCCTGTATGGTTCTTTTTCATAACATCAGAGATGAATTTGTCCCTTCTTGTTGGCCGCAGTAACTCACAGAGTTATTTTACATCTCTACATTTCTTTTTTTGTTTTCGTTCATGCCAACAAGACCATGAGTAGGCGTCATATAAGATAAATCTCACTAATTTTAAAAAAGAAAAGCTAGTGAACAGGAGGTGATAAATGCTGTGCTGCCTACTCAGGTTCTGTCACATAAGATGTCACTTCTTCATTTTAATTATATTTTCTGCCAACTCACAAAAGCAAGTGATTTGTACTGCATGTGATCCTACCTTTTGCTTTGGAATGTTTCTGCATAGCCAATTGCAAAAAGCATCTACTTGTTTCTGTCCCAGTTTTTCCCCGTATTCATTTTTATGGATGCTTCCTGATGTTCTATAGAAACTGTCTCTTCAGGAAATGTTAAAACATAAATAACAGCTTGTTCCTTGCAAAATGACTCAGGCTGCACACAGAATTAGTGTTTTTTTCAAGCATTAATAACATACAGAGGGAGCCTAAAAAATCATCTGCATTTTAGATAGAGTTTTGCTGCTGCACACTCACAGCAAGCTAGTTCTGATAAAAAATTCTACTGGACTAAAAGATTGAAAGCAAAAGAACTCTGGGATCTGGAATGTACTAACAGGAAATCCTTGTCTGTTTGCATGGCAGGTAAGAACTGTTGTCATCCTAGGGAGTGAATTAAAATGAGCTTCTGGCAACACCAGCTGTTTGATCGACTGCTAACATTGGCAGGTGCTTTGAGCAGGGCTACTTGTCGCAGACCTGGGCTGATCAATGCGTGTACTGAAACAGCACCATGTGTTGATGGGCCATAGACAGACACAGGGATAAAAATCCACATTTCATCAAAACAAAATCCAGTTTGTAAATGGGAATGTTTAAAAAAAATCTGCTTGCTAAACTAAACAAAACCAAAACACAAACCAGAACTCAAGCATAAGAGCTACAATCCTGCAAGAGTTGTGAACACAAGTTTTACACCAGATTTAGTGCTCTTGTGAGTGAAGGAGATGGAACAGTGGCTTTGATCTATTTTATTTGAAGCAAACACTTCTTAAGGATTATTTTCAGAAACAGAATGAGAAGCAACAAAAGAAATTGTTTATTATTACCATACTAAACTGTAAATCATAACCAGGAAGGAGAGAATGGATTGTAGGAAGGAATCTTCTCTAATGGTAGAAAAAAAAAGGAACAGCACAGGAACATCAGATAGCTTAGTCACAAAATGGAAGGCAATCAGATAGCTGAATTATGCTCCAGACAACTCCAGATCCAAACTTGGGTAGTTGAGTGTTATGGGTTCACCCAGGTGAGCCCAGATTTAAGTTTAGGCCAGGCCTGAAGCTGTTGGCTGACTTGAGCTGGGTTGAACTACCAGCTGACTTCTTCTAGCCAGTAGTATTGTATTCTATACTATATTACAACATCATTCTCCAGGGAAGTAGAATCAGTGTGGGAGTGGCTTGGTCAGTCACCCCACAGCAGCCTTGCCGAGAGGACACACACACGGTGCAGTCCCAGGAGAGATGGGGAAGACCAGGCCCAGCACTGGCCCAGCAGTTGTTTTGGGAAGTAAAATGTTTGTTGTGGGTTCTTCTCTCTCTGCTTGGGTCTGGCTTTCTGGGGACTGAGTCTTCTAAGATATTTTGGGGTTGAAATAGTGAAATTTGTGTGTGTATTGAGAAGTAAGGAATTGTTCTTTGTTGCTTGTAACTTGTGTGAGTGTATATTTGTACTTTCTTCTAATTGTCTCTTCCTTTCTGTAAAATATATGTAGTTTTAGTCTAAATGTTGTTTGAAGTTTTTTTCCTTCCCCTCTCTTTTCCTCCCTTTCCTGGGTGTTGGTGGGGGGGAGGCTCTAACTCTGTGCTTGGAGGGTTGGCAGTTTGCTAGCTCAAACCAAGACATTGCGCTAAACCAAAATCAGTCAGATCACAGCCTGAATGCAAAATTACATTTCTGAAGTCATCAATGTTGTGATTTTTCTACTATAAATGTCTAGTTATGTCAGTAGTAATTCTGATCATGTTCAACCTTGAACAAAGGAAGAACATAACTGCCTTTTCATTTGGCTATTTATACTTCATTAATCACAATATCCTTGTTATGAAGAAAATTAGATTGAATTAGAGATTGAGCATAAAATTGCATTACATCTCAAGTAAAAATATAGACTCCCTAATAGTTTGTCCTTGTCAAATGAAACAACTAGCAATTCAATGATCTCCTCTCTGTGATGAACCTTCTAGCAACTCTTTGCTCAAGGATAGGTGAAGTTCTTCACCTCTTAAGTGCCTGGAGCACTTCTCCCTAGAAATACTGATCAATTAGAAATCCAGCTTTTCATAGCAGGGAAGTTTAGGGGGTTCAAAATCACAAGTTAATATGGTTTCCTGGATCCATTTCTACTGCTAGACCCACAGAACACTACTTGTACACCTGCAAAGAGAGTTATAACTTAGGCAAGAATTACTAAGTAACCTTAGTGTTTTCTTTCTTGATACCTCAAGCCTTTGCATGGGGAGGGAGTATCTCCTTTACCAGTCCTTTCTCCTTCCTTTAGGAAAAAAATACTGGAACATCACTTACCTCACAGAAATCTTTAATTAATGTTTGCTTAAATTTAAAACAGACATTCTAATGTCCTTCTTTACACTTGCACATTTTAAAATTGTAAATATATCACCTATTCTATCTATGTAAAAATTATATTTATTTACAGTATAGCATGTAGGCACTAACTCAATATTTTCACTAATCATTTCTATTTCCTTGAAAAAACTTCCTTTTTAAGATGATTTTACACTAATTATAAATAAATCTTCTTGGTCTGTAAGTTCTCTGTTTTCAGGAGACAAACATTGGGTCTATGCATAACTGTGAGCTGTTCTACAGATATACCTTCTCACCAGAGGGGATCTGGTTTCTTTTTCCCCCAAGAATCTTGTATTAGGGAAAATACAGAACCTTTACTTTCCCCATATCTGTTTGGATTCAGAGGCCCTTTCTCGTCTCTTTGGCTCACAGAATGGCAAGCCTTGCTGAGGAGATTTTCACCACTTTACAGGCCTTGTGCTCAAAGTTCTGTTCTATAATGGTCAACATTGTGGTGCTGGGTTTATGGTTGGAGGTTGTGATTTTAGAGGTCTTTTCCAACCTTAATGGATTCTATGATTTTAATATGCTTCACTATAAATGGCCTTCATTCAGTTCACACTGCCACAATATTCTGTAAAGCTGTATATAACAGGGAATATTCTTTATGCACATCTTACCCAACACTCAACCCCCCATTCCTCTTGGTTCTCTGTAGGAATTCCTCCTGAAGCAATGCCATGAATGACAAGTTTGCTATCAGAGAGCTTTGAGTACCCTTCATCAGTTTAAGAGGTTTACACATACTTTAACTGTACATAACTCTCATCTGCATAAATGCTTGTTAAATTAACATGTCAGCATTGTGTGCAATGTGAATATCTTTATTTCACAATTTGTAGAAGCTTCAGGAAGTCAGTGAGGAGCTGAATCATATTTACTTTTATGTGCTAGGAAATCACAACAATGGTAGGAAAGAACCAAGTGTTCCACAGTGTGTCAGAAAGTCTTCATGAAGTACATATTCAGCTCCTGGCTTACTCTGTGCTCCAAGTTTCCTCAGCTCCACTGCTAACAGGACACAACAGCTCTGAGTTGAAAGTCTGGAGCTCCAGTAATGTGTCAGCTGTCTGTAATGCCATTACTGAATGCTCAAGAATTATAGAGCAGTAAGAAAGGGCACCAAAATGGGACCTTTAACCGCAGGATCTCAATAGCAGCAATTCAGCAAGTGATTCATGGGCAGCTCAATCATCTCACCAGGGGCCTCTGGGGACAAAGTGGTGAAAGAGAGAAGACAGCTCAGTTAGGTGGTATTGCTCCTGTCTAAAGACAAACCTGATCTACTCATCAATTAGAAGCCTTGAGCTCCTTGTCTACATGGATGGCATCACATACAGGATTTGAACAGTTCCACATATTGTGATGATGCTACTCTCTCTACATTTTTTCTTTAACTTTGCAACCAAACAAAATGACCACAGTCACAGAATATGTTCAAAGCAGAAGTTAGCCAGAAAGAGGGAAAATACTTTAAGGCCAAATCTTAGAACAACCATGCCCTTCCTCTTCAGTGACTAAAACTACCAAATTTAAAGCAGGCAAAGGGGAGATCTGACCCAGCACCCAAAATGAAAACACATTGCTGCCAGGTATGTCACTACATGCATACTGCAGGCCAGATTTTGTCCTACACAGCTTTGATGGGATGAGATTTTTGGCCCATGACCCCCTTTTTCTAGAAATTTCCTTTCTAGCACCAACGAAGCCTGGCAGGGAAGCCACAACACTGCTTGTTATAGAGGATTTTATTGTCACCATGAGAAGAAAGTCCATTTGCTGCTCACCAGCAGCACGGAGCACCACTTTAAGCTATACAGAGTGCACCTTGAAGAAACAAGGTTTGTGGCTGGTGTGTTATCTAAGTTTCTTCAATAGTCCTTAGTGTTAACAAGGACTCTAATTGGCAAGTGAAAAAAATTCTCACATCAAGTATTCTCCTACCTTTGTCCAGCAAGACTTTGTTCTCCCTCTTCAGTGCTACCTGCCTGTCTTGTTTGTCTGAACTAAAACTAGAGGAGCAAATCGGGTTCTGCTGAACTGTAACATCTTCAGGATAGAATAGAAGAGACAGTAAAGTGCCGAGGACAAGAACTGCTCAGAAGTTAACGCTGCCATATGGTGGAAAATTATCTCTCTTTTTGCTTTCTGAGTAAGAAAAATTAAAGCAAAATGTTAATATTGCTCTAGAAAGACAGATTTTTAATCAGCCCATTTAATCTTAAAGAAATGGACCTATTTTTTCAAAAGATAGAGATATATTTGTGATTTCCTTCTCTCTGTTCTGTAAAATAAATATTTTTACCACACAAATCTTTAAATGAGTTTGCAATAATATAGCAATATTTAAAGAGAACAAGAATATTGAATATGGTGATATCCTAATTAGTATTCATTATAGAAATGTGTCATTCTCAGTGATGTGGCAACTGCTGCTTAGTTTACTTACTAACAGGTGGTGCAGCAGCCAGTGAAATACACTTTTAGAAGTCATAATTCATAGCTGGCAATTTTCTACTAACTTTCCTTGGAATTGTTTTGATAAAAATACAACGTAAGTCTAAAAAAATGCAGCAGGTAAGGCGTTTTAGTTTTAATTGAAATTACCAAGGCAGTTAACACACTTCAGTGAACACTCTGAGTCTGTAAGATTCTCTCTTTTTTTCAACAGAATTTATGTACAATATCATTACATGTTGTATCTATCTTAGATAACATTTAATTTACATGTTTAAATTGTAAGGAGTAAATTCCCACTGAATTTGTCTATCATTTAGTGCTATAAAACAAGATATCCTGTACTAGGATATCTTAAAAACTTATTACTTGCAAATGAGTCAAATACCCACCCTTTCTGAAGATAATGAACAGGACTTCAACTGTTTCTTGAAGCAGATTTCTCAGCTGTTCTTGAACACCTGCTTAGGGAACAAATCAGATGACTGGGGAAGTATATAGAAATTTGGACATTTATACATCCCAGACTCTGGAGTCAATAAGGACTTACTTGAGAGTTATTCACATTGTTCACCATTTCACTATTCCTATCCTTCTGTCTGTTCTTTTTACTTTCTTGCCAATTTAACATCATTATAAGCTGAGGACTTTTAGCACTTATCTATAAGATTTTTCCAAGACTGCTTCTTGTGTTTCTTTCTCCTTCTGTTCTACTTATCTGCTAATAACTCTCATATTTATAAAGGAAAAGTTAAACAGACTGAAATTTACTACATGGGTTCAGATTTTCTTTAATCTAATTACATTTCACGGCCCAACTGAAAACAGTTTTTCTAATAAAAATATTGATACAATTTAATTTGAAAGAAATCATTGCAATTTTTTTCTATATTCTATTTATGAGCAGATTATCAGTGTAGAGCTGAATTTGTTAAATTATCTAAATGTAGGGAAACAATAGAAAACTTCTACTGAATTTTCTGATAACTGGTAGAAAGTAACTAGAGGTGGTCCAAGTCCTATTTCCAGTGTGTTTCAGGGAGATTTATACCGAATACTTCTTCAAATGAGCCACCTATTATTTCTCAGTTCCATTTCTGACTGTCATTTCTAAAAGTCCTTTAGAAGAAAACTTTCAAAAATCACATTTTCTTTTTATGATGAGTCTTCTTTCTAAAAGAAACATCTGTCAGTAGTTTTGCAGAGGGATTAGGACTTGGAGATTATGCCTGGTCCTTCCAGCTGCTTCTGGGTGACTTTACACAAGCCACAGCATGTCTCTGTTACCTTGGCTACCCCTTTTTGTCTTCCTGTACTCAACTGTGCTGTCATCGTGGCAAAGACTGTGACATACAATCCATTTCTATGGTGCCTCACACAATGGGAACTTGATCACAGCTGGAGTCTGTAGGCACAGTGAGGGGACACAAGTAACAAAAAAGACCTTGAGTATGGGGGGGGAGCAGCAGAGCAAATTGCCTCCATGTTCTTGGATAAATTATTTTCATTTCCTACTAAAAACACAACAGAAACTGACTTAGAAAAGCATCACAGTGTCTTTATTCTGTCTTTATTCCAAACAGTATTTTCTAAGCACACATCTCTGTTCTGATGTAATAAGAAATTTCTGGTTACATCTGCAAAGAGTTCACTGAGAAGGAAATGAAGTAGAGAATGTTCTGAATTTGCATGAAAGAAACTGTTTCCTCCAGATACTATGTCAAGGACACAAAGAGGAATATCTGAAAACCAACATTTAGAGATGATGGTGGGACATCTTAATGGCTGGACTCAATGATCTTAGGGGTCTTTTTGAAATATAACAATTCTTTGATTCTATGTTAATATTTCATCCACCTCACCAAAGTCACCTGCCAATGCCAATGCAAGCTGGAGTAGAGATCTTGGCAAATGTTAGTTGGGCCCCTTGCACAGGATTTCAGCTGTCCAAGTGATCTCAAGATGAGAAGGAAGATGTATAAAAACATGCATGCAACAAGTTTTAAGCAAGGAAAAAGGAAACATAGAACCATGATGGCATCATCAATGGCAGCAAGGAAGGAACTGTTTTTCTAGGAAATATGAGATAATATTGTACCTCTAGATCATGTGAAACCTTGTAAGATACATGAGGTCTCTCAGGGTCCTGTTTATGGAACAAAGACATTTCTAGCTCACAACATGCCTGAAATATCATTAATGCAAATTCTTTCCCTTCTAACTTGTATTACATTACTGTTCAAACTCGCTGGAAGCCGTTTAGTCTACACAGATCACAAAGTCAGTTTCAAACTACATGACAAGTAGCACCCATAACTATTACACCATCACTAATATGGCCCTTTATATTATTTGAATAGTCTTTTGACACATTTAGCTCATCTATATACTAAATGTCATACATATGAAGTAAGTGAACCCTCTATTGCAATTATCTTGCTCCACACATTAAAAAATGTTTAAGAGCTGTGTAATGAAACAGATTTGGAAACAATCTTTCCCTTGTCACTCTTTCCTTTATTAGAAATGCTTCGAGTCCCATATGGTTTTCTTTCTGCAAGTGAATCACCTCAGCCATTTCTAAGCATTGTAAGGTATGAGGAAAGAAATAGCAATACTGTAACACAGACACGTGTTACAAAAAAGTTAAGCAGCTTTTCTGACATGAACCCAAGATTCACGTGCAGCAAAGTACATGTGCTTTCAGCACTTCTGTTTCTGCACAAAACTATTACAGTTGTGCACCCACGAGTATTGTAGCTCCATGAACCACAGGAGGCTTACTTTTATAACTAGACTCAAATGCCCTAATGTGAATGCATTTCCACCAAAGCCAGATCTTTTTTTATAATTTGGCTGCATAAACCACAATAATATTTTTCTGAGCTACAAGTAAAGGCTTTTCTCAGAAATCCCCAGCTGTTTTTCAAAATTTCCTGCATTATACACTGGTATATGATATAAAGTAAATGCTAAAAAGCAAGGAACATTGTATCAGTGCTTCACATACCAGTGTTTCACTGCAACTATAAAGAGATAATGATTTGCTTAAGCTACTTACATGACAGCTTTCCTAGCTGAGAGAATCATCTAAACCCAAGAAAATATAAGTGACTTTGCCTACAGATAAGACTTCTAATTTTATTGCCCATATACATGGAAAAGCAGCCCAGCAACCCTGATAGTCACTGAATTTAAGGCCTTGCTTGTGACGCAGTGAACACAGACAACTTCATTTCACACCTTCAGATGATTGCTGTGCACTTAAAATATTTTTAAAACACTTCCGTATGTGTAACTGTTGGTAAACATATTTTTACTGAGCGGTCCCTCTTACATTGCAAAGTAACAGCACTTTGTTTTCATTTAATTGACAGCAAGATATCAGTGGCTTTAAATACACAATGGAAGATCTCCAGTAACAAGACCTTTAAAAATAAGCTTTAGCAATCTGGAAAGAACAAGCTGAATCTGTCAGCATGCAAGCCTATACTGCTCCAACTGTATGCAGTCCTATCTTAATATTCATCTAGGATTCATATTGCAAAGAAGGAATGTACCTCCCATCTGTGAAAAAAAAAGCCTCCCAGATGCATGACTTTTCTTCTCTTCCCCATAGTGGAAGAGAAAAGGCTGCTCTGTGTGTGTTGGGCCTTGCACACAGCCCAGCAGACGTATTGCTGCCTGCATGTCCTCATGAGAATGTACTGGGGTTGGAGGTCCATTTCTTCCTGAGGGCATGCTCACCATGTCCTCCCCCTGAGGATTTCTCTCTGCCATGTATGCATACGCTCTCTCCAGTATAATTTCCTCTGAAGATGGTGCCTAAATAAGCAATGCTGACTTTGAGAGCTCCCTTCACAGAAAACAAATACACATTTTTGTGATGGAGCAGATAATGGTGTTTCAGATGGGAGAATGGAGTCCACTTTATCAACACCAAAAAACAGAGCTCCCACCTATTGCACACCTCTTTCCCTCAAAGCACAAATAAAATGCACACCCATTACCACAAAGAAGGGAAGAGACAGTTAAGAAGGAGGGGAAATAGTACCTGCTCCTCCCCAGAGATGGTTCTGACTCTTTGTCAGCCAAGGAGTCCTTCCCTCTCACAAGGCTGGTTTCCTGGTCACAGCCCCGTTGCATCCCAGGACAAAGCCACATCAGTTTTTCCTTCTCTAACCACCTGCTACATGCAACTGGCCTACTGAGGCTCCCTGCCAAGGAGGAACAAGGACCCAACTCACCAAGTCAGGCTGCTGATCTGGACAGCATAAGCCCCAGCATTGCACACATCATGCCAGCACAGACCCCCACTGACCCACTACTGCCTGTTGTTCCCTGAGCTGTGGCATGCTCCCTTTTTCAACAGAACTTGATTTTAAGGTTATCTGTTCTATGCTGGCCAGTGAATTCAAATGATATAAGCTACAAACCTGTTAGAACAGCTGATTTGACTTGCAGGAACTACTTACAAGGAGTGACAATTATGGTCTCATGCACAACATGTAAAGGCACAAGAATTGGAGGAGACTTGAAAGAGAACAGATATACCCAGAGGTAGCTATCACAGTTTGGTTATTCTAATTTTGCATTTTTGACAGATTAAAAAAGTTGGGCAGTCCCTTGCTGAAATCAGAATAAGCTACTTAAAATGTAACGGGAGCAATGGCAGGAAGTTAATATATTAGTGTCTCTGGTTTGGAAACACAATCTTTGAGAGTATCACCCAAAATATCTCTCATGAATTTGAGTAACTAAGCAAAAACAGCTAAAAAACAAAGCCTAACTTAGTCACCAAGCCACAGCTTTTCAGCAGCCAGGAAAAGGGTTCTCTAAATTAGTATTTTTTGTACATTTCAATGAAAGTGAGACACCCACGTGCCAGTATGTGTGCAAGAGGAGATGACAGCAGTAAAGGTACATCAAATCAGCAATAGTGTGAACCTTCCTAAACCCTACTAGTCATTCTGTCACAGTAATAGCATGTGGAATAGGACTCATCCACCCTCTGGCTGAATAATCCTGGGAGTCCTGCAGGTGAAAGAATGAAGAAGCACTACCAGGCACACAGAGGCTGAAATGAGTGTAGAGATGAGAGCTGTGCACCCATAAGGGGCAGGCACTGTGGTGGGGGATAATTTCAGCTGACTCAAAGGCAGCCCCAAAACCATTCTGTTTCCTTCTTTCTTTGACACTGGGAAGACAGGTGGCCCCATTCACTTATGGGACGTGTTTTCACACTAATGTTCAATGGTTAGGTGGCAGGGAATTGACTTCACTCAGGTACAATGCCCTAATGTGATTCCTTCCTAAAATACTAGCATCAGAAAGATGAGTTAGAAAGCAGAGTCAGCAACAGGATTTCAGGTGAGCACATAGACATGCAGCTTTAATAAAATTTTGGAAAAGAAAAAAAAAAGAACAACAACAACAAAAAAAAAACATCAGCTTTTATCTCCCTAGGGCAATATTGCACACACACAAGCATAGCCTTAAACTCTGTTGTGACTTACTGTCTCACACACTGCCAGTGCTGTCCAATACCTTCCATCTGAAATAAACGCTGGTATTTTTCCACTTCAAGAAAGAAGCTAAGAAAGGGAACTCTTGTTGTTATAGAAACAAACTTTCCTCACAGTGCCTCTTCCACACTCCAGATCCAACTGCAATTCCAAACAATAGAATAAAAATAATAATAAACCCCCCAGATGTTTACTGTTCAACAGCTACCTCGTTATCAGTTGCTTTGTTTCTATCATTTCCATCAGACTCTGAGGAGAAAGCACTAGATTTGTAAAATATTCCTAATTTTTTTTCTCTACCAGTAACAAAAGATATGCTATTGATCCAATTTTTTTTATGGATTGCTAATTTACAGGCTTGTTTAATAGAAAGAACAGAATGTAACACACAGTGGTGACAGGACCTTGTTTGTCCATGAGATCTTGCACCACTGCCATCTTGAGTGCTGTGTTATGGTGTTATGTTCTCTTAAGTGACAATTGGTCTGCCTAGAAATATAGAACAGACACACTAACATGTTAACAATCCTTTCTCTCAGAGAGGGGATACAGGCAATCTACAAGCTAATGAGAATGCTATACTGAAGCATGTGATGGTCAGATAGGGGAAGCTGCTTATTAAGTTCTAATGCCAGCCAGGAAAGATAAGAGCCTGGCAACAAGGCAAGATGGGTGAATGAGTTGTGGCATTTGGACAGTAAAAAGGAAGAACAGGAACTGTAGTGCTCTGAACAGATCTTCAGAAACAATATTAAGGAAACAATCTCTAGGTCACAGAAAAAATTGAAGACATGAGATTGAAGACACCAGAAGCAGCACAGCATGGGACATCATATAATTGCAAGATCTTATAAGCAAAGTCTTGATCTCCTTCAAAGGAAAAGTAATTTTGTTCTTCTGCCCTGTATTTAGAACTTCTATATGGTGTAATAATGATTTTGTCAATAAAAAGCACCAAAGGCATCTCATTTACCCACTCTCTTACTCTCCTGATGCAGGATGAATGTATCAGGTACAGAGAAAATGGCTACCCTGCAAAATGGGCTCATGGAGAAAGCAGAACCAGGCCACATTCACTACTGGGATGCCACACAACCGTTTCCAATTGCCAGTATTTTCTGAACTGACATTTTATCTGAAGAACATGTTTTTGCCATCATCTATGCAAACACTCATTGGCCTAGGAACAACAATGCAGATCCAAAAGTTGTTTTACATGTATTCCCACTAATCCATGATTTCACATTGCGGTATTAAATCTGGTTTTACTAAACAGGAAGTTCCTGAATCCTGACCCTGAAAGGGGATAATCTTATGTAAGGAAAAGAGTTATTTGCAGGAAAGTTGTTTGCTTACCAATACCAAATAGACGTACCTTTTTTTCACTATCTGACATTGCCCTTTCCCACTAGAATCAAGGAAACACATATGTAGAACTTTCAGTATATTCAAGAATTGATAGTTAGTTGGTATCTATATCCAAGCTTAAGAAAAAAAGTATTTGACAGCATCTGGGCAAAAAATTAAAATGCTTCTAAAAAGCCAAGATCTGCTGCTGTTCTACTACTGAATGTATTCATGCTCCTCAAAATAGATAACACACTGAGTTTTGGTTGGTGTCCGTATCTCCCAGTCATTAGACAGTGCTGTGAGAAGCCTGCATTATTTGTAGACATAAGGAGAATTTAAAATCAATCCTAAAAGATGAGTAATTTTGCTGCAGTTTCGATTCAGATATCAAGACTGATAAGATTCAGGCACGCTCGAGAACACATGAATGGAGTAGCTTGAAAATAGTTACCAAGACCAGTACATTTTGATAAGTGCACACTTGTGTGTTTTAAGAAAAAGGGAGAACAATTTTAAGAAGAATTGTATATCAAAAGAGAGAAATAATGTAAGTCTTCTCACTGATTTCAATAAACTTTGTAACAAGTTTTGATGGTCATCTTTCCATACAATGAAGCCTACATTATTCCACCAATAGTTTCACTGGATCTGGTGGAATTAGTACAGATGTATTTCATATTCTGAATAAGTTCTGAAAATTGACTGCTTCTTGAGGTCTGCCATCAAATCCTGACCTTTTCCCACCTTAACAGTTTTTTTCTAAAATTTGAAAGTGCCTTCAAAAAGACTATTTCAGCTTACCATGTCAGTAAGAGGAGGGATGACATGCTATGACAGAATCCAAGTTATACTAGCTTTGAACTTTAAACCTATACCTATTTTGAGTCTTGTCAGAGACAGCCTTCTAGTAATTTTAACTATCTTTCCTTATTGCCAATATATTAATTTAAAATGATCCTAGAAAAAGTTGCCTTTAAAATGCAAATGAAAATTTACTCTGCCTTGGGTTTTGGAGATATCATGTATGTAGATTACAGTACTGATTGGAGTTTAAATTTTGTAGGGATTTAAATGAAACAGACTCAAAGTTCATTGGATAACAGCAGTTTAAAACTGATCGAGTAAATACAGAATTAATTTCTAATATTTTACATAGGAAAAAAAGAGAATGAAAGAGAAAAATATATGCTCAGATGTGTGGTAGGTGCAATATATTGAAGGTTTGATAGTGTCAAGGCATAGCCAATAAAATTGAGTGTAGGAATCCCAGGAGACCAAAATTTCAAATTTCATATTTTTGTTAAGGGAGGTCTTTATTAAGAAAATGAAAACCAGCTTGTGGACATAGACCAAAACATTATAGCCACAGCTCACAGAATGTTGTCATTACTGACAAACATCTGCAGGAGCAGAGTTACCCTGAGTTATGCACAAAGCACACAGCCACAGTGTGTCCCTCTGGTATTCCAATGCATCTGGGGGCTGATTAATCTCATCAAATACAAAAAGGTTGCAATGTTGCATCCACATCATTCACATTCCTCTAAGTGCTGCCAAGGCCTCCATCACAGCAGTTTCCCATGAACAACATGGTTCCCCAACCAATCAAACTAGAGCAGGAGACACAACTTTTCTGGGGTTTGGTATTAACATACAAAGTCAACAAAACTTTGTTATAATAGATGGTTCTTCATTTTTATACAGAACCTGTTCCTTTGAACTGAATATCAGTTCTACTATCATCTTGAGAAGAAGCGTGTGCACAATGAAGAAGAAACAGTCAAGTATGATTGAGTATGAGGGTTGGAGTTGATGATCTCAGAGGTCTTTTCCAGCCCAACTAATTCTATGATTCTATGATTTGCTGGTCTCATCAGTTGTTAGGAAAAGAAGAAATTATTTAAAGAAATAAAAAAGGAGTTTGTGCATGTGGAAGCATAAAATAAACAAGATGATCTGCTCACTGAGAGTCTTTATGTTTTTAGAGTTGGCTATCATGGCTAGTTGACTCTATTATCGACAATTACCATTTTAGAACTTAGAAAAAATGTAATCAGACATCATGCTTGGTCTATTGACAGGAACCCAGATGCAAAAGAACTATGATAACAAGGACCTCATAATTTCATTACAAAAAACAAACCCTCTGCTGAATGTTTGTGCTCCTTGGTCAGATGGAGTTTTATGGGTCAAATGGGCTCAGGAACAGCAACGGAGTATCATCAAAACTTTCCTTTCCAGTTCTCATAGACAGTCAGATCATTTTCTAAAGTTTCTTAAAATAAATCTTCTAGCTCTCAGGAAAGTTCTTGGCAGTAATTTGGGCTGGTGATAAACAAGCCTCCACTAACTGCATTTAAAGACAGAAGAAATGTGTTTGCATACTAAATTAGAGATGCTGAAATGGGATGAAGGAACAAAGCAATAAAAACACAACTATACCATTTCTTTCTTACAAAGGAGTTCCAAAACACAGTTTCTTTGTATGCAGAAGCTTGTTGACCTTCTATATAGAAACTGGTAGGTGAGTAAATTTTTAATTATTTATGAAAGCCTCATCAACATTTTTCCAGAAGCAGCTGTGCTTGAGCTGAATACATCCAACTTGAGAAGAAACACCACAAACCTAATTTTTCCTTGACACCTCATTACACTCACACGCAGAATGGCAATAATCAGCACTCTGCCTTCTCATTCCACCTGGAAAGAATTAATTTATCTGTTGCTCTGTGGAGTTATTACTGGCAAAAAAACCCACCACCAACGAAACAGTCTTTAAGAGATCTTAAATACACAAGAGCCTCCTATAGAAGAATGAAAAAAGTAATGGACCATATAAAGAAATTCAGTTTACCTACAGGCTTGTTCAAAATCTCACCAGTGTTAAGTATTCATAGTCATAAACACAGATTTTACGGAAATGTTTGACTTTCTATGAACTTTCTGAATTTCTAAAGAGAAGGGAACCTGGCACTACATATGGCAAATAAAGCTGTAAATGCCGTATAACCTTGTTTTCATAGCTAAAGAAAAATAAACACCAATTTTTTTCATCTTAGCAAACAACTATGAGAGCAACACAGGCAAGTTATATGATGAGGCAAATCAAAAAAGGGCAGCTCCAAGTAGAACACAAGTTGTGAGTCCTGATTTTCTTCCTGTGCACAGGAATTTGGAGAAATTGAAGGAACAGTCAGATGAGACTCAGTGAGCACACAGGATCAAATATGGACAGAACTGATCAATACTGCCTTATAACCTTCAGTATCATTCTAGGAACCATGATGATACAGCCTAGCTTGCAGTCCACTCACAACTATTGGCAGAATTTCAATAGAAAAGAAAAGATTTGCACTACCTTCCACTTAATAGTTATATGCAAAGTCCATACGTATTTTGCAACATGACTGTTTAAATCATTGTGCAAGTTTCATTCCCAACCTAACCAAAGACAGGAGAGCAAGACCTTTGATTATTCAGCAAATGGCCAAACTAATCTAAAAATGTATCAGTAGAAAGAGGAAACCTTTCTCTGTAGGAATCAGGGGATGATACTCAGTGGATGGATAGAGACCTCTTCTACTTATCACCACAGCTGTCAGATTTAACAGCAACTAAACACAAAAAACAACCAAGAGCGTCAAGGAAGGGAAGCCACACTGGGTAAAAAAGTCATGCTCATCTCTTTGTCAGCATACTTCTTTCCCTTTTACTGCTGGCCTATCCTGCAGCAACTGCCTTGCACTTGCACCATTACTCTGGAAGCTAAGTTGACACAGCAAAACGGAAAGGCCACGAGTTTCTAACACTCCTTTTGTACCTCTTTTTGAATACAGTACTTTAAATCCCATATGCTTGAATCAAGATTCAGATAGGTTGTTTGATTTATAGATATGTAAAATTCAAGTCACAATCTGGCCCTCAAATGCTATTAAGTAGTTTCTGAAACAGAGTTCCTTTATGTAACACATTTAAAATTGAATGAGACAGACATATCACTGGAGAGCATATTGTAGAATAAACTTGTGTCCTGATCAGGTTGTGGAAGAAGGAATAAAGAAAAATTAACGTCCTAGTTAGCAAGAACGAACAGTGTTTTTCAGTTACAAATAAATTCGGCATTTCATGAACAAAATTAAGATCTTCACAAGGGAGTGCTAGGGACACAAAGATTCCAACAGTGCCCCAGTAGAGAGAAGGCAGTGGCTGCCACGCAAATTGCATGAAGGGCACATAATACTCCAGAGAATTACAGTGTAATGTGTTTTGTTTCTGCTCAGCACATTTCACGTGCCCTTCATGAAAACAAAAAACAGTCTGCTCAGTCCACCCCTGGAAGCCAATGAACACAGGCAAAAGTTGAATCCTGTCATCCGTGTAGAGATGCATTACAACATGACAAGCATCCACAAGCAATAAATTTGTAATGCAAAAAGGAATCATAATTCAAGGCCTGCCCCAGCATATTTCAAGTTGCAGCTTGAAACTGTCAGAAAGCTAATGGTTCAAAATTTTTCAATGCAGAAAAAAATCCCAATTTTGAAATGGGGTCACAGGCATAGAAAAGACTGAGATGATGTGCTACTCCCTTGTAAGAATCAATTTTTACCTTAGTTTGAGATTTAATGAGTATCAAAGATAAGGAGAAAACGCAAGAAAAGGGATCTCTGAATGAAAATAGAAAGAATGAATAAAGGTTACTTGTGGCATGCCTCTCAGGTTAAAACCTTATTCAAAGATGAGGTAGTGTGGTGTTGAACAAACCATTCTGGGCTGAAAGGCAGGCAAAATACTGGCTGTGATTTGCTGGGCAAGCATCATGCAAAGCCCTACAGTCTCTTTTGATCCATGAAGAGCTCATCTGAAGTGAAATGACTTTCAAAAGAAAATCGCAGATCTTTGTCTTTGTAACTTTGATTCTGTCTTGGTAGTTTTGAATTATTCTTATGTCCTCTGTGCAGTACCATAATAGAGTGAAACTTGCCATCAAATGTTGGTAAGTCAGAGTTTCATAACATCATATTTCAATAAAACCGCTTTTGCCAACACCTTTCACAGTAGTTCTTTAAGTGGTCTAAATTGCCTATTCTCAGCAAATTGACACAGTCAGCAGGATCCTAAATCATGATCCAAAGCTGAAACCTGCAGACAGTCTTAGAATCTTTTCTTCAGAAAAGATGAACTTCAGGGGCCAGAGCTTCATCGTAGTCTTATGTGTTTATCTTGTTTTTCTGTTCTTGAAAGATCTGTGAGGAATGGACATTTTCTCGCCATCACTTCAAGGGCTCTTTAGTGAATAATTATATTATGAATATGGATGATAATATATAATCAATGTTAAGAAATATTGTCTGAACTAAAAATGGGATAATGTCCAAAAACAGTAGTCACTTTAAAGAAGACACTTTTTATAAAGAGTCTTCAGTTTCAATTTAATTGGAAGTAGCTCAGTGGCCATGCTGTTAGGGCAGTGTCTGACTGGAGATTGGAAGGACTTGTTTCTAGTCTTCTTTTGTATGTTTCTGTTAGACTTTTTTTCTCATTCTAATTTCTGATCAGAACAAATATTAATGGATTTGCAAAATGTAGAAGAACTTCTATTTTGTGCTTTATGCCTTTCTTGACAGTAGTGCTTCCATTTGGATAAGAAGGGCAATTATGAAACTGTTGCCAAGTTATCAAGACAAAATCTTGGTGCATTTTAGTACAGGATTATGCACGATAGCAGTCACGTTCAAAAGATGGTTGGTCTAGGCCTTGAGGAGCAACCTTGAGAGGCATCCCAGCTCAAGAGGAGATCACTGCCATGCAGCTTAGCAGGGAGAGCTCAAAGGGGGCTCCCTTAGGCTTTCATAGTTACAGGATAAAGTGGTTGACTCATAACCAAATTACATGCCATGGGAAAAATATGCATAACACTCTTTGAACCCACAACTTTCTCTGTTCCTTGGTAAATGAGTCATGGAAGAACCACACTCTATTCAGTGTTAAAGACATGGTCTATGTTCCAAGCTCATGTGCACTGATGCTCACTGAGCCACTCTGGCCTTCATGGTTTCCAGAGAACAGATTGGAATAAGAGGAGTTGTTGGCCCACTTATGGCTCAGGTCTTCATCTCCTTTGGAGAATGAACCAAACTACTGCTAATTTGGTTGAGGAGTCGAGTGCATCCGTGACAGTTTCTGGGCTTATTCTTCCAACACATTCCAGACCAGGTACAAACCTCTCGCTAGTGAAGTCATTAAGAGTTTTATTATCAAATTCAGTCATGTAAGAACTTTAATGAAATCATATAGGAAGGAACATTTTCTAATTTTTTGTTTGATTTCTTGATTATTCAGCCTGCCATCTGAAGTAGGTTATTCCTAACATTTGATTAAAAGGAAAGTTTTATAAGACTTATTTCATCACCATTTTGCTGACAATGAGAGAAGCAAAAAAGAGACCATTTAACTCCTGCAGGTACTAGAGTGCTTCAGAGTGTAAAGACTAAAAACCTGGGAAAATGCATGTGTGAGGGCAGGCTGGAGTAAGTTACACTATGGAAGTTCAAGGCAAGAGTAGGTTATACTACGCAAGTTAAATATTGAATGCCAAAGAAAGTCATTTGTTGGGGAAAAAGCAGTTAATTTTTCACAAACACTTTTTCTAGTAGATTATGAAAATATCTTTTTCCCCAGAACTCATGTAAAGTATAGCTTCAATTGAGCATGGGAAAATACACCATATCTTCTGAAAACAATTATCATAACTACATTCAGAAAGAATAATGCTCCTGCCCACTGCTATAAGAGGATTCTCTCATGACTCCAGAGTTATTGGCGAACATGTAATTATTGAATCAGTGTATATTTTAATACATTAATAACTTCCTATTACAAACCTTTTTTACCCACAGCTAGTAAAGTGCTAGTAAAGTGTCCATACTAGACAAGACCACCTTACCTTCCTTTTGTCCCACCCAAATGTTTCATTATCTGTAGAGTGCAGTGATAAGAGGGTCAGATCTGCTCTATTGGTACAAGAATCCTCTTCTTTCTTTTCTGATTTTCCTTTTACCGTCCTCCTTTGTCCCTAAGGCCTCTCTCTTTAGTTTTGTTTTCTAAGGGTTGATATATGCTAAGGAAGATCCAAAAGCTTAACTGACAATACACAAATGTAAACAACCCTCTCTGTCCCTTTCTCTGATCCCAGAGAGCTTTCAACATAGCAGAGCTGCAAAGGAGTTGCTTCAAAGAGGGCCAGCCATCAGAAAGGAGTCAGTCTATTGCTTCCTGCCTTGAGGAGAGGACTGAAACCAAGCAGGAAACAACCTGGCAAAGCCACAAACCTGAACAGGGATGAGGAACTGTGAAGGTGCTCCTTCATATACATCCTGCATCATATGTCTGGCCAAGGGAACTCCAGCCCTCTTAACAGCTCTGGAAAAACTGTACCCACGGGAAGACAGGAATAGCAGCATACACAGTTGTTCAGCAAATGGTACCAAGAAACTAAAATAGCAATGCAAGGCAGCTGGGAAGGTTGTCTCCTTCAAATAAAAAAAAATATTCCTTTTGAAGGATATTCTTGGGTGGTGAAAACTGTTTTCGCCAACAGATTTCTGGCAGCCTTCAAAGCAAGACTATGTAAGTAGGGCATGGGCTGAAACACTCTTGTGTCCCAGTAACTCTCAACAGCTACAAGAGACCCCTGGGCAATGGGCAGCTGGATCTAACATACAACAGATTGAGCCTTCACTATTCGCTCATACTCAGAAGAAACTGATTAAACCAATATTATCCTTTCATCCATTAGTCTACCTATTATTGTTCCCAAATAAGTGCATCCTTTTAGAACTTTGAAATTATTCCTGTTTCTGTCACCCTCTGCCCATGGTTTTTTTTTTTTTTTACAATTAAAAACTTCATTGAATCGGTAATATTTCTTAAAAAAAATTAACAAAACTTCCCTGGAAAAGGCCTGCTTAAGAAATAATAACAATATGAAAGTACATACTTTATAAGGTGTTAATGCCCACTGAAGCCTCTGAGCTATAAACATGAATGTGCTTATCTGTTGGAGTTAGACATCAATTGCATTATAAAATATGGCAAAAGGTCTTATGTAAATTTTATTGTTTTGTTTCAAACTTTAATTTTTTTAAGCCTTTTGAAAAACGTAATTTCTATTTCACTGGCTCTTGATACTTCTTTAACTATTCATAGGAGAAAACAGCAGGAAAAACCATGTATTATTTAATCCAATGTGGACCAGCTCCTCTTCAAAGTGGGAATTACCCAACTTAAAAATCTTTACAGTCCATGAGATTCCCTTTCCACTTCAGCACAGGTGTTAAGTTTGCCCTCTTTCTTTTCTCCTGAACCAAGTGTCACACTTCCTGGTGTGTCCTGGATTTACTACATCTCTGAAACTGCTTTGAGGTACCCTATGAAATAAAATACATAGTCATTGTTACTGCCCTGAATAATTTCTACTGTGAGAATACTTTCTTATTACAAAGCATTCCACAGAGAAAATGAGACAATTTACAACAAAATAGACCCTACAGCCACCTAGACACTGAGCTGCTGGAGTAAAAAAGGCTTTCCAAAAATAAGCTCTAGTACTTGCACTGTGTCACTGACATACATCACTCTTCCATCAGCCAAAAGAGTAAAAGAAAATTGTGGAGAGAAGTCTTCTACAAACTACCATCCTCTGGTTGTCCACCACATCCTTTCCGCCATAACACCGGGAAATTCAACAGGATGGCATCACAGGCCTTCATGCAGTACCTCTGGTCAGCCAGCTGAATGAAACCAGTTTTACTCCTGCTGTTGAAGACAAGCTTGTGCTCTGCCTAAGGAGCTGAAAAGACAATGAGGTCACTGTTAATTTTACTGAAATAAATAATTTTTTTTCCTGCTCTGATATAGTGTAAAGTGCAAATCATTACATTACATGTGACAGAAAAATAAATTGCAAACAGGCAAGCAAAGCAATGTGAAAAGAAAGAAAATCATTCAACAGTCAAGCCACACAGAGAGAGAAATTTTCTTTGCTTCAATGGTTTAGGTGGCTAAGGTCCTTAATTCTTGATAGCTTGATCCAAGGCTTGTGACCTAGTCTAGAGCATAAGCAGGATCTAGGAAGATCCAGAATTAGAACCTCTGTTACACATCAGCATGGCTGAGTGTCAGGGTATAATAACAAGGGAAAGAGTATGATCCCATGACTGAAGTACAAGACTAGGAGTAAAAAACGTTGAAATTTCACAGCTCTGATGCTAACTTAGTGATGTGGGTTTAGGCAGAGAATATAGTCTCCATGTTTCTACCTTAACCTCTATGAAAAGATGATAACATACCTCCTCTCCCTTTAGAGTTATACATACAGTTGTATCCACCTGAGGGCTCCATCTGGTCTGTGACATGCCAGTGTTCACATCTAAGCTACTCAGAAAGGCAGGATGTGAATGAACAGACTTAACACAGGTTGATCTTTGAAAACAGTTCATTGTTTTGCTGCATAAACTGAGATGTAATTTCTTCCTCTTGACATATCCTGGGCCAAATGGTTGCAGTGTGACTCTCACAGAACAAGGGAGTGACAGACCCTCTCTCTATCCCACTGAATATTTACTCACGTATTTCATGCATAACAGAATGCAGTAAGCTCTAGGGAGTGAAAGGGTACCGTGTCAATATATCTGTGATGGGTTTGATCTATGGCTTCCTCAGTAACTAAGTGTAACTAAGGAAGTGGACATTAGTGTGGAAGTATTCCACACATTTTCCACGTAAGAGTAGGAGGAGGAGTAGTTCTTTCTTCTTCCGGGAGCTCGGGGTGGGGGACCGGAAGAAGAAAGAGATGGTCCCGTGTCTCTGTTGGTGTTTTCCTGGCTCCGGACATTGGTGAGATAGTATTGTTGCTTGTTCTCCTCCTCTCTTGAAGTTTTTAATTGTATTCATCTGGTTCATTTGTTCTGTTCTGGTTGCATCCCTTCTTATTTCTTGTTAACTAGTCCCTTCCCCCTTTTCCCTTTTCCCCTGGGGTGGGGCCCCATATAGTGTGTACAAATTGCATACTAGAAAATGTAATTTCTTTTTAAGTCTGTTCAGTTTATTTTGAGTTCTTTTCTTTGCAGTTTTTATTCCTTTGCGTTAGAAGGCTCTGGGAGGAGGGAGGAAGGCAGTCCAGGGTTGGGAAAAAAACTAGGCCAAACCTGAGACAATATCTAATATCATGTTGATAATGGAGAGGAAAAGCACTTGGCTATCCACATCAGTTTGGACCAAAACAGGACTTGAAAACTAGATCTAAGAAGCAGAGAAGGGAAGAGAAAGGGAAAAGTGAAATAAAAAGTTCAGGACTGGAGGGGTGTAAGAGTAGTTGAATTTTGGAGGAGAGGAGACAGTAAAACAAAGGTTTCAGTGCAGTCTGTATTTGCCATTATGATATAGCAATAGAAGACCGGAACATCGAAGAGTCAAGAAGCTTCTGAATCACTTTTTAAAAACTGTCTGTTTTCTAAAAGTGACTACACTTAATTATCGTTTCCATACCTGTTTTTTTTCCTTTCCCAGTTACGAACTGCAAAGTTACACCTATGAAGGACAACAAAGTTCCTGCTCCAGTCCTGTTCAAGCCAGCTCTTTTAAGAATACAAATAACACAGCTACCTAAAGGAAGTCAGAAACACTACAGTGAGCCTAAGCTGGAACTGCTTTGCCCCTCCACTGGCAGCGTTGTACTTGACTAAAAAGGGAAGAGGAGAAAGAAATGCATTCAAATGCCCACCTTTGGTTTTAGCATGTATTGTCATTATCTATTCACAATAACCACTTGTCTCCCATTTTGTGCTTCAACTGTAAGTTGTCTGTGACAGGAACAGTTTTCACTCCCTGCCTAGCACAATGGTGTGCTCTCCATGATGGTTCTACTTCAAGAGCTACAGTATATGTAAATAACATACAGAATTTTTAGGCTTTTTAGGATTCAGGATTGGTCATTATAATCACGTTCATGATCAAAACTGCCATTGTTTGTAGATGCTTCTTCTTCCATGCTACTTGGTATAACGCTTTCACTTCAGAGTGTCATGCAAGCATTGGCCTTGCATATGAAGACACCTCTTCTGGGAAGGACTTATGAGGAATATGAAGAATCAAGGAGGTGATTGAGTTTCCAGCAGGTGGAGTAAACCCATGGACAGCCTAATCCCACCTATACAACCTCACAAGGACTCCTGAAAATGTTAAAGAGTTTCAAAACTCAGCCTACTCTTAGGCTTAAACTTGACATCTCCAGAGGGAAATCAGGACACAGACAGATGGGAATAGAGGTGAGACAGAGACAAGAGTCCAGAGAGAAGGGAGCTGACAGTCAGGAAACAAAATCCTGGTTTAACTGCATAAAAATTTTTATCTGTCTTCCTCCCTATTTTGCAATATTTTCTATATTAATAATTTCACCCCAAATGGGGCAACACCGTGCCTCAGAGCTGAAGTCTCATGTTCAGTGCTCCAGTGAAGAACCAAAGAAAAGAGCCAGGGGGTTTGTGACTTGGGCATCACTTATCAACAGTGGAAGATAACAACTTAATTCCATTGTTCTCTCCTGAAAATACAAACAAACAAAAAAAAAACTAGGAAAAAAAACCCCAAACACCCATATCACAACAAGTCCACTTCACGTGTTCACCTCCTTACTCTAGTGTTCTGTCTCTTCTAATTCCACATATTTTTGTTTGCTCCCAGGCATATGCTGAAATGAGCTCACTGGACCTCTCCAAGTTTCAGTCTAGTGTTGGTTTATTCCAGCTAGGGGCCACTCTATCTGAACAGTATGCATATTTTTTAGCACAGCCTATCAGAGTATTTAAGGCAATTTGATCTGGAAGAAAAAATTCTTATGTCTTAGGAGCATCTAGCCATTGTATGCTGTCCAGAATAAAATCCAGATATGCCCAGTGCTGTGAAAAGGGGCCTAGCTGGTCCTAGAAAATATCTTTCAAAACCAATATGGGTGCAATCCCTTCTATCTTCCTGTTCTTACCAGTACAGATACAACTATTGATACATCTGTTAAACTCCTGCTGTCAGTTTTCATCTGAAGGAACATCCCACTCTACTGACAGAAGGAGTTGAAGTAGACCAGTCTCCTGACTTAATCATCTCAATGAATTGCCTCAAGAGGAACACTGTGACTACTTCCTCTATGTGACTAAACAGATGGCATTTATTCCAGTTAAAATGAACATGAGAAATCCAGGCAGGATTTTGCACTGGGATACAACTAGGACATTACCCACAACGGCTGAAAAAAACCACATTGTAGAATTACAGTATCTTTTCTTTACGGGGACATCATTAACTGTAAACTTCATGCATCATTTTCCACTGTAGAATCCTAAAGTGTTTACAAACCAAACCTTGGAACACTTGATAGCTGAAGATAGTATTACTGTTGTACCCAGTGCATGGCAAGCCAAAGATCACAAAGCACATTTCAGGCTACACTGACAGTGAGTCCTAATACTCCTGATTTCCAAACACACTGTTTGGGTCTGAAGCTCATTTTCTTGTGAAATGTGAAACCTAATATATGATTTTATCATTATCAAAAGATTCATGGGTAAATTAAGAGCCTTTAACACATAGTATTTAGTAACAAAAGCAAACTTTTTGGTAAATTCAGATATTTTAAGCATTGTAGCTTGGCTTAGGAGAACAAAGCAAATTTCAATAGTCACTTTTTAAGTTCTGAAAATATTTCTGAAGAAGTGATTCTTTTGGGGATTTTTTGTTCTTGTTGTTGCTGCTGTTTTCCAAAAAGCCTCTGCACCCTGTGGGATTGCACTAATTCTTTGAGCAATGATTAGACAAAGATGTATTTAGTTTGAGATAAAACTGGAAAAAAAGAAACAAAACAGCACTGTAGCTGACTGAATGTAACAGGATATATAGTTTATATTTTACCACAGGGAGATCTGTCAGCATACTGACTTCACAAGTGTCACTGTTAGACCAAATAATTATGATCCCTTATCTCGAGAGTTTCTGGGAGCAGAGAGAGTAAGAAGGGCTAAGCAGAGACAAGGCACTGAAAGAAAATTAAGGCACAACAGAACCATGAGAACATGACACTTTGTAAAGATCCAAATCTGGTAGACAGTCACCAGAACCAGAAGAAGGTATAGCTTTACAGAGGTTTATGGAGAGACAGGAATAAAACTCTGAAATAAAAATTAAAAGGAAAAGAGGCATTTCAGAAGATGCAAGTACTCTGAAACAGATGGTTCTTGCAAAGAGAGACAAGACTAGGAAAAAAAGAGGATGAGCAGATGTTATCGATGCTTCATCTGAATGATTGCTAGTACTAAATTCTTCATCAAAACTAGGTTTGATGGGAAAATTACATCATCACCAAGGAAAGGTATGCGTCACTGCCGGAGCACATTCACACATCTAGACATGCGCTTGGATAGCCAGAGCCAAAGACAAATTTGGGAATCAGATGGAATGCAGAGGAGTCACAGTAAATGAAGCAGAAGCAGAACCAGCCATATGAAAGCAGATGGTTTGAGATGCTGCTGGACAGAACTGACTCCTGCCTCAATGTCATTGAAAGAGTAGTGCTGTGGGGATGTAGAAAGTGACTAATTAGAACACTTCCCTGCAAGCAGAGTTTTTGACCTTTCTGATGCTTCATTTCCAGTGAGAACAGTAAGACTCAAGCACATGGTTAGGATTCACTGTAAGGAGTTTTCAAGAGAAGGAGACATTTTAGTCTGCTTCATTTCAAACTGTCCCACTCACAGTGAAATCTTAATACTGCCAGGGCCTAGAAACTGAGACTTCCCCTCCTCCTTTATTTCATTTTTCAGGGCTCTTCTCTCCTCAGCTTCCTCCTTTCCAAAGGCACAACTGTTCTGAAAGCTTTAGTGACTGATTCAGCACTGAATTAGCTCCTATTGAAAGTTCATCTGTGAACACATGCCATGTTCTTGAAGCCACAAACACAAGTGGGACTGTCAGAAACTGTCATGACTGGAACTCCCCTACCATTTTTAAGCTTAATGAGCTGCGCTATCCCAAAGGAATGACTGATTGAATCCCCTGACCTCCCTCTATTACCCTCCTTCCAGCCATGAAGAACAGCATGTGAAACACACACAGAGTTTCAGTCCACTAAAGTAAGAAGAAAACTCGTATTAGTAGAATCAGCCTCCTTCATCTGTTTTGAGTTTGGTTACAACTATGAGCATGGCAAAGCCCAGGCCCTGTCATTCCAGTTCTCTGTAACAAGCCTATTATCTCTATATTGAGAATTCAATCGGTTAAAACAGAAAGTATCTTTTATTCTTCCAGAAAATCATTTAGTTTGTCCCTGAAACCAAGATACATCTGACACTATTCTTTTCTTAATTAAGGAAAAAGATACACAACAATCATTTCACCCACACTAGAATTTTTTCACTACCTGTTCATTCTTTTTTTAATTTTAATCCTGCTCATAGAGGGCAAGAATTGCTAGGGCTTTTGGGAAATAACAACTACAGGCACTGGCCGGATTTTTTTAGGCTCTAACAGGATTTACTTCTTTATTCTCAGAGCCTGAGCTCCAGCATATGTCACCCACAGCAGCTATCTTTATTTGCCAAACATCTTCGCTGCAGGACCAGGACATCACTTTGTGACTAAGTGTGGGATGATGGACAGAGTTAAATCCAGAGGGGATTCAGAATTCTAGGTTAAAAAGCAGCTGCAACTCCCCGGACAGACTGAGGTCGAAATGCTCCCCAATACAATGAGAAACATCTGCTCAGAGAAACACAACAGAGTGTAGAATGAAGTGGAGGCTACGTGTCCCCCCTCCATTCTAATCCCAGCAGAATGGGAGAACATTGTGGTACCAAGACCATAAGGTACCTGTCTGATAAGGGAAATCAAGATGTTCTGCTGCTGAAGCCAACAACCATGTTGAATCCCTTCCTCAAGTGCCAAGCCACAACCACCCTCCCCCCCCC
>VWZD01012257.1:216343-320042 GCA_013396695.1 Sakesphorus luctuosus
CCCCCATTAGGTACACCAATCAGAAATAAAAGGTATTTATGACCACGGTAATTCAAACTCCAACCAAACATAAAGAAAATAGTATAAAAGTAAGTTGGGGATAGGGGAAAAGTGGGAGAAGACCTATACTGAAACTCTTGGGATCAGTCAACAGGCTGAGTCCATCTTCTCCCTGCCCACGGGGACATCTTGGGTGAGAAATATACTCTATGAGTGTTAAATGCTACTTTTAGGACTAGAGCTTGTGCTTGTGCTTACCCCATAGTGTATTAGTAGATTGCTTCATATCAGAACTTGTGCTTGCTTAATATAAGAATCAGTAGATTGCTTTTAAACATATTTTTGCAGTAGACACTCTCACTAACAACCTTAGAACCTTATTAATCTGTCACAGTCTATATTTAATGTAAGTGTTATTCCATGAACAGTTCAAGTGAGAGAAGTGAGTCCTTACAGTTGCTGGCAGCAGAAAACACCTCGGCAGGACTCGCTGAGGGGTCTTTGCTCTGTTGAGTCCTCCTTAACAAGGGTGGTCGAGGTGCCCTCTGACCTTGTGAATCTGTTGCTGAATGGTCTAATTGCGAGACAATGACAAACAGCTGGACACCAAGGTCTCGACTTTCCCAGGGCTACCAACAGGCAAAAATCTAAATTCCCACCTTTCACGACACTAAGCATTATTCAGACCTTCCCTCCAAATGCCCACTACTCTGTAGCAGAAGGATCTGCAAAGAGCAACAGACAGTAGCCCTGTTAAGAAAGACCATTATACCAAACCTTAAATCACATCATGGGGCTGGTCTTAATGCCATCATCTTGTAACAGCAGACATAGGTGACTGGTAAGAGTAGCTTAGTACAGCAGAGGACCACATACACCTTTGTGCATGCTGTTAGCAGTCATATCACTATTCAATTCAACTGATTGAATCAAATGGATTGATTTTTTAAGAGATAAATTACTATTTGAATAGCCATTACTTGCAACAGGCTGTAAAGCAGACCAGCGCTCAATACTCACTGTGGGTAAATGTGGGTTTAAAAACCTTCTCAGCCTTTCCTTGTAGTAGGGCTGGAACATTAACATTTGTCTCTCTCCAGGATCAGGAAGGGAGGGGAGGAGAGGAACAAGAGGAAAGAGATGAGGAGAGGGAGAAGAGGAAAGAGATGAGGAGAGGACAGGACTATAAGCTGAGCTTTTCAGAAGATGTCAAAAAGATTGGTGTCATCAGTTCACACTAATTTTCAGTGAGAGGTAGGTCCCCAACTCTTTTACACTCTACTGTCCTATATGAAAAAAAAGAGAAATTCCCAAACATTACCTAATGGTTTTTATTTTAATTTAAGTATTAGGAGTCTGTTATTCTTTAAGGGTGGGATAGGGCTCTTTATTTCTCCCTGCTTTTGTCACTCTGAGACTTTGCATATTAATGTTTATGAGAATATTTGACTCATAGTTTGAGAAGGCAGCACGAAAAAGAGCAGTATGGCTATTTTTAAACATTTTCTTAGTGACTTAATGTTAAGATTCTTTAAAATTTGTAGTGTTTGGAAAAATTTTCATCTATTATGTTAGACTGAGACAGCCTTCTTCTATTTTCTCCTGTAGACCAGCAGTGTTATCTAAGAGCAAACTGAACAGCTCTTCAAAAGAAACAGTTTTTAAATTTCTTCACATGACTGTAAATTCCTCAAGTATGTCTAAGCTTGTCTGAATTCAGAGCCATAGTAGCGGTTTATAGTACTGATAGCACAGAAGTCAGCTACAACTAACAAATGGGCATGCTACAAAACAAATAAAATGGGATTTTGCTCTGATGTGTAAAACTCTCCCATCTCTGTTCTTATATGGGAAGCATTAAGATTATCTTGGCTTGAATCACCAGACCTTAGGAGCTGAAATAACTAGAGCTCTGGAAACTCTCCCTGGAAAGTCTGAGTACAAGCAGAAATCTAGAATTTTTTTTTTTAATTATATTAAAAGATATTATATGGCACACTGTCTGAACAACAAATTTTTTTACCATAACACTGACAAAAGTACATCCATTAAAGGAGTTGGACATTATAAATAACTGGTAGTAAGGTGACCTGGGTTATGCTATGGAATGACAAAAATTCAAAAGAAACAGTTTAACCTGTCACCATAGATCACTTATACTTCGTGCACTAAAAAAAAAAAAAAGGTGGGGAGAGACCAATCTAATCAGTTGGAAAGTCTGATGACTCATTCAAGAGATAGCTTCACAGATCTTCATCAGGAAAGAGAAACAAATTTCATGGGGGCTTTTTTGTTTGGCTTTTTTTTATTTAAATAAGAGGAAAAAGTCGTGCAAGGACAGGACTTTGCTTATGAATTTCAGCTTTCTTAATATGTACTGGAAAATCTTTCAAGGATGAAGCAGAAATAGTCCCAGGTGTCAGAATACTGAGTAGGAGGCAAGTGGCAATTTAGAGCTAAAATAACCCATTTTTTAGACACAGTAGGGAACTTTCATTGGGGTTCTGAGAAAGAACTATTGTTAAATACTGACTTTTAGTGAGTTGGTAGAAGTATGGCTCTTTATCTGAAAGTACAGCATTTGAAGGCCTTTTGGAGACTGCTAAGTCTTCCTGACTCAGACAAAATTGATTTTAAAAGATTGGGACTTGTAGTTTTCTGAGAAGAGACAAAGAATACAAAAATGTTTCCCTTTTACAAATGAAAAAAATAATTATTTCAGAAATACAAGAAGATACAAATTTATGGCCAAAACTACAGTGTTTTTCCACCTGAATTTTTACACCAGCTGTTAACATCCCATCTAACTATGGCATATTAACTTGTACTTTGAGTCTCCAGGGTGGACAGACTTAGATCATTTTGCATTTCTACAAGATCTAAATGGCAGATTTCAGAATGTCACATTTTATCACAATAAATGTCAGACACCAGCCACATTTTTGGTCAGTTAGACCTGTTCTCTCTGCCTGTCAGGAAGGCTGGGTAAGAAGACAGAAAGGCAATGGTACTGTTCCAACATTTATTAAACAAAATAATTGACCATCATGATTCAGGGTCAGACAGTAAACAGGGGCTGATTAGGGTGTCCTTGCATTCTATTGTTGTACCATTGGATGACTAAGACTATGATATAGAGGCTGATTCACAATTCTTGCCCTGTTAAAAATTAGAAAAGATTGATCATTACTGCTATCCTGACTGGGAAAGGGCCAGAATCAAAAAAACCAGATGAGAACACAGGAGATAGCTTGGGAATTGAGCCTCTGACTCACAGCTCTGTCCCTTGCAAATCCAGTCGTTAACACCCTCCAGTGTCCATCAAATGACAGAAACGCCCCACTCAGAACCACTGAAATCCCCTTTCCCCTTCCTCAGTGCCTTTCCTTGACAGTCACTCTGGAACCTTACACCATTAATGGTCAGAACCTTTTTCCATCTCAATTTATTCAGAGTCAGTTTTGCAGCCATTTATTATTGTGCCAAACCATCCTCTGAACTAAATCTTTTATCTTTGGCACTATGGCATTGCCAGCTGCAGCCATAAGTAGAATCATTCATGCAGAAAAACACAGTTGACANTAAATTTCTTCACATGACTGTAAATTCCTCAAGTATGTCTAAGCTTGTCTGAATTCAGAGCCATAGTAGCGGTTTATAGTACTGATAGCACAGAAGTCAGCTACAACTAACAAATGGGCATGCTACAAAACAAATAAAATGGGATTTTGCTCTGATGTGTAAAACTCTCCCATCTCTGTTCTTATATGGGAAGCATTAAGATTATCTTGGCTTGAATCACCAGACCTTAGGAGCTGAAATAACTAGAGCTCTGGAAACTCTCCCTGGAAAGTCTGAGTACAAGCAGAAATCTAGAATTTTTTTTTTTAATTATATTAAAAGATATTATATGGCACACTGTCTGAACAACAAATTTTTTTACCATAACACTGACAAAAGTACATCCATTAAAGGAGTTGGACATTATAAATAACTGGTAGTAAGGTGACCTGGGTTATGCTATGGAATGACAAAAATTCAAAAGAAACAGTTTAACCTGTCACCATAGATCACTTATACTTCGTGCACTAAAAAAAAAAAAAAGGTGGGGAGAGACCAATCTAATCAGTTGGAAAGTCTGATGACTCATTCAAGAGATAGCTTCACAGATCTTCATCAGGAAAGAGAAACAAATTTCATGGGGGCTTTTTTGTTTGGCTTTTTTTTATTTAAATAAGAGGAAAAAGTCGTGCAAGGACAGGACTTTGCTTATGAATTTCAGCTTTCTTAATATGTACTGGAAAATCTTTCAAGGATGAAGCAGAAATAGTCCCAGGTGTCAGAATACTGAGTAGGAGGCAAGTGGCAATTTAGAGCTAAAATAACCCATTTTTTAGACACAGTAGGGAACTTTCATTGGGGTTCTGAGAAAGAACTATTGTTAAATACTGACTTTTAGTGAGTTGGTAGAAGTATGGCTCTTTATCTGAAAGTACAGCATTTGAAGGCCTTTTGGAGACTGCTAAGTCTTCCTGACTCAGACAAAATTGATTTTAAAAGATTGGGACTTGTAGTTTTCTGAGAAGAGACAAAGAATACAAAAATGTTTCCCTTTTACAAATGAAAAAAATAATTATTTCAGAAATACAAGAAGATACAAATTTATGGCCAAAACTACAGTGTTTTTCCACCTGAATTTTTACACCAGCTGTTAACACCCATCTAACTATGGCATATTAACTTGTACTTTGAGTCTCCAGGGTGGACAGACTTAGATCATTTTGCATTTCTACAAGATCTAAATGGCAGATTTCGGAATGTCACATTTTATCTCAATAAATGTCAGACACCAGCCACGTTTTTGGTCAGTTAGACCTGTTCTCCCTGCCTGTCAGGAAGGCTGGGTAAGAAGACAGAAAGGCAATGGTACTGTTCCAACACTTATTAAACAAAATAATTGACCATCATGATTCAGGGTCAGACAGTAAACAGGGGCTGATTAGGGTGTCCTTGCATTCTATTGTTGTACCATTGGATGACTAAGACTATGATATAGAGGCTGATTCACAATTCTTGCCCTGTTAAAAATTAGAAAAGATTGATCATTACTGCTATCCTGACTGGGAAAGGGCCAGAATCAAAAAAACCAGATGAGAACACAGGAGATAGCTTGGGAATTGAGCCTCTGACTCACAGCTCTGTCCCTTGCAAATCCAGTCGTTAACACCCTCCAGTGTCCATCAAATGACAGAAACGCCCCACTCAGAACCACTGAAATCCCCTTTCCCCTTCCTCAGTGCCTTTCCTTGACAGTCACTCTGGAACCTTACACCATTAATGGTTAGAACCTTTTTCCATCTCAATTTATTCAGAGTCAGTTTTGCAGCCATTTATTATTGTGCCAAACCATCCTCTGAACTAAATCTTTTATCTTTGGCACTATGGCATTGCCAGCTGCAGCCATAAGTAGAATCATTCATGCAGAAAAACGCAGTTGACATACCCTAACTCACCAACCTTAGCAAGAGAGCAGTAGGTACCACTCCAGCAACTGCTGTGGGTTTCCTATTTTCTCTACCGTTTGATGCTGTTTTCCCTGAGGATCACCAGGGCAATACTATTTCTCCATGCTGTGGAACTTTTGGTGTTCTCCTTTCAACACTAAGGGGTTGGCTTGCTGATGTCCTTTTTCAATAAGTACAGAAATAGAATGTCCTCATGCCCTTGGATCCATGTCCTCCTCCATTTTCCATATATTTTGTGTTATCTCTTTATTGGAAACTGACCTTCTATCCTGGGCATCAGAGAACACAGGAATACAGGGAAAAGCAGGGGAAGAGGAACTTTTGGATCCAGACACACAGTATCATGGGATTCATTAAAGTGAAATTATGTAGCAGAGGTTTCTCAGCTTAAGGCGCAAAATCGTACAATTTTAATTGATTAAGAAATCATTGAATAGTTTTGAACAGTATGCTAGAAATTTCACATATGAACTAAAAAATTATGCAAATAGTAATAAATTGTATTTCTTTTACAAATACGACGCAATGCCCTCTGAGGATTAGGAGCACACAAGCAAGTTTATGGGGATGGGCCAACTGTCTTCAAGCATGTAATAGCAATAAAGAGCTTAAAAGATGGAAAGTGAAGCTTATATGAAGAGGTAGATGATCTGCTGAGGTCCTGTGCCCTGCAGAATTTCTTCCTGTCACTTATCCTTCCCATCATTCATCCATGGTCATGTCTACCTCTCTAGCTAAGACTGTGAACACAGTACTGCTGGTGACTCATGACTTCAACATTACCAGGATCTTAAAAAAACTTCCTCAAGACCTCCCACTCTGGACTTTTGAAGTTCACAAGATTGTGGAGAGGAAGCCCACTGAACCTCCTCTTGAAGAATATGCAGGGGGAAAAAAAGAGGACAAAAAAACCCATGAAAAAAAGGCATACCTGCGGGTTTACATGTCCTTGGTCCCACCCAGTGCCATCAGGCTGCACGGGACTTTTCCAATGGCTCCTTCCTACTACTCGTACTTCAGGGAGAGAATGGAAGGCCTGAACAGAGTAAGGGCAGGAGCCATCAGTGAGACCTATAAAATATGAGCTGCCTTAACCCAATGGTAGCACTGTAAAGGACACATGGTTATTATCAGGTACTGTGTACAATTTCAAGTATTCTGATTTGGACTAAGTTTCCTGTCAGCCACAGTATGTGTACTGCAAGTGGCTTAGTTGTGTGCTAAAGGTAGGTAGAAATCAATAAGCCCAGCACCATTTCAGTGCTTTCACTTTCTCATAACCTCCACCTGAAGATGTAGACAGTAACATTACAACAATAAGTCCAGACAGAGAGTAAGGTTAATGGTATGGATAGAGATGAAGAGGAGAGTTTTTATACATTTGAATTTTAGGAATGAAAAGAAAAGTCATAGTATCCTTAAAGCTGTTATTGTTATAATATCTGGAAGCCCCAGGCATGAGGCAAGATTGCTTTGTGTAGGTCACTATAAAATTACTTTAAATAGTTACTCTAAAAGAAGTCATGTTCTTTCTTTTCCTGCTCTACCTTTCTGCTACTGGTTATGGACAGTGCTAGGATACTACAGATAATGGTAAAACAGTCTAATCCACCATGGAAAATCTTAAATATTTCAGTCTCACAGAGTTCATTACTTAAATTTTACACCGAGAGGAAAAGCCCTCTGTCATTATAATTTAACAATGGTTAAACAATAAATAGAAATGCCATTTGCTGTCTCCAAATTAAAAACACTAAGCTTCTTAGACCTCTTACACTTTTGCAGGCTCTGCACAAGTGTGACCAAATATCACCATGCTCTGGATTTAATATGTGACATATTTTGCAATGAGCTGTACTAACCCACATGATACAGCACCAGAAGACATAATCAGGTTAAAGCTAAGAGAGAGCAATACAACAAAATGCCTTGCAAATACCCTCCTCAACATGTGGATTCCCACAATTCTGTCACTGAATCTGGAAGCTGAATCTTTCTTTTTCACATAAGCAACCTCTGCACTAGCAATGTTGTAAACCTGCTTTAATTTTCTCTTCACACAGATGACTAATCACACGGGAAAATCTAAAATCGAGAAGACTTGAGGGAAGTAAATAGGGTTAATTTACTTTACTAGATGAGGAAGAGGGAACAGACAAGCAGAAAAAGCTAAAGGAGAATTAATGGCAGGAGAAATTCAAGCCATTCAGAAAAGCCTGCTGTTTTACTGAAAGGAGTGCCAGAGCCTTGGGGATTCCTGGTATTCAGCAGAGATGATGCAATCTGTAAATGTAAGTCAACTTTTTTTCCCCACTAATCACACAGCCCATTAAAAAATAGCTTGGGGGAAAAGCCCTGGCATAAAATTAGATTGAAGTAGGCAGCAGTTTTCTGTGGTCCTTTCTGAACTATTGGCATAAATCCTACTCTTCTTCAAAGAAAGGCTACCCTTCCACCAAATCAGAAGTCCTGGAAATAATAGTTTAATGCCACAGGAGGTGACAGCTCAGTGGAGAATGATAAGAGAACTAAGGACAGCCAGAAATGGCTCACCAAGTGTCACTGTTCCTTCTCCAACCTGCCACTCTGCATTTAGATGTGTATGGTCCTTAACACAAAAATAGAGTCTCTGAAAAGTTTTCCAAGTAGTGCCTTTTCTTGTTATAAACTTTACAGAGAGGTGGTTTCCACTATGCAGTCACTGTTCCTCTCTTACAGCCAGGCTTTGAAAGACATTTTCCTTTTGGAAGAATAAATAATGCAAGCCATTTGCAACCAAACAGCATGGAGCTGTAGAGTTCCTCAGCCTATTTAACCTGAGAAATCACTGCCTATCTTGTGCCACTGCAACTCACTGTATTTTTGCAATTTTTCCTTTGCAACCAAGTAAAAATTAGAGCAAACTATGAGTGTTCATTAATTCTTTTTATTTTGTATCACTGCTTTGAAAAGAAATGAACATTCACGTTAAGAAAAGATAACACCACCAGTCATTTCGGGGACCACAGTCTGTGTCTCAAGGAGCATCTTTGGATCACGAGGTAGGAAGTGTTAGTGGAGCAAAGCCTAAAAGCTATTTCTAAACCAGCAGGACAGCCTGATGGAAACACTATTCCCACAGAGGTCTGGAGATTCTTTCTGACCACAGCTAGGCTGCTGCTGCTACTTTACCCTAATTACAGCTAGCTTGGCTGTCTCTCCAATGCAAACACACTGAGAGAGATCATTAACAGCATTTTTTCCCACTAACACCAGTGGGAATTGCACAGTCATAAAGTCAGAGCAGGTAAAGGTCAGAGCATGCAAACCCTCTAGCATGCAAGCCCAAAGGAAAATGTTATGCTTGAGCTGGAACTGCTACCTGGAAAAATCAACCATCTATTAGCTCAGAGGCTGTCTCTGCCCATTGTCTTCAACTACACACACACATTTACATATTTATTGAGAGGGAACTTTCCTCATCAATACACCTGCTCAGCCTGGCATCAATAACTCTGACTGAAGTCCTAAGTAACAGTTTGTCATCTCTACTAACACACATGCTCAGTTCAGATGACATACCCTCTTTAATCAAGTCCGAAGCACAGCTCTACTTTATCGGTTTATTTGAAAACTAAGTATATTTGGCACTGTCTTCGCTCATTCCTGCATCAAATTGAGATAAGGAATGAAAACTCGTTGAAAGTAAGGATACAGCAAGCTTTGCTAAAGTTTGCTCTATAATGCTTAATACTTAAGAACTGTGGATCATCTTTGGAACTCTGGCTAGATCATATTTTTGTTTCATATGGAGACACAGAGGATGTTTTCCCTGAGGAATTTTCTCACATAGAGTTTAGTTTAATATTTTCACATATAATTTAGTGGCACCAGGTCCCCCTCCTACAGAAGAAGCCCCTGCTGATGCCTTCACTGCCACAGTCATCTGCCTCCTTCGCACTCCAGGGCTCTTGATGCTTTCTCCAGCCACTAATAACTCCTATTACCAACATCCAGCAGCCAGAGGAGGGTCCAAGGAAGAGGAAAGGGAGGTCATGAGTCTAAGCATCTGGAAAGAAGAGAAGATGAAAGGCCATAAAGAAAGACACTGCCTTCAAAAAGTAATAAAGTCTGTAGAGACACAGGGGAGAAGAAGAGTAATACAGAAGAGGTGATACAGGTATATCCTCATCACCCAAATCTCTCACTGAAGTCTGGAAGCAAATACATAAAATCTGTTCAAGCCAGCAATATTAAATAGCAAACAAAACGTTTGGCAGTCACAGTTTCATCAACACCTGCAACACACGTTGCCACATGCATATGGGATCTTCAGCCCTTGCATTGTCCTGCCACATGAACCTCTCCCAGTGGCAGAGGGCTGGTAAATTCCAGTTATCCATTTCTTCAAGATCCAGGCAGACTCAACAAGAACCTCAGAGCTACCCAGAATTCCCCTCTAAAATCATAGAAGTGTATTGAACTAGAGCTGCTCTGAAACACATTCTTCTTTGCAAAGGAAGAATTTTTATTGTTTACCAACTTCTCCAGCTTCAGTAATTTTCCTACACGGTAATGCCTGTTCTCAGACAAATATCAAGAGTAATGAGCAACTGACTTTCTCTGAGAAGCAAATGTTGTGTATCATTCTCAGTTCAATCCTCTTCCACCTCCCTGATGAGATTTTCTTTCAAGAATTGCTTTAAAACTGTTAATGCAGATGACAAGTCCTAAAGTTGCCTGAGTGACCCTCTCCATTGTATTATCTTAAATAAACTAGGGCAAATTAACAGAAAATCGGCTGTGCATTTTTTTATTTCCTTAAGTGTAGATCAACTGGGGATATTGCTTTCTGTTGTGTAACTTCAGCATTAAAGACTATTTACCTATATGAGAAGTAGTTTTTGTTGGCAGTAGTTTTCCTGACAATTTTTATTTTAGACATTATTAAAGCTTAAGGCAGTGCAATTACTATTTAATAATAATGGTTAGTACTAACAGCACATATGTTTGGTTTCAATAGGTTGGCTCTGCATCAAAAAGGCTAGACATCCACTTTGTAAACATCCATGACATCACAGAAAGCATCAGATGACTAAGACTAAAGCCAAACTGTAGAGTTGTCTGATCACAGTTTAGCAGCCTCCCAGCTCTCTGTTCATGGTTACCAGGGAGAATATATGAAACGTGAATCAAACATGCAGGGTGTAAAACCTTCAAAAACATAAGAAAACTAGGCAGTATTTCTCATTTATAATTGCTTTGATTTTTCCAGTTCATCAGAGACACTAGCAAAGGGGAAGTTTCCCACTTTAGTGGTTTTCCTCCTGTGAATGCAATAAGGAGTTTCTGTTTCTAAGGCATTGGTAAGGCAGTTTAGGAATCCTCTGGGTTTTTGATGCCAGATCCTCCTTTGACATAAAGAGGAACTAATGGCTGCAATCACTTTGCCTGCAGCAGCATTGATGTTTTTAAAATACAAGCTTTTGGATTTTTTAAGGATCACTGCATTTCTGTTCTCAAGGAAGCAACTTATTATCAAGGACAGCGGCCGCAGGAGTGGATTGATCTTTCCCATAACTGAAATATTCTTTGCAGTGTATTTCATTTCAAATTCATATTAGGGAAAACAATTACTGACACTCACATGCTAGAATTTATTAATTTCCTGTCCCCTCTGGCTAAAACTTTACATCACAAAAGACTGCATAGCACCACCGCGGCAGCAAGTTAGAAGAGTATTTATTTACTGAGTCTTTAGAAAATACAATTTATATGCAATTTCAGTGAAGACTGCATCTGTTTCCCTTTTCCCCTTCTGTTCAAAAACTAATGAGTGAACCATTCTTCCTAATTCTCATAAATGATGGGATCTTTCCCAGGATCTAGAATTTCTGCATCACTTTAAGTCTTCAGATTCCTGCATTTGCTCAGGCACTACTGAAGGATTCTCTGGCCTTAGATCATCCTACCTGACTTTGGTACCTACAATGGGAGTTCAGCTGCCCCAGCTTCTTTTATATTCAGTAAAAGAGACAGGCACCTCCAAAAGAGGAGTTCACATGAGCTTATAAATCCTGGCTATTTCTCAACATCAATGCAAAGGAAACCTAAGCTAGTCTGTATTAGTAGACAAAGGTCTGCTTCCCCTTTTAGGGGCCATTCACATGTTTTGGTTGTCTCATGGTGGGCCTAGGACTGACCATATAATGGCCCAGTTCTATTCTTTATCTCAATCTTTATTTTCTGTGCAAAGGAAGGCCAGGCAAAAATGGGAAGAAATGGGGGCACCATGAGATTCCAAGAAATTCCCAGCACAATCCTTGGAGACCACTTGCCTCACCAAAAGATATTTCTCTGGTGCCATCCATACAGTAGATGCACTTTCACCCAGCTCCTTTATCTTTCCTTTTTCTTTCTGTTATGGCATAATCTATTCTTCTTACAAACAGTTTACTTCTGTGCTGGAAAAGAGGGATGGGACTGGCTGTATTCATCTGTTTGAAGGTACAAGCACTGCAGTTTTCATCAAGGGTGGAAGATAGCTCTAGACTTACATCCTGAACCTTCATTTAAACCCACAACACAAATCATGAGTGGCATCTCATACGGTCACAGCTATGACAGCAGCTCCAGGAAATGATCCCAAGTTCCACCCCAGAGAGCTTAGTGAGGTGTGGTCACTGTTACAGAGGTCAGCACAGTTATTAAACCACGGCTTCTCCTTCCTGGGAAACTACAGGCAACAGTCACTGATGTTCTGGCAGAACCAGGGCTTGTTAAGGTAGTGTTAGCTCAGGTGAGTCTTCACAGACTGTGTACTCAGTGAAGACTACAGTGCACACTGTTCTTAGGCAGTACAACCTGTATTCTCTCTCTTTGTTCAAAGAGAATGCAAAACCAGCTGGCTCCTTGAAGCAGACTGTGTTTTAAGTCTGCTCCAGTTTGAGGCAAACAAACCAGAGTATTACTCAACTTGATCATTATGAGTGCTGAGATGCTCTCAACAAAATGAGCTCCTTAAAACCATATAAAAAGTAGTGGGGAAGAGGCCCTCAAAAATGGATAAAGATCATGTTAACTTTCCATAGGCAGAGTTTTAGGAACACTGAACTAATTTTTTTCAAGCATAGAATTCTTTCCAAGATACTCTGAGGACAGTTCCATAAAACAGTGTTCAAGACAACATATTTAAGTTTAAATGGAGCTCAATTAAACTAAATGGGATTTATATAGATAATGATCTGCACACACCATTCCAGGGACTCCAAAGTTAATTTCTAGACTGTGCCCATAAGGAAAGAAAGAATATATATTGACAGCTACTAAGAAGCATGTTTGCAAATAACACAGAGGGGAAAAAACCACACTTGGCAGGAATTTTTTATCCAAAATTAAAAACGTTTTTTTCAGTTAACACAACTGGGGCAGCAGAAGAAGCAAAAGGCACATAGACCATGCAGTTGTGGTCAGGGGCAGGGTTATGCAATGACCCTACACTCTATCTGGCATTTTCAGCAAACATGAGTTTTTGGAGGTCTTTGCACCTTTTTATCCGCTATTCTTGTTTTAAATTCTTGATCTCTTGCAATACTGTATTTTGATGGGTTTTAAAAGCTCTATAATTTATAATTTCTATGGTAAAAAAAAAAGGACAAACATAATTGTTTTAAAATACATCCACATAAAACACTTCTCAAAGGATAAAGCCCAGACTATACATCCAATAAGTCAATCAATATTGTGCTGCAGAGCCTTTATAATTACCTTTTCTTCTGTGTTGTAAAAGGGCCGTCTTGTACTTTATGCTCATCATTAATTATTGAGATAGTTTCCTGCACTAGTGTGAATCCATACATAGCACCTGCTATTGGTCTTCTCAGGACAGAGTCTTTCCCCTTGACGTGTGTCTGTCTCGTGGTTATTTGTCCAAGCCCTCCAGCACTGCCCTGGGATTGCAGTCAAATGCTGTACAATGTTTTCCTGACTTACTTTTCAATCTGTCTGCAAAGTCCACGAGTCTTTCACAATCAAAACCAACTTGTCTACACTTTATAGAGAAATGCCAGGGAGTTTCAGCCATGTTTATGAATGAAAACAGCTTTGTCATCTTCCAGTTACAGAAGGATAGTTGCTGGCACAGAATTTTTAATACAAAAAAACTACAAGATACACACAGTATGTCACCAGTGGGACCCCATCCAAACCAGTGTGCAGCAGTGCTCCACACACAGGTATTTGTAAGCTGTTTTATCCGGTTACAAGGAATATTGCTGAGTGGTTTGAGACCTATAACTTATTGATTTCTCAACATCCAAGACATACAAAAATCAAATTTGAAAACTGTCCCAAGATGAGCAGTCTAAAATGTCAAATCACTTTCCAAACAACAGTGGAAGTAATTTGGTGTGTGGCCTCACTTAATTTTTTGAATTTAAATTCTCAACTTTTGTTCTCATTTCTTGTAACTCATAGAATTACCTTTGTGTTTCATTTTCTCCTTTTAAGTGCTTTTTCAGCTGCTGCCTGTCCTCTTCTTGTCTACGAGAGGAACAGCCTGTTTTTTAACATCTGGACATTTTCATCTCTAGCTACCTGCTCCTTTTTCCTGTTGACTTGGCCATGATTCTTCATCACAGTAAATGCAGGAGGAGACCTGCAGCATTTTAGTATGTACTTATGATTTTCTCAGTGCATAATAGTAACTATCTTTAAGTGTTAAACTCGTAGAGCAGACAATTTCTGAGGATTCTGCAATCATTTAAAGAGGAGACAATTTAGCAGGCATTACTTTCATTATTTCACATTATTATTTTCAGAGGCATCTGTCCATATTAGACTGTAGCTCTCCTTTTTTGTGGCTGTGCTACTCATTCCAGCTAAAGAAAAAGACAGGTAGAATATCCTGGTAAGCCATGAATTAAGGAAGGAATTACTTCTTTGGTATGTGATATCCCTTAAACATACTCATTAGTATCTCAACCCTCATCACTTGTCCCTATCCCTTTCTGACTCAACAGATTTTTATCCCAAAGGAAGAATTTCCAAAAAAAATAATGAGCTAGGAAAAGCAGGGCTCATTTTAGAATTACAGTTTTATTAGCCACCTCCACCATTCTGTAATTAACACATCCACAGTTTCCCACTGGGGTGAAATACAGAATCATTTAAGAGTACCTGGCAACAGTAAACAACAGGTTCAGACAGGAAGTGGAGAACAAGAAGAGGAACTAAAGCAGTTGGTAAATAATTATTTCATTTGTATTTTAGATCAGAATACTGGCTTTAGCACTTCCACTCCTATGCAAAGCTCCATAAAGTCTTTCAGTGTCCTAATAAGCCTGTTGTTATGTTTTACACCCTCTCAGTTCTGACTGCCACATTGCTCAGGATGAACCACTAATCCACTCAAGCTTGTCAGGTTTACTTGAGGTCTCCTATCATGAAGGTGTGATTCCGCTTCACAAAATCCTGCTTAGATCTCACTGGGAAGAACATGAAGGAGACTGGCCACTTTCCATTGTAATATTGATGAAAAAATAGCATTAATTCCTTCATAAGGAAAGAAAAGTCGAAGCTCCTTTTTCAGCCTAAATTCTACATGGGTTTAAAGTTCAGTTGTACTGTGACCCTGCAGGACACAGCCTGATTCTTCAGTGCATCTCACCTCACGCACAGTGATCCACAGCCATGCAGAAGTGAGCACAGAACATCTATGCATGTCAGCCAGTGTGCTTTGGGCATGTCTTGTACTGCTTAGTGGACATCTTGAACACTGGGAGAGCAGAAACTGCTGCAAATGAGGAGCAAGATGACACAACAATATATTCACTTTCTCTTTCTGTCTTTCTTTTTCTTCCTTTTTTTTTTCCAGTGGTAGTTTTAATTCAGCTAGACTTTGCATTTGCTACATTTCCACTTAGGTTGCAACAGCTTCAGCAATTCCAAACTCCCCAAAGCCCCAGTTAATGGGCTGGCTGCCTGAAATAGTTACAGGAAAGACTTCCTAAATATTACCCTTTTCCTCTGTCTGTGCTAGAGGCATGGAATAAATATAACTACACGGAGGAAATTCCTATATATAGTCCGGTAAATTAAAGAGAGAATATTGAAAAAGATGAACCACTCGTGTAACAATTTAAATAAGAGCATAGTATGAACTACAACCTGCAGCAAGCACAATGTACCAACTGATTTCATGTGCTGTTTTGTAAGACAGCTTACTTAGACTTTCTTATTCCCTAGTGAGCACTGAGAAAAGTAAAATCGAGTTCACTGTAATTGTCCAAGAATTTTTTAACTTACTTATTATTCTTTTTAGCCTTTTGATACTAATCCATTAAGGCTTTCCAGCACTATTATCAAATTCCTAATAAAATTACATAAAGATACATTTAAAAATCTGTGGAATACAAATTTTAAGTAATTTCCTGTCACTGTTCAGGAAAAGTCTTCACCTGAAAATTCGGTCTAGGTCTGAGATTTTCAGTGCTCAGGAGTGTGCATATTTCAAAAACTCAGCATGTGTATATTTCTAAAGCTCAGAACAGCTAGAGTCTATGAAAATGAGGGCTGTAATATAAAACTGATCAGCTAAAATCCCATGGCACTGCAATCAAACACAGGAAGTATTCATAGGGTCAAATCTTTACAAAAACTGTAAAACAGCCTTTAGGTTACCATTCCTAAGTTGCAGTGGCAAAACTCCTCAAGTAAACCTGTGTAGAATATAGAATAGATATTGTTTGCTTGGTTACTTTATTTCAGTTCCCATTAACTTGCTCTGAATAACAAACTCAGCATGTCAGTTTACCGCGACAAGAGGCTCAGAAAAGTTTCTTCCATTCTAAAACATGGTATAGTTAGTAAAATACTCCCCATACTGAAAACAGGGAATATAACCTTCTTAAGCAGAGCTGCTTGTTTTTGTATATGAGCATATTGTGACACTAATTTCTGTTTCCAGCCAGCAGCTGCTACTGCCTCAGCATGGGGAAAGGATAAGAAAATGGCTGATTTTTTCATCTGCAAACTTGCTGGTTATATTATCAGAGACATGAGATTCTGAGAAATGTTCCTATTTGTGCTCCATCATTACTGAGTAGGTGGGGTAGTGATGGCAAAATGTTAGTGCTTTTGACTTCTCTGGCTACAGCAACTCTGAAGTACTGTAGGTGCTCAAAGATGATCCATGCACAGACTCTGTAATTTGATGCATACTGTGCACTGGGAAACATTACACTGAAAAAAAAATCGGCTTTTGAAAAAGTTTCTGATAAAACCTACTGACTTCTTCCAGTCATTCCCAGAGAATTAGAGGGTATGACATGGGTAGAGAGTGACCACAAAGCTAAAACTTGAACTTTAGTTATATTATCCTACCTAATAGGCTACATTCCCATCATATCCCCAGGGCCCTCATCATCTTCAGTGTGCTGATCATGACAGTGTCTCTGGGAAAAGGGGAAGAATGAGCAAGCCTTGAGCACACATGAGTGCAGCTTCACCCCAACAAGGTAAGGTCAAACTGATTATCGATTTTGAATTCCCTGAGGATTTTTGTTTACCCACTTGAGACATCCAAAAATATTCCAGTTTTGGGAGAGTGCTAAGTGCCATTCCCTTGAAAGCTGGTATAGCCCAGTTCATGACTGGCATAAGTGAAATTGTCCAAAACAAGACAAGCCTATGGGAAAGCAATCTCCCGAGTTTCAAGCAAGACACGTACTTACCAGATTCTCATTGCCCTCCACCTTGCTCTACGATTTTCTTGGAGGGACTATGGTGTCTGAAACTGAAGAATACACCTCAATTTGTAAGTAAGTGAAAGAATGAATTCTGGAAATGTTTACAGTGTATGTCACAGTTAATCATTTGGACATAGTTTCTGTAGTCCTCCTTCTTGCCCTGCCTTTCAATCATTTTTACTACCATTTTACTAGCACAAGTCAAGTTAAGGTCACATTGAAATTGCAAGCTGGTTACCTTGCATTTTTTCTGTGTATAATCCTTATAAATTCCAAATATGCAAACATACAAGATCATGGAAGGAACTTATTGGTCAATAAAATTAGTCAGAGAAAGGGCATCACCTGTTTTATTATACAATGTCATTATACATGCTAAGCCCCCAGTATAAAAGAATTTCTTCAGATAGTAAAAGGCCATGTATTTATTACTTCCTTTGCACAGTTACTATACTTCCCCTGCAGAATTATTGGGGTTTTAGCAAGAGGTTAAGGAATGAAGAAATCATTTTTCAGCCAGTATTATTCTTATTTTTCTAAAGATATTTAAATTAGCTATGGCTTTTCTACTCTTCTTGTCAAATAAATAGTTATTTCTCCATCTGTACAGGAGATGCCAAAAGCCAGGTGGCTTATCTACAGTGCAGCTCTTTGGAGATGAACTCTCACCTAGACTGTGGCTCAATGAACTTGAAACTTCTGCAAGATGATATTTTAAAAAAGTTCAGGATTTCCTCCTTGTCAGTGTGTCATCCACTTAAATGTAACCTCCAGAGACCAACAATGTGAAACTCCCTTCTCACCTAAAAGCCCTGCCACACAATTACAGGGAAATGTAAATTTGTAATAATTTGAGCTTAAGGGGAAAAAAAAAGGACAAATATAATTTGTCTGCCTTGTCAAGCCACTGATGAATGCCGATGCTTCAAATGAAGTCAAATATTTGCATGTTTTTCAGGGTCATCTTTTGGGTGAAAAATCACAAAGACAGCACTCAAAAGTTCTAACCATTGCCATCTTAAACTCAGTTCCATGGTTCAAAGTATGTTTTGAAAGAGCTTGGCTAAAAACAACACATTTTATAAATAAATATATTTTCCTTTGGCTTAGCTAACACCGCCTTCACTATATATTTCTTTCTATGGGTGTTACGAGGGCAGCACACGCAATCTGTGCCAACCATCTTCACGCTCTGAAACACCTTCAGATATATTTCTCAAAGGTCACAGATAACTGGTGTGAAATTGTTATCCTCCTCTGTCTGGCTGCCACAAACAACTGTGCAGTATAATCTCAGCTGTAAATTAATTGAGGTGCATCTTAAAACAGGGCAAGCCACTGTTACCCTTAATATCAATGGCACCCGTTCCTCTGCTCTCTAAAAGGAGCTTTGAAAGCACAGAAGGATTCATAAGTTTACACCTGCACAGTGCACGTATACTGAATGAGAATACCTGTTGTATTACTTGGAGAGATGGCATTTGGATTGTGAAGGAAAGAGATGAAAAGATTTACAGCTGGTGTAGGAGACAACATTTAAAAATGTCTGATTTCCTGTAGAGGTTTTTTTCCTTTTTTAGTGCTGTAGTAGAAGGAATATATCCCATTCTCATTGTCAGCACCAGACTGGACATTAAGACTGATCCAAACTTAGTAGGAAAGCTCCAAGGCAAGGGACTATTTACTTCAGCCCTGCTTCAATAACAAAGATGCTTTGAAGAAAGGTTACTGAATAAGTTTGATATGTTTGATATGTTTGCTATCAAAGGTAGGGACTTAAACGTGTAGAGAAAGCACCATATTCTCCTTTCTTCCCTGTCAATTTTCTACATCTCCAGCTTGCCAACTGCACTCACATTACCAATTTAATTGAATCAATATAGTTCTTTGTCTGTGAGTAGCTTGCTGAGAGTAGGAGATCAATTTGTTAATGAAAAAAGGCATTTGGAGAGGTATTGTGCTTTTAGAGAAGAATAGGATTTTTTTCTAAGACATAGTAAGATGTTTCTGAAAAACAACTTATAAGATAAATACTTGTGGTTGTCTATAAAAGGTATGTTTGCAACTCATAGACAAGGCCAGTGTGGACTAGTGTGGACTGTGGTGGTTGACATCCACTGGGAAAACTATTTATTTTTAACACAGATGACCTCATCATATAGAACACAGACAAAATAAACACTTAGAAGTAGGCTAAAATGATTTTTTTTCTCCAACTATGTAAAAGAGTGGAGTACATAGCACTCTTGATTCTCCTTCTTACCTCAAAATTTGTGACTATTTAATGTTTATTCGGGTCTTCTGAAAGAGGGATGTGACCTGAATAGACAAAAAGTCTTCTTTGTGAAACTGCAAGATATTTGAAAGACAGTCCTCTCACTTCTTGCAAGACAAATAACCTCACCCTCTTCCCTATCCAGTATTGTTAAAATGAAAAACGCACTTGACTAAATCACTTCAGATGTCACACAAAGGGGAAACTGACTGTGTCTAAGTGATTCTAGAAAAGTCAGACCATTTTTATTTAGCTATAACTCCACTTGCCTTAAGAATAAAACTGTGCTCCTCTGAATCATGACATTTAAACTCTAACACTGCAAACTAATCAGAAAAAACATTTGCTTTTCAAAAATACATTTTTGACTCTGAAAATATTCTTTGAAATTCATCAAATGCAAATGGACTACAATTGTAAACATCACTTATCATAAATCCCTAGTATTTTAATCTGAGAATAGAGTTACATCATTTATAAAAATTTTGGTACCATTTGACAAGTATAAAACTAAAAGTTAACACCAGAATTGAGTGAAATACAATTATGTTTGAAAAGGAACATCAAATTAATAAACTCGATCATACATGGAGAAAACAACTAATTCAGCACCAATAAATACAGAAAGCTAGAAGAAACTCTTGCCATTAGACTCCATCACTTCACTCAACCCATTGGAAATCAACTAGCATCACTTCATCTAATACAACACCTCTGGGGTTTCTTAGTTCATAAAATAGTTTCAACTTCACTTTTTAAACTTCATTTGAAAGACCATGGACTATTGGGACACTAGTGGAGGGCAGTTCAGAACTGACGGTATTGAATTAATTGTCATTACAGCAGAGGCATATATTTTAGAAGTGGTTTTGGCCATTAAGATAATCACTCTACCTTTTCCAGCCTTCTATTGCATATTCAAGTGGATTTTAGGACTTCATCTACCCATGGAAAACAAAATGTTGCTCTTTGAAATTACTTTAGGTGTTATGGGTTTAGCTAGGTAGGCCTAAATTTAGGCTTTAAAACTTAGATTTGGGCTTGAAATTGTCAGCTGCCTTCAGCTAGGCTGAGCTAGCGAACAGCTGACTTCTCTTAGCTAATAGTATTTTATTCCACCCCATTTTACATCATCTCAATAGCAGTAAAGTCCAGTGTGTGGGTGTGGCTTAGGCAGTTCCACCATGGCTGAGCTGCAGGGAAGACGTGCTACTGGTATGATGCTCTGTTAGGCTTCGCTCTTGCTATTGCTACTCCTTGCTTTTTGTTTAATTTCAAGGAAGTAGAAATATTTTGTTGTTACTCTTTCTGTTTCTTGCTAAGTGTCTTTTAGTTTTAGAGTACTTCTGAATCTAAAGTAATACACTTTGTATTAATTGAAGAGCGAGAAGTTATTTCTTGTTACATATAACTTGTGTGTGTGTTATATTGTAGTTTTCTTTTAATTTTCTCTTTTCTGTATAAATACATGTAGTTAGTTTCAGAAGAAACCTAGCTTTAGAAGTTTTTTTTCCTCTCCCTCTTCTTTCTCCCTTTAGCTGGTTGGGGAAGAAGAGGACTCACCTTTTCTCTGTACTTAGGCAGTTGGCGTTTTGCCAGCTCAACCCAAAACATTAAGACACTGCCTTGCCAGTCCCAAATGATGAACTGTAGGGATCTGGGGAAGAACCAGACATGTTTGTCACCAAGTGACCAAATACATGCTTTGTAGTTCACCATCTACATATTTTCTTTACATTCCCCAACCTAAATATCAAGTCAGCTCTATCAGTAATCATAGCAATTATCTAGCTAATGCCTAAAAAAGTTCTAGTAGACCATGAGAATATGAGCAAGGCATGTCCCATGGCTTTCGTTAGATGAGAGACTGATGACACCAAGGGTCACCACAGAACAAAACCTCCAATAACCTACATTGCTCCTAATTGCAACTGTCAGCTCAGTGAAACAAAACCCAAGTGTCACAAATGGAAGAATACAGGACAGTTAGCAGTGCTTAAACTTTTGGCTTAAATGCAAAAGGGATGACTTCTCCTAAGAGCTGCAGCAGAACAAGAAATGGGAAGCTTATGGTTGGTTGTCAGAAGAGAGTGGAAGGACAAGGTGAGAGACTACCATTCTTTCCTGCAAAGCCCCATCAGTCAGCTCCTTCACAAAAAAGGTATGGTCAGTAACTACTCATCTTTTACTTTGTGTGTGCTGGAATCATCCTATGGGACTGAATCAGAAAACATTATTTTCCTACAATTAATTTTTTTGATTATGTCATTTCAGCCTGAAAAGCAAAAAGCAAATATAATTATAATAAAAGAGAATGAACTTTCAATGCGCACATCAGGTTTGGGAGGACCTAAAACAATGCTTCCTGCATGTTCTGCCCTTCTTCTGGAGGGATCCACCTATTTCTCCACTGTTCTGGAGTAAGACAAGCACATAAATGACCATGAAGATGACAATGGCTCTGGCTCCCAATGTTCTCTTTTCTTTTCCCATGTGAACCCCAAAGCTGGATCCCTGACTTGCACCCTGCTGCATTTGGGGCTGAGGTGCCTTGCTTCCATTCTCTGCCTCAATCTTCCCTGACAAGCCTGGCAGTCTGACAGGTATGAAATATATTGCTTAAACTATCATGTGGGGACTGCTTTGCCTTGCTTCTGAACTTTTGGGATTCAGCCTAGGTCAGATTTACAGTCTTTCCACAATATCTCCAGAAGCTCGGTCATGTACTTTCAAAAATATTAAATCTGTGGTTATTATCTGATCATATGAATCTGGGAGGTGAGGAACTCTAGAAAATATATCAAGATGTCCACAGCAAGAGTGGATAACACCAAAAAAGTCCTATTGTAAAAGACAACACAGGTCCAGGATAGATGATGTGGCTAAGTCTTACTTGGCAAACTACACTTTCCCTAGCAGGAAACTCCTCATGCAGTGTACCTTTCTAGGGAAAATCCATCTGCATACACAAAGTGAAGAGAGGGCACTATGAAGGTTACTGTCCCACCCCTTTAACCTTGCACAGTGTTCTCAGAGAGAACAACCAGGTACTATGTGCAATACACCCATCACAGCTCAATACTTGCTAACTCCAGAAAAGTCATTAAATAACATCAGGGGATAGACAACCTTCACTTTCTGAAGAGCCTGAGGGAGCTGAAGACTTCATTCCACTCAAATGTTTGTAGGATAGGTGTGCAATCCACTAGTGCCCACTGCCTCTTTGAAGACCCCCACTACAGAAATTGTCTCTTAGGCACAAGTGCAAAATATTTTGGGTCAGTTCCTGGAGATGCTGCAAGTAAACTGAAGTAAATCTATCAAAATGCACAGACACCTGTTTGCAAGCAGCATTTATCCTTTTGCACATTCACCAAAGAGGTTATATTATTCCTTCTCCAAATGGACACCTAGGAAATTCCACGTTACACGTCACACAGTTGTTAAGGCTAAATTTGAACTGGTCACTCAGAAATGAGACCCTTTCTAGGCAATTTCAACATACTTACCAGAGTCTACAATCTAAATGAAACAAATATAACCATCAGCTAACAAGTGAATCCAAACTCTAGGAGAATCAAGCAATCCTGAATAGTGACAGGACTGACCACAGCTAACAGAGAATAAGGCAAAAATGAACTCATGAAGACTGAGAAATCTGAGTCAGAGGCCAAGGTACTTTCTCCTCCATCTTGCAATTTTATCAATAACCATAAAACATTATTTTAAGTTCAGATTTCAGCACTCTAAATCTTAGCTGTAATTTGGTTTTAATTGTTTTGTTTTCAAGTTTCAAAGCTTTTCCCTCCATGAGCTGTCTTTCTAAATAAATGAAAATATACTCTGAACAATGTCTTCAAAACTTTTGGGGTCAAAACCCCACAACTTTTCCTCTTCAACATACAACTTCTAGTAAATTAAGATTCTTTAAATTCTGTGTAACTGATTTTCAAAGACAGGGCAAAAACTGATGATCTATTTTAATATCAAGAAGGACATTGAATGTTTCCTTTTTGGTATGAAGGGATTTGATCAAGGTGAAATATACACACCAATCTGGCACTGTTTACTGTAAAATACTAATCAATATAAGGTAAGTAAGTAGATACAGATAATAGGTAGATGTAGATAATATCTATAGAACAGAGCTATACCTAAAAAATATAAGCAGAAGAAGTTGTTATATTACATTAGCTGCAGTCTGTCATTAATTATTATGCCCTTTTTAATTACTTCCTTATCATATATGAACTCGTCTCCATATCATTTGACAATCTGGATGGGAAATAATATGTCTGACTAGTCTTGCTTCATATTTATCACAAAAAATCTAGACTCTAGAAAATTCTATTTGAAGAGCTATTGCAGTTTTTAAATACTTACATATAGTCAGTCACATTTAAATATGGACCATCCACATGGACATACTTGAAATAAGGTGTATGGATTTACTTTGATGCAGATTGTACATTATAAGGAATAAGAAAGAAGATGACAAAATGGTCCAGTAGGTTCTTTCCCACTTGGGGACAGGAGAAACCTAGAAAATATTTCTATCCTTTTTCTGCTGACTTCTTTGGTTTACTATTCAGAGCGGATTAACTAATGCAGTATTTATGTTCCAGTTATGGCACACAGAAAAACTCTCATTTTATGTAAAATTAGCTTTCTTAGTAATAAAAAATGCAAGTTAAAAGCAGCCTATGTGTGAAGCCCTGATGGCCACTATGAAGCCAGTAGGTACTACTTTGAAGCTCTGTGGTGGGAATTTCTCATAGATATGCCAGACTTCTAAAAATTTCTTATGCATCCAAAGGGTAAATTTCATTCTTTATTAAAATTTCATTCTTTATTAAAAGACAGACAGTGCATAATCTTATTGCAGCTATACAAATAGCAGAAAAATATTTGGTGCAAATCTGAGAAAAGAATGGGAGAGCCCAGCACTGATTAGAATTGCTCTGATAACCCTCAAAGCTTTTCATACACACAATGCCAAAACAAATGCCTCAGCTGCTCAATGGCTCTTTGAAGGTAAACGTTTTCTCAATGATTTGCTCTGTTCTTCGGGTCAGATGAAGACAACAATAGGTATGATGTGTGTATCCTATTTCTTGTTAAGTAAAATGAAGGAGAGGGAAATCTTCACCTTCAGCTCTACCTGGAGCAGTTCAAGAACATTACAACTTGTTGACCAAAAAAAAAAAAAAAAGAAAAGGAAATGCAGCATTTTGCAAAAACAAATATATTGGGCATGAAATCTCCAATAACCTCCCACCACCATTCATATGTACTCCAAGTCAAGGGCGCTTTTTTCCCTCTGAATGTCATTTTAAGAACAGGCTGCCAAGCCCATCTGTCCCCTCATTTGCAGTTAATTTGTGTTTGCACATGCTGTTCAATTTTCTGGTAGAGAACAGTTTGTTTCCTTTCTTCAATCAATTTCCTCTCTGAGAATATGCTGCCCTCCCACCATTAGGGGAGCTGCAACCCTCACACAAACATATGGGTGATCTGTATTTCTGACAAATAACCTAAATGAATACTCAGTACAACTCAAAAAGTCATGTCTAGCATAATTCAAGTGGGCATCTTAAAACAGAAGCACTCAAAGTCAGAGGGCAGTGGGACTGTGATCTTCCATGACATTTTTAATGAAGTTTTGCCAACTGCCTAATGAATTGCATCTCCACATTTGCCAACAACAGCATCATTACACATGATCTGAAAACAATACCTCGACCCCTAAAAAGCTCTGTAACAGATACAGCCACTCGTGTGGTTCTGATGACACCGCCAGCCACAAGAGGGGAGACCACAGCCCTCCAAACACTGTCTTGGTTCATTCTGCTGCCTAACTTTACCTTTAACAACTTTGGTTGTAAAATCTAGTACAACAAAATTAAGATTTTCTTTTTTAACTTTTGGGGGGAAAGGCAGACTAATTTCATATTTCCACAATCAAAGGAGGTGAACTACAGCTTTCTAAGGAAAACACAGGAGCAATAAATCAGATATTATCATATATGAAAGCCACTCTAAGTCCCATAGAGGAAAAGGAATCACCCTGTCTTAGAAATAGCAACAGCTGAAAAACATCCTTGAAAATAACAGCTGGAATTAAATTTTGCCATAAGATTTTGCCATATATCCTCACAGTCTTCAGTGGAATATGCAGCTGTCTTTTCAGTATATGAAATACCTAATAATTGTACATTACTACATTCTCACAATTTATTTACTTTGAGCAGATTGATTAATAATCTATTCCATATGTGGGACAACTCACTGTAGAATTTCAGAAAATAATTCCATTCTATTATTTTCTGTTCCACTCCCTTTTTTCTTTCATGATTTTTTCTTTTCATTCCCCTTTTATCTATTGCTATTATAGAATAATAGACAAAGTAGAGTTTTATTATATGAAGGTTGTTCTCATCAGGTTTTAACCCAGAAGGAATTCCTACAGGCAAACTGCTGCATACTCAAACTTCTAATTTCCAGTATGCAAAAAGACAGATGATGCACCTCCCTGTGGAGGGGAGGATAGGGTGGCTTCTTTCTGAAACCGGAAAAATGTTATCCAAATACATCTTTCAAAGTGCAATAAGAAGATAAATAAAGTAAGAATACAGTGATAGGTCAAAACCAGAACTTGTTTGCCTCACCATTCACCTTTTGGTTTGGAAGAGGTATAACTTCAGATTTATATTGTTTCTAAATAAAAAGAGGTTTATTTATATTTGACCTAATTAGAAGAGGAGCTGAGTATCTTCAGGTCCTTTAGACTTCAGTTAAAGAGGAAAATATTCATTATTCTCTATATCCATAAACAGCAGCTGCACCAATGTTCTAGCAAATTGACAGAAAATAAAACATCTCTTATCAAACTCTACTTCCTTATAGCACCGCCTTTTTCAATGGAAAGTGATAAGACTGTAAAAATTAGACTGAAAATCACAGACCTTGAGGAACAAGTAAGTACAGGTTATATGATTAGAATTTTAAGATTTGAAATACTAAATATCATTAATTGTGTTTTCCAACAAAGCTAACAAGAAAAAAGAAATGTGTTAACATTGCTCAGTATTTTACCTTTGACTCCAGGTAATAATAAACTTTGTATATCTCTAAAATAGTTTCACTTAGTCATCTTTCTCCCTTCAGTTTTGGGAGCTTAAATTCAGAGATTATACTTACTAGCACCAAATGAAAACTATTCATCCTTCATTGCACATAAGGTGACACTTTGTTCTGATGACTATCAGCCCTTCCTTGAGAAATTCTTTACAGGAGTTCTTTTTTTTTTTTTACTTTGTTTTATTTTTAAAGACATCATTGAATTTGATGACTATTTAATGACAAAGATGTACATTCAAGATCTTGTCTAGTTTTAGGATAAAAGCTCTCTGTTCATCCTTCAAACCTGGCTACTTGGAGGGAAGGGACAGTGCAATACCACACAGAGTGCTCAAGTGCTGTGGAGGAGAGGCAATACCCTGTGCAGCAGTGCCATGGGACATGAACCTGGTTTTAGCTATGAACCTTACACATGTCTTCATGTCATGTGCCTGTGTGCTGTAAGTGTATGGAACAGCATATGAGGTTTGGGGTACATACATCCCCCCTTCTTGGGCACAAATGATATCCATGGAAAGCCTTCCTCATATTGAAAGCACATAATCTTCAGCTAAACAAACGTGAGAAAATTCAAGAGGAATTCAACTCTACCATGTGAGGTGGGCTGACATTCTTGTGCAGTGTAACTGTTTACAAGGTGGCCAAATATATCTTCAGCCCATAACATGGGCATAAATCCATAAATCCAGACACAAAACTGGCTCTTGGCAAAGTAGTGTGTTAAGTGTGAGTTCACAGAGACCAGACTAATGTGACCAGGATTAGATGTTTGTATCTGAAGGAATAATCTAATCTCCTTTGGTCCTATGGATAGAGGAATTTCTGGAACACAATTCACTTCAGCGCAAGATGGATATCTAATACACAGTATCATGAACCCTACCCTCAAACTACCTGCTCATTTGCACTGACTGAAGACAGCTCAGAGGGATCTAGCTCAGGGCAAAGTTTAATGTATAGATGTCTGGTGTTAGGTGAAATGAATCTAACACGATGTCTGAAAGTTAATCTGAAACATGAACTAGTCTTTGTTTATTTATAAAGATACAAAGTCAAAGAAGAAATTCAAGCATAAAAGTCATACTCAGGAGAATTTTATCTACCCTAATGAACTCAGATTCAACTCCATTTGTGGTAGTGCTTAGGGTACTAAATAATCATAATTAAGTAGAAAACATGTGCATGGGTCACACTGGCACTTTTTGTGGTAATATGATAAAGTACAATTGCATACAAGGCTGATGTCAGTAAAGAAGATCTGTTCAAAAACTATTTGAAAAGATGCCATTCCATAAAATTTTTAAAGCATCATATGGAACTTTCTGACATAAATCTTAGCCTAAATCTGAGGACTTGCAACCCAGAAGATCTCATTCTCAGCAAAGTTGCAAACTACTGCACAGAGTGTGAAAGTCTGTATTACCCTTTGATTGCTGCGAGTGGCAGCAATGTCAACAAACACTTCTGTCTAGATCAAGGGTAATACACGTGGCTCTCATGAATAGAAGCACCATGTCAGCCTTAACTCTAGCAATACTATGATGCTGTTTCTTTTCCTGTTCACAGTAGGGGGCATGTCAGAGAAAATACCTCAGATAGAAGCCAGGGACCTTCAACCAAGCTCTCTTATCACCACAAGCCCTTCAGGGATCATCTAACTGATACCTGCTGATTCATTCTGACAGATGCTATCAAGTCACTGCACATTTTCAAGGACAGAGTTGCAGGGGTAACTTTAGGCAAGCAGAAGTCATAAAGACTCCAGTGTTCAGTGGAGCCAGGATGAGTCGTTTTCTCTTGAGTAATCCATTCTCAACTACTGTCATAGGTCCCTATCCTAGCCTACACAGTATATGTACATCCACCTCACCAGACCATTCTGGCAGATATTACTCTGCACTTCTTGTGACCCAGTGGTCCTAACCCACCATGTGCTGCGGAATCATCAACTTTGATAACAGGTCAAGTATTAAGTAAATATAACAATATCATTTCTGTCTAAAGGCTACAGCACAGGTAGTGCCTCTCCAGAGACAGCAAAGATTGTAAGGGAAGTCAAAGGCAACTTTTAACTTCAAGAACAAAATGGGAATACAACTATTTGATTTTAGAAAAAAGCTATAGCATTCTTGAATACTAAGAGTAGAAAGCCTTTCTCTTAAGAGCAGCCCAGAAAGAGAATGCAAATCCTCTGTCAATGGCTGTGGAACAACATAGGTAGCAACACTCTGCCCCATCCCTTGTGGATTAAGTACAAATATATAGCTCTGGTTAGTGTGTGTAATGAGTTTTAAGCACCGCATCTCATTTCCTTTACTTTTCCACACAGCAATCACTTCCTCCTTCTTTCCTTGACTGTGAAGGAGAAATGTCTGTACCCATAGTCAGGACTGATTCAGAGGTCCTGCTCTGTCACCCACTTCACAGACAATAATATTGCAGGAAAACTCTCATCAGTTTCTCATGTACCTGAAAAACACACTAAATTCCCAAGATGGGCAAAGTGTGTATAAAACTGGTGTGCTCAAAGGATTAAAACATGTGAAGGAAAGCTAACTTGAATTATTCAGGCTAGTTTAGTCAAAGCTTTGCCCAAAACATCAGTTCATAAATTACAGAAATAGGCTGTAGCCACTGCTGTGACAGTCAAGAAGCGTAGACGGGCCCAGGTGGGCACCTCTCAGCTCTACAACAGCTCTACAGCACCATCCCTGCTGTGCCAACACAAGGCACGACTGGCTCACCTCGCAGCTCTCTGGTACATGTCCTCTTCTAAGACACAGCTAGAAAACTAACAGGGCTTGAGTCTCCTTGTTCAAAACTCCAAGTGTTTTCACTTGATTCCCACTCACAGCTCTGCCTGCAGTACATCTGTAGGATTAAAGCTTTGTCACACCAAAGGAGTGGGGGAATCCTGTGACATTTGAACAAAGAGCAAAACCATGAAGAACACATAGTAAGCAATAATCTTATGCCCGCTGGAGAGATGCTTTCGGGGACATATTACAATATGACATCATTTTTTATGGCTGATTCAACAAATAATAATTCTGTGACACCCACTTCACAACTGAATTATCATTACGTGGGTATTCTGTGAAAAATGGAAACATACTTTACGCAATTTTGAAATAGTTATAAAACTACTGAAATATTGTAATTCCCAATCCAAATATACTATTCAGTAACACAGCTCTGGACCTGTACAGCAAAACGTCAAAGGTTTTTTCATTGCTAATCTGACAGGTAATATATTTTAACTAAATGATTTACCTATACATATTACAAATTATTAGTTGTCAATTAGATACACTGATAATACAGATAATTATATGTTTCAAGCAACAGACCTCTACTTGACATGCATTTACAGACTAATTAACGCTTCTGGCAAGCTTCTAGAAATAGAGATTCAAAGTAGCAGTAACAAAGTAGTTTTGATTCTGTTCTTTCTGCAACCCTGCACTTATCCCATAACTTCTATTCTCCACACATTTCTGTTTCACCTCAGTGGGGAGTATTCAGCCTTTCAGAAATACATATATTGTTCCTCATGGAGACCTCTGCTAACAATTTCTTTTGTATCTTAAGGATAAAGCAAAATAATCTAAAATATCCTCATCTCCATGAATTTGGTTTTTTCATCATAACAATTAATTCTGTTCCAGGAGCCTGGACTGCAAATAGCAGAACTATTTGGTGGCCTTGTTGAAAATTGATTGTTTTATATACACATGGAGGTGTCATCAGGAAAAGAGTTTGACCACAATGCAGACCAAGAGACAGCAACTACTGAAACATAAGAATCCTTCCTCCATTGAATTATCCTGGTTCCAAACCAAAATGCAAAATCAGGATTCTGTCCCCACACACCACTTTGAAGGTTTTGGTCATGCACTAATTACAACATGCATTGGAATGAAAATAAAGCGCAAAACCTTGAAAGTCCCTAAGAATGAATTCTTGCCCTCTGGACAGCTGTATGGCAAAGATCAGCTCTTTTTCTAGGAGGCCAGCAACACAGGACAGAATTTTTACCCATGACTGAGCACATACAAGAATGCTTTCTGCTCTGTTTTCGTAAATTCTAGATAAAGGCTTTTAGACTTGCCCATGCAGAGGTGAGCAGAAGGAATACTGTTCTCTGAAGTCCTAGATGATAGTTTTTTATGACTTCTGCTGGTGAAAATTACAACACTCAGTGGTGTCTCAAGACCTACAACAACCTAGAGAAAAGAAGAGCCCTGAATTCATGGATGGCTGTGGTGTCGACATTTTTTTTTGCTATATAAAGGTGTGGGAATGACTGGAGTTTTTAAAAATGAGAAAACCATTACTAAGGAAACAGTTCTTACCAGTTACACCCCTCATCTCAATAGTGTGGGCCTCACTGACTTCTTTTGTGTTTGAAGTTTATGAAGTTATCTTAATACAACCATTTGTAGTTTCCGTATTTAATTTGACATGACTTATCTACTTGAGGGACTATTAAGTAAGTGCTGGAATGAAACATAAACCTATCTAAAACTACAAAGCTTATTAGCAGAGCATCCTTCAGCCATGAAAGCCATTGTAACTGTTTAATATTCTATGCCCTTTATTAAGGCCATAAAGAGTTTTATTCTGAGATACAAGATAAATGAAAACTCATAATATACACCTAAATCACATAAGAGAGAGGGGGTTTCCATCAGAGAACTTCTCTAGCTGGGACATACAGAACTTCAACAAAGCCAGCTGTTTTGTGCTCTTTTCTACAATGGATGCCCGTCTTCTGGACTGAAATGCCTTTCAGAGAGACAGCACAAGCCAAATTGAATTATGCAATTTGAAGAAAGTAAGATGATTGTCACAAAATCCTGTTGACTGCATACATAAAGTAAGGACATCTATAGCATGGGCTTGCACAGAAAAAAATAAAAATACTTTCCTATCATTCACTCTTATCTGACTGTGTCCTGAGCCAATATTCCATGCAGGCAAGCCAATGATTTTCCCAATCAGAAATTGCTAAGGAAATCATAGCACAGTGTAAGTTAAACTTTCTGTTAAAATGTCAGTGTTTGCTAAGTATTTGTGTAGCTTTTGCAATACCTTCTAGAGGGTTGATAAGGGAGAAACTGAGGGGGGAAAAAGGTACGTTGGAATCAACTATGCTGCATACAAAACTCCTGTAGGAATTCAGCTGACTGTTCAAGAACACACTATGACAGAAAGAATGAACACAAATTCCAGCTTAAGTTCACTCTTGGGCTTCTGCTGTCATGAGCAGCAGCATCACCATTTGTTTGCTGTGCTGTGTATGGTATCAATAAAGGGTAAGAAAAAGAAACCCATGAAGTTTCCACTTCTAACTTAAAAGTGTCCTTTTAGTGTAAGTTTCCAGAAGACATATTCCCTTTCAGAATGGGATTGTGAAACACCCCTCATTTACAGCTGCAGTTTCACAAGATTTTAGGCAAGAAGCTTTCCAGTAGTACTCAAAAATCTGGAAGTGCCAGAGCACACAAGTGAATACTCTCCATCTTTTCCTTCATCACTCTGCCAGCCAGCACTCTGGACTCTGGTGAGGAGAAAGAAACACAAGTCTTCAGCCCAAGTAAGACAGAGCTTCACATCCAAGATACAGTCAACACAGCAACACGTCTATGTCAAAAGCTACTATGCAGTTGATACTATGTTAAATTACCTTACATGATATTAAATGGGGATTTTGTGATCCCTTATCTAATATAACAAATCTTCCATTTAAGGCCATCCCAAAATAAACTGTGGCTCCCTGTTAGATTTATCACCCTTTCAGTTCTCAATTACTCTTCCTTTGGACTCTAAACCCCTGACTAGAAAGCCCCCAGACGGGAAACGAGTACAACAGATAAGTGAATTTTATTAAATTATTCACTTTTCGCTTACTTTAATTAAAAAGCTTGCTAATAAGCCACTACTAATTGGCACAGTATTGCCTAGACCACTAACTAAAAGCAGGAAAACTGCACTCCTTTGCAAGTTCATAACTTCATATGACTTTTGTAGGATATCTTTAGCACCTGTATTTTAATTTGAGAAATCAAGTCTGCCCTTTTGACCAGAACACATACAAGGCAAGTCTTAACTTTTTTTTTTTTTTTTTTTTTTTTTTTTTTTTTTTTTTTTTTTTTTATTTATTTTTTTTTTTTTTTTTTTTTTTTTTTTTTTTTTTGGCAAGGAACTATAAACATATATGTTCCAGGAGGCCTAAAGTTAAATGCAAAGTGGGGAGGGGGGAAATGTTATTTTATAGAACTAAAAAAAAATTTGCTGTCCCATGAGTCTCCTCTTCCTCAGCACACTGATGATGTAACATAAATATGGCGCTTCCTGTCCACTGAGTTTTCAAACCTGAAATTCCTTTAGCAATGTCTGTATGTGTGTGTGTGCATTTGTTGGTTTATCATCTTTGTAGTATTTATAGTATATCATTTATGTGGCAATATTCTATTGGTCTTTTTCTAGCTACGAATCTGTTCTGGAAGAAGGGAGAAATCACAGAAAATCTCTCTGATTATCACCAGAGATGAGCTATAAACTGCCATCTTTGAAACTTCTCAAAGAAGTGATTGCTTTTATAGTGGAAAGCACAAGCTGACTTAAATACAAGGGAGACCAGAAAAGTTTCCCTCTAATTCAAATGTGTTAATCAGAGGCATTAATATATGCTGATGAGAGAATTCTGAAAATCTTGCATAAATATTCCTCAGAATAGATGTCCATATGTTTTCAGCCATAGTCCTTCCCTTTCACCCTCTGCTAGGATACACAATTGTGCCTACTGGCTGAGAATGCTGGTCAGACCTTGGGTTACAGAAATTAAGAATGGACTTGATGATCTTAAAGGTCTCTTCCAACCTTGATGATTCAATGATTTTATGAAATTGTTTAAAAGACAGTTACATAAATGCTAATAGGTCCATTCCAAGTCTTGGTGTGCTCCTAACAGTAGGCTGGATCTTAAGGACATCATCAAACATGAAGATACTAATTTTAACATATATTACAAATTAAATTTGTTAGGAAAATAGAAGTGTGGTAATACTACACTTAAGGTTTCTCCAACCAACACTAGGAGCAGTCTGCTTCTAAACCAATCCTGCTGATTTCAGGGAGAGTTCAACTAGGTCAAAAAAGAGCAAAGCTTTTGCAAAATCAGGCACTGATATGTTTTATAATTTTGAATGGAATCCTGACATTGCATAAATTTGTGTTTGCTGAGAAGTGCTGGCAGCAGGACTTACAGGTAAATGAGAAAGTGAGGACCCCAGTGCCTGAGTGCTTATTACTCATGGACAAGTTGAGAATAAACAGAACAAGAATCATGCAGCATAATCTTAACTTTAGTAAAGGATCTTGGATAATTCTACCTGACCCCTTCCACTCATTGACTTAAAATTTCCCCTGGCACCTGTTCTGGTCTCTATTCATCTTATGTCATGAAATTCACATTTAAAATCTTCAATAATTCAACTGTTCAATTAGTCAGGCAATCAATTATTCAGCTATTGATCTGCACCACAAGAAAAATAAAACTTTAATGGATCGACAATTTAACTTTCACAAACAGAAGCTGTGTTGCTGATAACAACTTAGAGTTGATCTCCATCCAGGCACAATTCTCTGGGAAGGTGGAAAAAAATATCTATTATTTTTCCCTTTGCAGTTCTGAGATTAGCTCTGCTATAGTTCTAGAAAATTAGAAATGTCTGAAAGTTTCCATCTTCTTGTCACCACGAGTAGCATTACAGGTGATGCTTTATCTACCTCACTGGCTGTTTGCTTAGGAAATGATTAGGACTGAGATGCTGCTTTGGTCTGGACATAATTAAACTCCTCTGAAAGTTATATTGGAATTTTTAAATCTCAATTGCATTGCTTTGCTCCTGGTTTTTCCTATTCTGGATGTAATTTCTTCATAAAGGAGCCTTCCCAAAAGTATTTTTTCTTCTCTCTTATAAGCTTCTTATTTCTGATCTACATCTTTCTCTTTAACCTCCTTATCTCTGATCTACATCTTTCTTTTTAAGCCCTCTGCCTACCAGTTCTGCCTCCTCCCTTTCTCAGTGATCCCTACACCGAAAGACCATGTCTTTCAATCTCCTTTCACAAGAACAGTGCTGAGCCCTGTGGATTTGTACAAGGACAGTGCTGGCTTTGAAGCCTTTCCTACAATGCCTACACTTAGTCACTGGTGTCCTAAACCACTGGGACAATGTTAAACAACTTGGCCAGCCAAGTTCATCCCAGGGCACAGAACTTATTCCTGCACATACTCCAACCTCTGTGCTGCTTAAACCCTGCCACCTCCAGTTTCATACCCTCCTGTCAGCTCAAAACGAGAAGGTACAACCAGTCAGATACTGACACATCAGCAAAGGATTACGTGGTATTTCTTATTTTGTTTTTCTATTTATCCCATTTCAGGGAAGAAGGGTGGAAGGGAGGGAGGGAGGAAGGAAAGAAGGAAACAAAGAAAGAAGGAAAGAAGGAAAACCAGAAATGAGAACAAAGGAGACTACTTTACTCACTCTCTAGAAATGAAGACAACAACTTTCAAAACATTTTTTGTGAGAGTAAGAATAGCAAAGAAAAGTGAGCAGAAAGTGGGTCACAGATCAGTCTCACCCCATACAGGTGTTAAACTAACCTAAAGGGAATAAGGTGCATGGATCTCTTCCTAGAGCTCTCAGCAGGGTTATGTGGTTCTTCCCACATTTACCAATGCCCATCAGTTGAGCCCACACAGCTTTAACCATTACTGGTTCTATCATAGCCTGATGAAAAGTCTGGGAAAGAGCTACTTTAAGGAAGGAGGAGATGGGAGAGTTAAGGCAACACACTTATAGTACACAAGCACATAGACCTGTGAGGGGTTTTAGCTTCATCATAAGGTGTTTTCCCAGTTGTGGTTATAGGAAACACGGCAGCCATTGCCTTGAAAGACTGTAGTGAAGTACTGCTTACTCCACAACACTGACATGCTACTCAATGTATCCATTTTGAAAATGAGCTTTTAACACAGGGATATATTTCTAATCATAATTTGTAGCTTATGATTATTTTAAATTGCAACACAGTGCCTAGCCCTACCTCAAGAATCCAAACAGTGGCACTTAAACCAAAAGCAAAAAGCACAACTTGACTAAACTTGTAGTTTAATGTGTACCCAATTTATCTAAGCTTGTGCAGATAAATATTTTTCTAATAAAGCACAAATATAAAAATAATAAATGAACATCATTAAATTTGGGGAAATATTAACTGAAGAGGGAAAAATCAGTAACTTTATATTAATGCAAACAGAATTCAAACCATAAAATTGTCAAAGTTGGCTTATTAGTTACTTTAAATAGGCATTCAATAATTGACATACCCTGAGGAATAATTACAGGCTATATTAGGATGACAGGAGTTTAAATTCATAAAGCTGAGAGCACATGCCATAAAGTGCCAAAGACACATTGAATGAGTCCCAATTTCCTCTGCATCTATTCTTACCCTCACATTTTTCCTGCCTTTTATCTATGTACAAAGAACAATCAAGTACCTTCAATTTAAATCAGACTGAATGTTTTGGCCAATGGATAAACTTGACAGTAAAATGCACTTACAAAGGATCCACAGAACAGAGAAACAGCAATGTTATCTAAAGCAATATGACTGCAGTTTCTTTGACTTACTTGGCTTGAAAGAAGGTGCTGCATCTTTTCAGAGTTATGTATTTTTTTTCCTATGGCATTTTTTATTTTATTGTTCCCAAAGATCCATGTTCCAGCTTGTGCTGGAAGTTATGCTCCCAGTCTAAGAATTAGTTGCTGCACTTCCTGGGTTTGCATGGCCAGGCTTTGACAGCAGCATGGGGTACAGGGTGGGGCTTCTGTGAGCAGCTGCTGCAAGTTTCCCCACGTCTGACAGAGCCAATGCCAGATGGCTCCAAGACATACCTGCTGCTGGCCAAGGTGAGCCCATCAGCAACAGTGATAGCACCTCTGGCATAACGGAGTTAAGAAAGGAAAAAAGTTACAGCACAGCAGCAATGGCAGCCACAGAAGAGAAGAGTGGGAATATGACAGAGCGACAGCCTGCAGACACCAAGGTCAGTGCAGAAATAGGGGCAGGAGGTGCTCCATGTGCCAGAGCCAAGACTCCCTTGCACCCCATGGTGAAGACAATGTTGAGGAAGGCTGTATCACTGCAACTCAGGTCCACGCTGGAGCAGATACCAACCTGCCTGCTGTGGAGGACCCCATGGCGGAATAGGTGGATGCCCAAAGGAGGCTGTGACCCCATGGGTATTCTGTGCTCAAGCAGGCTTCTGACAGGATATCTATGGCCCCATGGAGAGGGAAGGCCATGCTGGAGCAGCTTCTCTGCCAGGACTGCCATGGGGGGATCCTACACTGAAGCAGCTTGTTCCTGAGGGACTGCACCCTGTGGAAGGGACCCACAGTGGAGCAGTTTGTGAAGAACTGCAGCCCATGGGAAAGACTAGTGTTGGAGAAGTTGAAGAAGACTTTCTCCTTTGAGATGGGCCCCACACTGGGGCAGGGGAAGAGTGTGAGAAGTCCTTCCCCTGAGAGGAGGAAGGAGCAGCAGAGACAACATGTGATGAACTGACCACAGCCCTGAGTCCTCATCCCCTTAAACTGCTGTGGGGGAGGAGGTGGGGAAACTGAAGAGCAAATTTGAGCCCAAGAAAACTGAAGAGTGAAGGGAAGGTGGTTTTGAGATTTGGTTTTATTTTCTCATTACCTTACTCTGATTTTATCGGTAATAAATTCAATTAATTAATTCCCCTAATCGAGTCTGTTTTGCCCATGGTAGTAACTGGTGAGTCAATTCTCCCTGTCCTTAACTCATGAGCCTTTCCCTATATCTTCTCTCCCCTGTCTGGCTAAGGAGAGTAGCACAGCAGCTTTGGTGGGCACCTGGTATTGAGATAGGATCAATCCACCACACTTGTATTCATCAGTTCAATAATTAACTCCTACTAAAGTGAAGCTTTTTGTTTACATGCTATTTTCAGTTTGAGATAGAAAAGACAAAGGATAAATACAGAAGTATTTGAGTAACTCCTGGAAAAACACATTTCAACTGATGCAAACATTTCTCTTTTTTTCCTTTCCTTTCCTTTCCTTTCCTTTCCTTTCCTTTCCTTTCCTTTCCTTTCCTTTCCTTTCCTTTCCTTTCCTTTCCTTTCCTTTCCTTTCCTTTCCTTTCCTTTCCTTTCCTTTCCTTTCCTTTCCTTTCCTTTCCTTTCCTTTCCTTTCCTTTCCTTTCCTTTCCTTTCCTTTCCTTTCCTTTCCTTTCCTTTCCTCTTTTTCTTTTTCTTTTTCTTTTCTCTTTGCTTTGCTAATTTTCTTTTCTTGACCTTTGAGAAAGCCAAAGTTTGCACGTAAAATGAAACACTCCAAGCAAAATCACCAAAATCACCATCAGTTCTAAGTACTGTAGTACACTGCTGTACTCAGAGTACATGATATAGCTCAGCAACTACCTGAAATACTGGACATCTTCATCTCTGGAATTTCCCAGTGGTGCTCACATGTGCTTTTATTTTTTGGCCTTGTACTTCAGGGACATATTTAGCCTTAAAAAATATCAATCTGCAAATAAAGCAAGACTTTTTCCCCAGAAGTTCAGCAGGCTATATTATAACCACACTCTGATTGTACTGCTAATAATCATAATTTGTCATTCTACAAGATACAAGTGTAGTTTGCAAACACAGGGTAGGAAGTAACTCAATCAAAAGCCAGTATGATTGGATTACTTTTCCCACCACTTAAAAAAAAATATTTTTTTTCTGTTCAGATTTCTGTATATGGAGTTCTCTACAAAGGGTGGTCTCTATTTTCATGTCACTGTTAAAATAAGGGGATCCCTGAGCAACCTTGATTAATGTACATCAGAAAACAGACTGGGTGGAGAGTGCTTTGGGTCAAAAGAGCCTTCCTTAATTCATGTCTGTTTCTGCAGAGTTTGAAACAAGCAATTTATTTCCTCAAGCCTCCAAGTGAACGAGACATCAGAGAGTGTGCTCCCTCCTGGGAAGCTGCTACTAAACCCAGGTGTTAAGAGTACATCTGTATCTGCTGAATTCAAACACTGAGGTTCTACATGTTATCTTTGAAGTTTATCTAAAGGCCCAATGGATATAAACATAAGCAATCCTTATAAAATCTTTTCCCAAAATTCCACCATACCTACCCCAGGCAACCAATACTTCTGCACAGAGAGACTCTCAAAATATTTTATTCATGTCTAAGTAAGCATGCAAACTGTAAGAAGTGCACACAGACAAGCAAAGAATCAGATTAACCCTGCAGACCTTGAGAGGAGTAAAAAGGGCTGCTTTCTTTGGATGGTGGCTTAAGCCACTGCTTCCTCAATGAGTTTAGTATCTTCCTCCCACACTAGGTCTATTTTTGTTTTAATTCTTTCCCGTGGCACAGTCTGAAGTGCCTTCTACTGTGTGCTTGGCAGCCATTCTTTCACTGTCCAGCTGCTTTCTCTTGCCTTTAACACTGGGATGCCTTTTCTATCAATGGATAAAACTTACAAGCATATTTCAAGCAAAATTACATGCAGTCTTCCTGCTCAACAGGAACAGTATTGAATTATGACTTCCAGAGGAGTATCTTTCACAAACATTGTATGAGGTTTCTCATTTCCTCTTGGCAAGAATAGTATAGCCAATTTCTACTAATTTCTTCCTGTAGGCACACTTCTAAATAATAATTAGCACCAAAAAAACACTAGAAAAAATTAATTAAGATGTTGATTATTTTAGGCAAATCCTTCTCAGTTTAAACTATCCACTGGGAAATAACCTGACACACAGCATAGCAGTAGACCCTTAATGTTATCTCCTTCCATTGAATGCAGTAGGATTTTGCAGTTGTTTAATTCATCACTATATGAAGTCAGACAGAGTTAAAAATGCTCAGAACAATTTGCTGTTAGATCAAGTTTGAAAATTATGCCTAATTTATCCTTCAAAACCAATGAATTTGTTAACCTGGAAGTGAGTAAGTTCAGCCCAGCCTCTTCTTTTTTAAAGACTGATCTGTGCAGAAATGTCAAGACCTGGGCAATGTGTGAGCTTGGCTAGTTCTTTCTATACCAATGTACACAGAGCATTAGGCCCAAGCCAAACATTAAATTAAGATTATGCTGGTTGGATAACTAGAAGATAATTACTTTTTTTAAGTGGGAAACACAGGGAGGTTTAAAACCCCATTCTTGACAGGCATCTTTTTTAAGACTACTATTCATGAGAAGGTGGGTTGCTACAAAACAATTCATTTAATACTTGCAAATTCAACACATTTGTTTATTAATTTCAAGACCCAGTCTATTTTTACAACATTTTGACCTCCAAACTCTGACAGATGTTTGCTGCATGATGAGACATGGGGCTTACATAACAACACACACCAGTTTAAAAAGTACCATATACAATGATAGCCAAAAATTTTACAGAATTAAAAATGGCAAAAGCCAAAATCTCTTCATTTCTTAGCAAAAACTTTCTATATTGATTAACAGTGACTGAGGACAGTAAGTCCTGTTAGACACTGGAGGAACTTTGGCAATTATGTTACTGAAATTACAAGCAGGTCTCTAATTTTTTTCTATGTTTAGATTCTTATGTTTTAAGCCAATGGATACAACGAAATGCCTTGTTCAGTGATTTCAGGTCCCTAAGGCAGTTCAATGCCACCCTGACACCCGATCCCATCAGATCTCAGAAGCCAAGCAGGGTCAGCCCTGGTTAGTACTTGGATGGGAGACCTGCTGGGAATACCAGGGGCTGTAGGTTCTAGTCCTGAGGACTTCACTGTCACCATCCAAGCTCGCTCAGCCATGGTAGATAAACCTCAGGAGTTAAACGGTGGGGCCAGTTCTGCGCACCCTGTGCCTGACCTAAAAAATCCACTGTGCAGGCTGGAAGGGCACAGCCACCTGGGGAGAGCCCTTCCCAAATCTTTGTTCACAAGGCCTTGCCATACATACATACTTGGAAAGCATCTGTACCTTTTTTTTTCCTTTGTGGCCTCATTCAAAAGCAGCAATCACTAAGAATCTGCAGGTACAGAACAAATACTACACATTAAACAAGATGTTGTAAAGAGAAACAACGCTCAATCTGAAAGATCAATGGTTAATACCACCTAAAGCACTCCAAACACTCAGCTTTTATGAATTCGTTTAATAAAAGTGTCACTGCAATACAGAGTGGGCTACCTCTGATTCATTGTAATCATATGAAAGTCACGCACTTTGTTCTCACATATGGTTAGCAGCCTACAGTAATTGTTCCAGTCCTCAGTGATCAGTTTATTTTATACTTCTTTTTTGGCATACAAATGCATAAATCCATTAGACCAGTTCCAGACCAACAATTTTGGAATCTGATGATGTGAGGCAGAATGTAACCAAGCTGGCACTGCAAATATTAAAAACTTACAATTAAGGAAACAGTGACCTGGAACACGAACATAATTTTGTCTTGACTTCTCCTACTTTACATTCCCAGTTTTCTTAATGCCTCAAACATCTTCATAACAAGAATTCTCACCCTGAACAGCCTTCCAGAGCCACTTCCTACCAACAAGTTTTGCAGATAGGGAAAAATATTACAGAAGTTTATACTTCTAGTTTTGTGAAAGGACAGGCTCAGATTATTATCTACATAAGTCTCTAGCTGACTGGCCTTTATGTAAAAAAACCAAACCAACCAGAATTGGTTAATTCAAAACAAAAGGGTTTTATTCTTCTTAGGAAGAGGTGTTTTCTGATTGCAAGTACATTCTTACTGTTCCAAGTTACTGAAGACATTAGACAACAACTAGAATAGTTAGCACTTTTAAAGTCAGTGGGATTAGATACAAAAGGCTTTAAAAATGTTGAAGAAAAATGACAGAAACACTATCTCAGAGGAGATTCCCCAATAGAACTAAGCCCAAACAAAGGGATAACTGGTACAGACCACATCTTTGGATTCCAGAGTTCACTGAATAACGACTGGCTGAGACTGAAGGTCACCTCTGGAAAGCGTCCAGTCCAACCCTTCACTCAAAGCAAGGTCAGCTACAGCTTGTTGTTCGGGGATGTGACCAGCCAGGGTATGTCCTTCAAGGACAGAGACTCTGCAACATCTCTGGACTACCCATGACAGTGACCACATTTGCAGTAAAAAAGTTTCTTCTATGTTTACATGCAATTTTATACATTGCAATTTCTGCCTATTGCCTCTCACTCCGCTATTGGGAAGTCTGGCTCCATGTTCTTTACTCACCCCCATCAGGTACTTAGACCTGTTAGTTGTGATGACATTCTCCCTGATCCTTCTCTTCACCATACATAGCAGTCCCAGCTCTCTCAGCCTCTCCTCATATGACAGATGCTACAATTCCTTACTCATGTTTGTGGCCTTTTGCTGGACTTGCTCCAATATGTTCATGACTCCTTTGTATAGGGGAGCTAATAAAGCCCAGGGCTGGTACAGCTGTGTGCCAATACAGCCCAGAATGCTATTGCCCTTCTGTGCTGCAAGGGCACACGGCTGCCTCATGTTCAACTTCTTGACTACTTCTAACAACCTATAGGTATAAGACAGTTGTCCTCCAGCCTTTATTTCCACATGGGGTTATTCCTTTCAAGATATGAGACTCAGCATTTCTTGACCTTCATGAAGTTCCTGGGATTCTATTTCTCTGGCCCATCCTGGTCTCTTTGAGCAGTAGCCCTGCCCTCAAAGTATTTGCCTGTCCCCACAAATTGGAGTCTCTAGCAAACTGCCTGAAGTGTTTCTGTCCTGTCATCAAGGGAGAATCGCATCAGGATGTGTCCCAGTAACAGATCCTTGAGGGTAATTACCAGCTGGTGTCCTCCAGATGGACTTTGCATCACTAAGCAGGACTCTTCAAGCCCAGCAGCCCAGCCAGTTCCTACTCACCCTATTGCCCACTAATCCAGCCCATATCTCAGTAATCTGATAAAGAGACTGTATCAAAGGTCTTGCTGAAGTCAAAGCATACAAAATCTGCTGCTCTCCCCTACACACAGGGACAGGCACATCATCACAGATGATGCCATCAAGTTGGGCAGATATGATTTGCTCTCTGTAAGTTCATGTTGGCTGTTCCCAACAACCTTTTTTGTCCTTGTTCCATAACTTTTCCAGGGTCTGAGACAAGATTGATCTGGATCTTCTGCCTTGCCTTTTTTTAAAGTAGGTGTGATGTTTGCATTTCCAGTCATCTGAATTCTCTCCTAATAGCCATGACCTTTCCAAGAACAGCCTTTCCTGCAGCATCCTGAACAAACATTAGAATACATTTCTTTCTTTGTTTTGGAGAGGACATTGCTTGGGGGTTTTTTTGCAAAAGACCTTCGAGAACATAAGCAAAAATATTTCCCAAACTTGAAATATGTTCTCAATGGCCAGTGAAGTCAGTACCAGCTGCTGTTCTCCCTGGTAATGGGTCTTGCTCTCCACAGGCTACCCCGTTTTAAGCCAACTCACTCCTTGCACCTCACTGCCCCTCTCCACCCAAGCACAAAAAAGCCCTATATTCTACCAATATCTCTCTTTTCAAGTTAACAAGTAGCAGTTCTTTTTTGTGTTTTAACAGACATAAATAAAACAAAAGCTATTTTCTCTAAATTTCTCCTTCATTTTAAAGTTTCTTGTTTCTATCTCAGAGCTGGAACAACCAATTTTTCAATGCATATCAGCTGATGTGATAAAAGGTAATAGCTTTACTTTGCCTATGGAATTAACATGGTCATTTCCACTCCATTGTTCACTCTGTGCACTACTCTTTCCTTTCACTTATAAGGTAAACTATTTAGGACAAGTGATTTGTGCTACTTCATGTTTCTTCACTGTCTGGTACAATTGGAATCTTGGGGGTTTTTTTGTATTACAGTAAAAGTAATTTCTAATAAAAATAGTATTTTTAAAGATTATTCAGATTATTTGGAAAAGAGGTGGGCTAGCAATATGAAAATGATAAAGACAATGACCTGATTGACACTTTGTCGATTAGTTCACTACCATCGCAGGCAAAGCAGTAAAGAGACTGATGTAGAATACAGCCACTACATAATAGTAATCAGTGTTTTATGGAAAACAGGTCTTGAATGTTGATGGGACTATGTATTTGGTTAATTTGTTTCTCAGCTAATGGTTAGTATGTTAATACAACTTCTTTGAGATTGGGATGAACAATTTAGTTGTGTCACATAAAAAAGGAATAATAGCACAATGGATACCCACATTAAACAGACTGAGGATTGGTTGTTGGACAAGTCACAACAATAACTGTAAATATCAGACCACTATGTCCTGGCCATCTTTTTGCCCAGAGTGGCAGGGTCTACTTCTGAACTGACATGAGCCCTCATGCAAACTCAGGTCTTCATGAACAACCCAGAAGAAGAGATCCAACACTTGCAGACAACAAAAGGACAACAGAATGAAAATTAATTGTTGCAACAGATTATTCTGACGGGCTTTGGACAAGTAGTTTTATTTACTTAACATCAATTTTAATACAGCCAAATACAAGTCTAATGAAAAAGAGCATATGCTAAAGCACATAATGGATGGAGGACTCTAATCACAAATTTAGAATGATGCAGGGAATCATAGTTAAATTACTGACTGAACTGAGGATCCAAATGCAATGATGTGACAAATGTCCACATCCACATCACCAGTGAAGAATTGGAAGTGCCTTAGGAAAAACTGCAAGAACGACACATGTTCATAAAATATGTGACTATGACTAAGAGACTTAATCTATTCAAGAGAATGTTTAATTAGCTTCCTTGATCAGAGTGCAGAGACACCATCATCAGGAAGACACTTCTCATAGAAATCTCAGCATAATGAATATGAGAGAGAAATCTGGACTAGAAACAAAACATAGCATTGCAGCTATAAGGACAAAACATTTCTGAGCGGAGGTTCCTAGAAATGCATGCCACTATCCACTTCATGTAAATTAAGACAAGATATTTTTCTCTACAATATGTCATGAAGAAAAAAAAAAGACAGCCTTGATGCTGGATTTGCATGAGGTTTTGAACAGTGGATCATAGAGGAGGCCAAAGTACATGATCCCTTCTGCCCTTAAACATCTATGAATCTAAAGTCACACTTGAGGTCTTTGGCAGAACAAGCATTTTACCACAGTCCAAAATTTTATCCCTGGGCCAATCTTTCTTCTGAGTCAAGAAAATATGTAGTGTCTTCTGTTCAGAGGAGGTGAACTGTTTTGACAGAGGTCATGCTTTTACGTTTGTTTTCTTCTGTTAAAATTTAGCTAACACTGAAACATCTGGGAGCTGGTTCAGCACAATCATTAACCTTGCATGCACTATGATTCTGCCTGGCTGCCGTAAGCATTTCATAGCAGTCATACTCAGGTGTGACTCTGGCATTGGTAAAGCTGCCTTTATTGTCAGAACTTGATACTATACTTATCTCAGCTCTCAGTCTGTTTTCCTATTTTCTAAAGTGACACCTAGCTGTGAAACATAAACAGCCCATAGGGTTTTAATCGGTCAATGACATTTACAGTTGCAGCTCTCTTTAGCCCTATTACTGAAAACAAATTCTAATACACCATGTTCCAGGCCAATACTGCAGTCTGCTTCTTGCTTATCATTGGCAATGGCAGGTACCCATAACTATTCTACTGGTACTGATACAAATCACTTGTTACATATTCTTTCAGCAGTCAAGTTGGTGCAATTATTTTCCTTTTGCATCCATAAGCAGCATGAATATCACAATATGCCAGGCAGTCATTTCTCATATGCTCTGTGAAAATTGTGGAATTGTGCAGTTCTGTGATGCACAACCATTATTATTGTATAAAAGTAGTAGCTCCTGGGTATTCCTGATTAGTATTTTCTGTGTGAAGGCAGAGTGGTTGCACAAACATCAGTTGCAAAGTATTTTTATAATGACAAGTGTAGCCCCCATCTTCTTGCTTTATTGTCTGGTCTGTCCGCTGGTAGATTAGGACAGCTGAGATTGACTAGCAACCAGCATCATTGTTCACTTGTAAAATTACTGCCAGTACAATGGAAAGGCTTGTGGAACTGGCAAGTACTGACCATCCAGCGGAGCTGAACATTGGAACTGTTTGTCTAGTGAGCCTTTTTGCCCAATATGAGTGGGCACTATTATTTCTTCAAATAATTTTAAAAATTTACATAGGAAACTACAGGTTAGAATATGAATTGAAATCACTGGGCTGTTTTCTTCCACTTTATCCTGGTGTTTTCTTCCTGTCTCAACTGACATATACTGTATTATCTACCTTCGCCTAATACCCTAACATCGGGTCTTAGTATTCATTGTTTTCCCCATGTTCTGCACTGAGTGCTGGAACTGGAACCCATCTTGGAAGTTGTCTTAACTGCTTTGAACACAGACAAGCAGGAAATTATTGTCCATTAGACTTTGCATCAAGAAATTGATCTGGAGTCTCATTTATTAGCATGATAAATAGACTTTCAGCCACAGGCTTAGCCATCTTTTACTGTTTGTTTCAGTCTCATAGTGGGGGACAGAGTGTTTTATAGTTGCTCATTCAACTAGAAATCAAGACAGCACAGTCTTCATGTAGCGCATGACTAGCCATTTTAGATCCTAATATATGCTCAGTTCTGTACCAATAGAAGACAAATAACTGCAAGAAATTTTAAGTAGTTTGGGAACAAGGTAATTCCAGGCATAAGAATGACATAGTTCTTAAACTGTCTGAATCTGGGTAACTCCACGATGATAACTGGAGAGCAGTATGATGAATACGTCACCTCATGTTAAGCTTCTGTGTACTGTCAGTGTAAAAATAATCATTCTAAACTTACTTCTCACACCAAGGCTATTTTAGGGAGCTCTATGGAAATTCAGTGATTGCCAAAATCTTTCTCAGTAAGTCCAGTTTCAACAAAACCAGGGCGAATTTGGAGCAATCCGATTTGCTTCCCTAGCAGAAATTTTATATATCCATGGCATGAGTAAGTGCAAACCTCTATTGAAATGCATTCCCATCATCCACAATTATGTCCTTGAGTCACAGAACTGCAAGTACAGTACATTCTGCTGTTTCTTTTGCTGCATCCATGCTGTTTATTCTCCCACCACAAAAGTTTTCAAGAGCACCAAGCTGTTGTTATGACTCATAGTAAACACCAACGCAAAGCAAGCAGACCAATGTTCTTCTTCCTGATTTCACTAACACACATTAGGTTAGAAGGGAGAGGGGGAAAAAAGAAAAAAAAAGAAAGGAGAAAGGAGAAAAATAACAAGGATTCAGTTCTTATAAGCTTGTAAATCCATGGTGAGAAAAAAGAAGGCTGGAGAGGACTAGACAAGATACAAACAAAAATACCATAGCAATTCAACACATGGTGAGGAGGTGGAGTGGGATAACACTGCAGAAATGAATGCTTATGACTCTTGCATCATAGCCCCCAAAATAATCAACCAAGAGAGATAATTACCAGGTTTAGTTTAAGTATATATGTGTGTGTGTATATGCAGGAGGGAACAGAATGAAAGGGACTGATTAAAACCTCCATCTTAAATGAGAGATAGGTTCCAACTATTACTTAGCAGCCAAAGATAAGCTCTAGGTGAGACCAAACTCAAAGTTTGAGCTGCAAGATTTCTGACAGCACTTAACAAAATTAATTGAGAGGGTATTGTACCAATACAAGATCAAATCATACAACTCTAAAACTGTTTACAAAAATCCTCAAATAGGACTTCTGAGTGTAAAAGTTTAAGAAGTTCATTGAAACATAAACTTCAGCAAATTTCTGAGCTATACATAGTGGGGTTTTACTTGGAGAATGCTGATGGATTCTACCTGAGAAGTAAGGACAAAGACCTCGAATTATCCGAAAGGCCAATCCACACATGCTACTGCAGCTACTCCCTCATGGAATATGTTAAACAATATGGATGACAAAATCTGTGCAATAACATGTCCACATCACCTTTGACATTCAGACTATCTTTTTTTCTGAATCCGTACTTAGGAACATAATTTGAGGTTATCGTGTTTGGCTTGAGCTTTGAACTACTTTGTAAAACTGAACACTTTTGCATTTTCAGTGTGCAAGCAAGTGAAAAATAAAACACGAACTAAACTAAATAGCCTTGCTACACATAAAAACTATTCCGTTTGTTCTCTGATTTAATATCATAAGCTGTTTTGAAGAAGGAAAAAAAACACCAAACAAACAACCAGAGATGAAGCTAAAGGAAGGATGGTAAATGTTCTCTGTAAATGAAACAAAGTATATAAATTCCCTTAGAAGGTTTTAACTTTAAATAAACCAATACAGCTATGCAAACAGTATGTTTTGTTATAGTTGAAACATTTTCTAAGCCAATTTTCTCTGTATTGTTCAGTTAAAGGTCAACATTCAGGTAATGCTGAAATATTCATCCCCACATTTGTCCTTAAGCAAATTCAGCTTGGAGATTATTTTTAGAATGGAAGTACCCTTAGGGAATGTGAAAGAAGGTATGGGTAACTTTTGGGGTTTTCACTAAATAGAGAAGCCCATATCAGAATCTGACAGTAAGTTTTTATTTAGGCATTTTTTAGAAAGTTACTGTTATTCAGATTAAAACTTGCTCTTATGTCTCCAAGTGTACGTGATGATTCATTTCATGAGTGGGCCAACACCCTTTATAAAGTCAACAAGATCCCCAATTGTATACCATCTCTTCTATATAAGGAACAGGAAAATAAGAAGTGATCTTTACCTATACTGCCACAAAAATGTTGAGGTGCTGAATAAAGAATTCTTAGAATTCACAAAGTCAAAAAATGGGTAAGGTTGGAAGGGACTACTAGAAATTATCAAGTCCAAGCTCCCTGCTCAAGCAGGGTCCCCTAGACTACGTGGCAGGGGTTGCGTCCAGATAAATTTTGAATATCTGCGCAAGTAAATCCAGTCAGGCAGTTACTGATTAGCTTGTAAATTTCCATTCTGGTTTTCCATTGCTCAAATTTAGCCTCAGTAGTCCCTTTTTATAATAGAAATTTTAATTTGGGAGAATTCAGGAACCATATTTGGTGATGCGAATTATTCTTCCAAAGGACAAGATGCAAGACTGAGTTCACTGCCCCAGAAACACATTTGAAAATTTCTATGTTCAGAATATCAAGAGAAAAGAATAAATTATATTTAATTTTGTTTATAATTCCATGTTTGAATTCCTTACCATTATCTTCTCTGTAAAAGAGACATTTTAAAAAAGCCCTTTGGCAAATGTTCCCATCAGCAGTAAGTTTCTTCTTAGTATTGTTGCAATCAATACCAAGGCTTTTCTGCAACAGATTTAGGGACACAAACAGCAGTAGGTGGACTCCATGCAACTACTAAAAATATTACCCTTGGTTAACATTTGATAGGAAGCACTGATCTATGCAGCAGGAATAACTATAACCACAGAGGAGAATGGAAAAATGATGGACAACTTCCTGTAGCTTAAGGAAAGCACCAGGAGAAATTTCAAATGGAGAGGAAATGAAAATAGAAAAATCATAAAAATTACTCATAAATAGTCCTACACAGAAAGACTGAGGTTAAAAAAACCTTGCCATGGGCCTTAGGGGAGCCATCTACCACAGATTATGGGATCACCTGGGACCTGGAAGAATGCTAAGAGTTCCTGTGTAGAATGAAGGAGATTCAGTGTACCCATGAGAGTTATCACCAGTCAGCAGTGACCTCATTTCAATTCAAAGTGGGTGTCCTTGCAGCATTCAGGTAATTTTGATGCAGAATTAATAAGTTTTAATATATTTTCACTTACTACTGTGCCTCTGCTATGACCTTGGCACCACACTACAAGTGTGAGAAAGCTCCATAGCCTACAAGGTGCTACAAGCAGAGAAGAGTCTCAGCAAAGAACTGAGTGCCTGCAGCACAAGCAAAGAGACTACTGGGAGAAGCAGGGGAGTTGCTGGTCCAGACTCTGAAGTAATGGAAAAGAAACTTTCCATGAATCAGAGAGGACTTTGTAGAACTTGCTGCAACCCAGGAAGATACTGAGCTGTCTGAAATCAGAAGGAAACAAGAATCCAACTGCAGTGGCACAGTGGCAGAAGGAGATTGAATTATGGACCTTTATTGCATCTCTCTCTTTAATTTAATTATGGAACTTTAAGTATTAAATATAAGAAAAAGTTTTAACCAAATCCACCTTGAAGTTCTGGAGAACTGGTCAACTTCTCCAGTTACACCAGACACGGCCCTACCAAAAGGCTTGGAGAACCTGAATTCCTTCTATAGCACTGCCTGTGGTGCCGCACAGCCACACAGGTGTTCAACCACACCTACAGAACCACACACCTGCTCCACCAACCATTTAGATCAAGGTAGAGCCTTGTTACACACCCGTCAGGAACTATGAGTGAGAGGACACAACCTACAGTAACTTTATAGCATTCCTGTCAGGGGAAAATGTCCTAGGCAGATATTCTTTGCTGTCATATCACTCTAAGAAAAAGAAAACACAATTTCTGACACTTTTACAGTCAGCAATGCTATGAGTAGCTGTAGCAGCATCTTCTGGAAAGAAGAAAATTAGATAAAAGTCAGCCAGCAAGAAAAAAGTTTAGAATCATACAGTGGCTAACTTGATTTAATCAATTGCCTTACCAGGCTAAGAAAGAGATCTGGCATGTGGCCTGTGCTGCAGAGACTGCAGTGGCATGCATCCAGTTATATAAACCTGGCATCTAAATTTTGCTCCTCTCAGCTCTTAATCCCACAGCTAAATTTGTAATAGTGGATGATCCCTCTCTTTCTCATCTCACATACAAGCACAAGTGAGGAATGGGCTCTACTGTGCGGCTAAATGAGCTGGCACTGCTTTGAGAGTGCAGGAGGGCATGCCTTTTGAAAACATTTGGCTGTGAACCAAAGGTTAACATCTCTCTGCAGCTAATGTCATTACAAGCCAGTGGTATTTCTGAGAAGAAAACATAAACATCTCCAAATACTCTTCTAACAAATAAATTATGACTCAAGAGAAAGAAAAATTAGAAAAGAAAAAAATGTGAAGAAGCTGGAAAGAAAACAGATATAACCGGTGTCAGGTAGGAAAATTAACTCCAGTGGCTATAAAATAGGTAGAAACCAAAAAACCAAATACACTGATGGTCTCACATTACCCTCAGTTTTTCTCAATGCCTATTTCTTTTTCCATTTTGGCAGCTTTGTTATATACACATATTAGCTAAAATAAGGTGCAGAAGGGCATTATTCTCTGATTGCTGACTCCTTTAGATGGCTGTGTCATTTGCACTTCACACAGGGAACAGTTTGACAAAGCCCTGCATGCAGTCAAGTCCCACGTACTTGTCTCTACTCAGTGTCACAAATGTGCAGGTCTCGCTTCAGCGCTGGCTGGCTTCTGGCAGTGCCTACGCACCACAGCACATGAATGCTATTAAAAGATACATGTATTATTCAGTGGGACACTGCCCAAACTTCACCCACTAAACTGAGCAAAAGGAGGGCAGAAAATGCACAGGTCAGGCAAGAGCATTCTTAGGAGTGCTCATATGCAGAGAGAGCCACGCAGTGCAGCTTAGTGTTAGAACAAGCTTGTACATAAAGTAAAAGAGACCCATGTAATATACCATATACTTGTGCTACTTCTGTAATTTGGTGGCCCACTTAGAAAGGGTCCTATGAACCACATAATCTTTCACTCTTACTATTTTCCTCTCAGTTATTGTTTGCTTTCTTTCTATGAGCCATAGTTTCAGACATCGCCAAGAGAAACAGAAGAGGAAGTTCAAACAAATCAGCCAGCTAAACTCTGATGGGAAGCTAGGGGTTCTGGATACTAAGTTTCAATAAATGGCCCTTCAAATATCAGCTAGGAGCTTTCAGGGTCTTCTTCTAGCCCAGTATGTAACTGTGCTAACAGAAAAAACACCACCTGAGCAGGTTCTCACCACACTTTGCAGTGTAGAACTGCGCAGAGTTGAGCACAGACTGCCCTCTACACTGGCAGCTGCGCAGGTCACAGCATGGAGCGAGTAACACACTGTGGGAACATCCACCTGTGCCCTCCTCTGCCTAAGTTCCAGTATTTGTGGGAAAGTTACAAAAGATTGGCAAGGAGGAGTCTAAACACACTAAAGTAACTTCTAGCTGGGGTGTCAAAAACTCATATATGGTATTAATTGTTGTTTGGCCTTGTGTGTTGGACAAGAACATTCATGTTTAGATAACAAAGGCCTGTGACAGGCTTAGGGGCACCCATTCAAACATGCTGGAGATTCCTGCCCTGGTGTAGGAGAGATCAAAGCACAGTGGTAAATTCAGAATGGCAGGTTTGGTGATCCTCTAGCATGAACAGAGCTACAGTGCCTGTATCCCCACCTGTGTGCCTCTGACTAGGTGCTGCTTTGGGGATTCCCTGGTTGGGGAGATAGTAAAAATTAATTTACTCTTTGTGTTTAATTCATGGTTCTGCATTTGTTCTTGTGTCCTGCCTGTTCCAGATCACATGGCCTTTCAGTTTGCTGTGGGTTTGAGCTGTTTTAGAAGTTTTGAGGGTAACAAATCCTTCACAATTCAGATGTTGGGGACTGCTACTCTATAGGGCCCTGCTACACTATAGGAAACTGGAAGGGAAAAAGATAGACAGTCCTGTGTCTGACATAGGAATCACAAACCTTATCGTGGCACTCCACCTCACTCAATTAAAAGTTAACCCATACTGATTTCCAAGAAAATCAGTGTGTGGACAGTCGTTTCCAAAAATTTGTTACATATATAGCATTTATCTTTTTAAACTACCAAAATATAGGCCAAGTGATTTGTTCCATCTTTTTACTGAAAGCCAGACTACTCCAAAATAATTTTTTTGCAAGTGGTTTGCAAGATGATTTTCAAAGCAAAAGTCTATGCAGTTCTCCATAGTCCTTTAACCTGTATCTTCTACAGTCTCAGTCTGTCGAACTCAGCACCAGCCTTCATAAACACTGTTCTCAATCCATTTATTTCCTCATCTGTTTGCTTTCTTTGACACTGCTGAGTGTTGGCTATTATAATCTTACTGTGTTCAGAACAAAACTGGTGAAAGGGTTTCATTATTGCATTCCTTGACGCAGTTGCTTTGGCTTCTGGTCTTCTACAAACTGAATTATATTAACACTATGTTATGAAAGACACCCGATGGACAGTACTGGAAAAACCACATCCTTGTTTTCAACAATACATGCCTGAGGTCATCACCCATCTACCTCTCTATATCAGGAGACATTATTACATTTCTTAGAAAAAGTCTACAGGGTATAGCATGTGGAATTTCCCCCCTATTCTATAAGCAGAGAATTATATCAAATCACAAAATGGTTTCCAAAATAAAGGTGTTTCATACTGCAAGTTAATACCAGGGAGATGAAGAAGTCTGCTGTATATATGTCAAAGCTCTAGGGTTCTTCAGACTTGTACTCAGCAGTTCTCATTCCACAACTGTTTAGACAGACATCTCTTGTGTTTATTATTTGACTTAAATTGAAAGTTGTTGGGTTTTTTCCATAGGAAAGACATAAGTTTCAAAATGAAACTGTGAAAACGTTTTGCTGATTTTCTCTGGATCTTGAAATGAAGGATCAGAAATGGGATTGAAGCAAGAGATTAGTAACATTTATAAGTAAAATAAGAAAGCTAGCTTCATATTCATGGAGAAAATTCCTTTTGCCCAGTATTCTACTTACCCTACACCTTTTTGGTACCACTGCCTTTTTTTTCAGGATGATCTACTTATAGTTTAAATTCTTGAAACAGTTAAAGAAACAGTGAAATAGGTCTGATACTTAGCTGACATGATTCCAGTGGGGTTTCCCCCTGGAGAAGAGTAAGAGTAGAAAAGTGACAGTACAGGTGAAAAGAAAAAAAAAAAAACAAAACAAAGAAGTCGAGTTAAAGTCATTTGCTGAAAGCTGAACTTGTCTCCAGATTTCCAGCACCTGGGAGCAGGGGATCTCTCCTCTCATTTTCCAGCTACAGTGCTGCATTTTCTGTTTAACAGTGTCCTCTAGCGACAGAGAAAGACTTTTCAATCAGGAGGTGAACATTTTTCAACACATAAAAATGAGGTGGGAAGAACATCTTGATATTACATGAGTCGCTTTGTTAATGATCTTATTGCCACGAAGGGACTTTAATGTTTACCTTTGATATGCTGCAGGTAGAAAGGTGCCTTTATGCTGCAGCTCCTCCTGAAATCCTACCTGAAAATCATCATTTGAGTCTAGGGCGTAGCACTACAAGGCAGACTCACCCAAATGGGGTGAAAGCAGAATCCTGTAGCTGCATACATTTGTTGAATTCTAAGACTACTATCTCTACCATGGTTAAAAGTGTTTCTGATTCTGGCAGAGAAGGTAAGGACTGATACTGCATTGCAGCTAAATTCTTGCATCTTTACTCTAAACTCCAGGGTCAATACTCTAACTTACAGCTGAGAAGTCTAAAGTAGTAGTCTTATAAAATTTATTTTTAAGCAAAAATAATAATAATTTTATAATGTAGCCACAACAGCTAGCTTTTCCTTCTTCTCTCCCCTCCACCCCCGTATTTTTTGAACTGTCATGAGAGGAATAAGCTAAAACACCAAAAAGTAATGCAGATTGTCATATGGCGTTTTTATATAGAGCTAAAAACATAAACAATTCATCTGACTTTGATGAGGACTGTATTGGTAAGTCTGGCCACAATTTTTTGTCTCATTATATCCTTTTACACGTATTATTCAAGCACATGGAATAGTGCATACACATGAAACACAAGACTGATTTTAAAGCAGCTATTTTCTAGTCAGTTTCATACAAAACAGATGAAACTGTGGAAATCAGAGCTAATTCAACTGTAACCCTTATTTAAATTCCCTCTCTCCTGATACGTTGGGTTGCTCTGAAAGATTCATTTCCTACCATTAATTCCATTTCAACTGTGTCATATTCTGAAATTTATTTCTTAAAGTGAAAAGCCTCTCTCTCTTTACCAAGATGGCCAACGTTTTAAACATTTTTAATACTGAACTAGGAAAAGATAATTCTGTTTTTTGCCTCTTTCAACTAACCCGGTTACCCAGTTTCAGGTCTGCTGAAAAACTATGGAAAACCAGTAAAAATTTCATAACACTATTGTAAAAACTCAGTGTTCTTTGACAAGGACAACCTGGCCACACTTCACCACTGAGAAGAGAGACACACAGTCAAACAGACAGACAGATGTAGATATGAACAGGTTGCTGCTGCAAAGCCTCATGGTGGTGATGTTACCATAAATCGGCAATAAGAAACCCCTAAAACTCAATTTATGAACATTGGTGGGCAGGAATTCTCTTATCATCAGCACTGGACACAGATGAGAATAGTTTCTCTAATCATGTGTGAGTCCCATTCTTGGCTCAGCAGAGCTAATATTTACTTATAATTTTACATATTCAGCAAATGTCTTACATATTCATTCCAAGCCTTATAAAGTTCATACATATGTTAATTAGTTCTAAGAAATTCTTTGGAAGTCCTTACCTGGTCACTAGGGGTCTTCTGGTGGTCGGTGGGGGTTGTTTAACTTGAACTTTACTAGAACTTCTCTGATGAGAATGCATATTTACAGCTGGTTAGAAAGGACCTTTATTGAGAATCTCTTATCCAAAAACTGGGTACTTGTGTTACTGCTACTGTAACTAAACCATCCAGAAATTTGCTTATTCCACAAGTGCCTTAACAGAAATTAAATTGTAAAGGCCAGTGGAAAGTTGTAAACAATGCAGAATTATTGCTCACAGTGATATGAACTCCCTGCTACTTCTCCTAGTCAGGGACAGAGGCATCCCAACTGCAGCACCATCAGTGGCAGAACTCACCTCCCCTGGATCAGCTTCCACCTGAGGTCTCAAAGTGGCAGTGTAAATACACACCAAGTCCCATTTGGCACACAGCTGGTGCCAGATGGAAAACTGAAAACCAAGCTCTTGCAAGCACAGTCAAGCAAAACACACATTAAAGCACCTGCAGGTGAATCAAAGCACTGTTCAGGTGGGCAGCTCTGCCAGGGATCCCTCCACAAGCTCAGCCCCATCCTGAATCCACTACAGTTTTATGTGAGAATCCAGGCCAATGTATAAGAACTGGTTTCCACTTCCTTGGCACTGTCAATGCATATCTCCAACTGAAGCCAGTCCCGACATGGAGAAATGCCCAAAGATGACACAAAGTTCTTACCAGGAGCTGTGGCAATAGGACAAGGAGTAATGGGTACAAACTGAAAGAGAGGAAACTTTGGTTAGACATTAGGAATAAATACTGTGAGGGTGGTGAGGCTCTGGAACAGGTCGCCCAGGAAGGTTGTGGAAGCCTCAACCCTGACAGTGCTCAAAGCCACGTTGGATAAGGCCTTAAACAACCTGATCAAGAGGTTGTCAGAGGCATCCCTGCACATGGCAGGGGAGGTTGGGATTAAATTGTTTTTAAGGTCCCTTCCAACCCTTGACATTCTATGATTCTACAAAAGTCGCAAGGTGGGCGCTGTTCTCATTTCCACCCTGAATGCTTTGAACTTTGATTTTCTCCAATGTGTGCAGAGGCTTCTTGTTTCCCTCACCTGACATGGGGGAAGCCCATGGCCGCTCCCCGCTGCCTGTACGGAAAGGTGGCAGAGGCCACCCTCGCCCCCGGCTCTGCAGCACTGCGGAAGGGAACAACCCTGCTCACACTGCTGCTGTCCTGCACCTTTCCCTGCTTCTTTTCCCTCCCCTGTCAGTGGTCAGAATGTGCGGGAAGATGAGCAGGGAGTGATGTGGGGGGTGATGGGATAACAGCGATCAGCTGCAGGAACAACCGGGATGGGGAGGGCACAAGTGATCGTGTGTGCCAGGGCATTGTGACAGCAGCAGGCAGACACTGTCAGTCCCACAGGGAAGATGGAAAGGGTGGGCGGGGAGGACAAAACCCCACAGTCGTTCCTCTTCTATGTCCTGTTTCCTTTCCCAGATTGTCGGAGACCAGACCGAGAATTACAGGCGCTGGGTAGATGAGGACGCGGATACCCATGCAGCGACAGAATTGGGACCATGAGGGCGTCCGGATGGACACTGTACTCTTAAGATGGCTACGATCCAAGTTTCTTCTTCCCACATACCCCTGGAATTCTCCCACACATCTCGTTCTCCCTATTGGTCCTTTTGCTGCTCCTCCCCTCCCTCCTCCCCTTCGTTTGCATGTACCCAATGGAGTGCGTGACTCCTCCCCGTCTCCGCCCCTCTTCCCCGCCTGCATCCGGGATACTTGTTCTTGCTCGTTATAAGCGAGCGCGCGCCATTAAAACGTGGCTTTTCCTCGTAGACTCCTGCCTGGTGTGGATCCATTCCATTCGGAGGGGTCGCCGGGCCAGGAGCGGGAGGAGCTGACCCCAGCTTCTGAGGGGCATGATCCTAGGGAGCGCCGCTTGCTTGCCGCTTTCCTAGCCTTGCTCCTGGGAGTGAAGAAACCCCTCCACTATAATAGTGGAATTATTAATCCACTGAGACCAGATGACATTTTTCCAAATCCTCATCAGCCTGAAACTGAAACTCTTCTAAACCATCACTGTTTTTCTCTACCATCCTAACCCCCAAATCTCATTTTAGAGAGAATCTCCTCCTCCTTGAGAATGTTCTTACTCCACCACAACACTGAAGTGAATTTCCAGGTCCTCTTTTCAGTTCCACATAGTGCCTTCATACATTTTCCATCAGAGACCAGGCTGGTGTGGCTTCTTCACTCCTTAACTGACTTCCTCACAGGCAACATTGCATGAAAGACAGAAGCATAACCTTGGCAAAGTGTTTTCTAAATCTAAGGGATTGTGAATTTTCCAGTGCTGTCTTTTAAGGACTCACAGTTCTAAGGTGGGAGCATGTGCACCTTTTGCCTGACCTTATTGTTTCTGCAGGTCAAAGTTATGGTGTTTTCTGTACCTCTTATTTCACACATATCATCTTACACATGTCTACAGGTTGTTTTTCCCGCTCAAAGCAGTCCATTCATAAAATTTTGTCTTTGATCCTTTTTTCATCCTGTGCTTTTCCTACCTGAAATGGACTGATCCTATGGGGTGATTCTACGTCTCTTGAGTCTCTGTCCCTTTATGACTTCAACGTTGTCACCAAGTTATACAGGGTCCAGTAGTGAACAGGCCCTGCCCAGGTCATGTTTAGTTGTTGGGTTTTGTTTTTTCAACATCCCTGTTTGCAACAACAGACAAGAGGCAATGGAACAACAGCTAAAAGAGAAATGAAACTAAAGTTTTAACAGGAAATTAAGTTCACCCTTTAGTACAGATATACCATGTTTTGTAACCTGTGGATACACTAAACTCCCAAACAACCTGTTAATGCTATGTGGCTGTTTTTCCCACATTCCTCCTTGATATTTCATACAGCCAGCCTAAATTTTACCATAACTCATCCAACTTCTTCTATTTATGCACTAAGCATAGACTCCCACGCAAATGAGATTCATTTGAACAACAGTCAGGTAAAGACTGATATAGTCAGAGGATCTGGAAGAAGCCATACAGGAGTCACTTCAACTCCAAGAGGAAATCTGCCACACACAGCAGATTGTTACCAGCGTGTCTCACTGCTTTGCTAGATAGACATGTGCTCAGCAGCATGTACAGAGGAGACACTTTTTCATCTGCATCCACTCAGTGCAACTGAGCACTAAACACTCATTCTTGCTTGGTTTTTACTTTACATTAAAAACACTGGCTAGAGATGATGCAAAGATGAGATTCAGAATGTCTAAGATTTGCTGCTTTTCCATTTGAAATGTGGTTACACAATAAAGGATTCAAGATTAATCTGCTTGAAATGCTAGAGATGTTAAGTGACAAGAAGCTGGGAACAATGATTTAGAAATGGCAGATCAATTATGCAGCTTGGAGAAAAACAAGCAGAGACTGAAATTGAAACTGAAATGCCTTTAATTCATCCTATTTTGAACCAACATTTGGGTAACATTCACTCACTGGTGAACAGCCAGGCTCAGCTGCAAATAGCGCTGTCTAAAGAGCAGTCTGAAGGCATTTCACAAAGGAGATGAAACACTCACTGTGCTTCAGAGACTTTAGACACTTGCAGGAGGGAGGCAGGAGGAGAACACTCTCCTTGAGATATTCTCCACACAGCTTTGGCCAAATGAGCAAGTCCAAAGGTTCCCATGAAGCAGTGGTTAAATGAGAATTTCCTTTTCTCTATTTGTACAGGAAAGAAGCCATATCACAGCCACAGACCATGAATAGTCATGATGAATGGCCATATCAGAGTAGTTCCCTGTACACACTTGAGAGGACTAGGCTGAGTTCAAAGGGTGTTTTCTGAGTTTGTTTGCTCAGTCTTCAGTGCTAAGCCTGAACAGCATTGACTTTAAGAGGTTTGCCAAGGCTGCCCTCAAAACCAGACTTATATTCCAGACAAGGAGCAAGCATCCGTGTGCAGGTCACCTATGTAGCCTGCCCATACTTTGATAAGGTGGTGTGGTACCCTTACCTGTAAGGAGCAAGACACTCATGCACCAATGGCATTATGCCACCTCCCACCCCACATCTTACCACTGCCACCTGAAGTGTGAGTGGAGGTTGTCCCAAGCTCCTAAACATGTTCTGAAATATTCTTTGTCAACAAGGAAAACATAATATTACAATCTTTTTTCTTTGTAGTTATAATTATTGACATCAACTATTAAAAAATCTTGGGGGCAGTTGAGATTTTTTCTGTCTCAGTTTAACCATATGCTGTTCAGTCTGTGTTTGGCTGAGGGGAGCACTGCTTACTGAGAAATAGGAGGTTGAGATTTTTAAATCCACACCAGAGATTTCAGTTGTTAGATGCTACAACCTTTTTTTTTAAGTTTTCATTTTTTTCACTCCACTCAGATCTGGTGAGGCCACACCTGGAGTGTTGTCTTCAGCTTTGAACTCCCAGTACAGAAGAATCATGTATATACTGGAAGACTCCAGCAAAGCATCACTGAGATGATTAACAGACTGGAAAATCCTTTCTTGTGAGGACAGGCTGAGGGAAATGGGACTGTTCATCCTGTAGAAGACTTGACAGGGACCTCATGAATGCATACAAACACCTGGAGGGAGGGTGCAACAAGAACACAGTCAGGTTCTTTTCAGTGGTGGCTAGTGAGAAGACCAGAGGCTATAGGTACACACTGAAATGCAGGAGACTCCATGTGAACATCAGGAAACAGTTTTCCACTGTGACCAAGCTCAGGTACAGGCTGTCCAGAGACATTGTGAAGTCTCCATTCTTGGCAATATTCAGAAGCTCTCTGGACATAGGTTTGGACAATCAGCTCTAGGTGACCCTATCTGAACAGGAGACACTGAACTAGACAACTTCCAGTGGTGTCTTTCAGCCTCAACTAGTCTATGTTCTGTGAAGGACTGTTTTAATCTGTACTTCATGCACAAATTACAGAATCACAGAATCACAGTGTCACAGAATGAGTCAGGTTGGAAAGGGACCACAGTGGCTTATCTGGTCCAATCTCCCTGCTCAAGCAGAGTCATCCTAGAGCGCATGGCAAAGGATTGTGTCCAGACAGTTCAGTGAGAGAGACTCCACAACCTCCCTGGGCAATCTGTTCCAGTGTGTGGTCACCCAAACAGTGAAGTTCTTCCTCATATTCTGGTGGAACTTTCTGTGCATCAGTTTCTTCCCATTGCCTCTTGTGTTGCTCAGTGCCACAAAGAAGAGCTCAGCTCCATCCTCTCGACACCCTCCCTTCAGATACTTACAGACATTGAAGAGGTCCCCTCTCAGTTGTCTCTTTGAGGCTGCACAGGCCCAGCTGCCTCAGCCTTTCCTCATAAGAGAGGTGCTCCATTCCCTTAATCATCTTTGTTGCCATCCACTGGACCTCCTTCAGGAGTTCTGTGTCTCTCTTGTACCAAGGAATCCAGAACTGGACACAGCACTCCAGATGTGGCCTGACCAGGGCTGAGTAGAGGGGCAAGATCACCTCCCTCAGCCTGCTGTTAATGCTCTTCCTGTTGCACCAAATCCAGTGGCCTATTTCTCCATTGCTTCTCTAATTATCATAAGTTACTGAAAGTGCTATTCAGTGCATGCACACACACACACACACACACACACACACACACACACACACACAAAGAAAAACCACAACAACCACCAAATTCTGCTATTGTACCATTTCACTTTCTGACACAAATCACTAGCTCAAGATACTCTAAATTCTATCTCACAAGGAATAGCCACTATCTCACAAGGAATAGTTTACTTCTCTAAAAGTAAGGTAGGAAGGTATTTTCCCCTTCTTTCAAGGTAGCCTAGAATAGCAGCAGTACTTGAACACGTCAAATTACAGTGCCTCAGAGCACGAAGTGGTACCCCAGTGGTTCGATTTAAGGAGCTGCCTACAAATGGGAACATAACAACTACTAGCTGAGGTATTTCTAATGCATCTATTGCCTTGACACAAGAACAAATATAGATGTACCTCATTTCAGAAATGGAGGAACTGAAGCACAGAAAAACCCATTAGAGATGTGTAATCAATGCGTCAGAGTAAAATAGAGGAAAGGAAGGATATCAGGAAAATCTATATGGATGAAAAGACTGAAAGAACAAAGAGCTGTGAAAAGTTTGGCTGAAAGGCTTATAGTGATCTTAATGTGTACCTAGCCATTTAAATGCATAGAAATCCACACTTAGAGTTGAAAAGTTTGGTATGTGCATTTTTAACTGACTGTAAAGAAGTAATTGTGTTTTCCTTGAGTCCCTCCTAAATTACTTTGTTTGGATATAGGGGGAAAACAAACAAACAAACAGAAAATAGCTCCAAAACACACCTAAGCTCCTTGATACAGTATAGCATTTACAAAAACAGCTGTACTGGGTTCTCAGCTAAATTCACTGAGAATGGTCCTGATTTTTTTTCCAGTTTTTTCTTTTCCCTCCTACAAAACTGCAGTCAGATTTTTAACTCTTGGAGTTCTCCATGTTTTCCAGCAGTAACACACAGATCTAAGATTTCTCTTTACACCATTCTTGTGCATTTCAGATGAAGTGTACAAAATCAGAATCCAATCAGAACTCCCCATTTGCAGGTACCAGAAGTAATATCTAGGAATTGTTCTGCACAGAATTAAATGGGTCATAGAAAGCCATAGAGACACACACCTACTCAACAAGGAACAATTTGAAAGCATCAACAAGAAGGCCATGAGTAAGGAGGAAACCAAACTTATATCTCTTGGAGTCTTTTTTTTTAAATTTGAAAGATAGAGGACTTATGACAGAGGAGCACAGGAACATAATGAAAATAATCTTGCACATATGGGAGGTAGACTGTGGAGCTAAAAAAAGAAAATTATCATAGACACAATCAGTAAGGATACATGAGAAACAATGTTGCTCTTCTTTGAAAATCTGTAAGATTTTGCAGATTCCCTTGTTAAATCACAGTAAGTCAAAATCTAAAAAGCATTCACAAATGAAGCAAATTTAAAAAAAAAAAGTTTAGACAAAGCAATTCTATTTTGGTTATTTTGAAGGTCATGTTTTCAGAAGTGGCTTAATTTTATAAAGGAAAAATTAGTTGTCAAAATGAAACTCGATTTATTTTTTCAGAAGATGAAAGCATGATGTCAAAGTTCACATAAAAAAGGAGACTAATCCTTTCTCACAAACAAGCTTTTTCTGAAAAAAAAAAAAACAAAAACAAACAAAAACAAAACAAACAAAAAAAACAAACAATGGCTGGGATGAGAAAAACAGTTACTGAAAATTCTGAAACACCCATAATAATCTCATAGTCTTTTCCACACCTCAGACTCTATAGTCAGGCACTGTTCTGAAACCATAGACAGACCTTTTTCCTATGGATGTTCACTTTTTTCCTTTTGAACCACAACATATTTATTGTATAAGTGTCATGAAGGCATTCCTGGACATTACATGTGAAAGAGAGGGAGAAGAGGTGGAATTTACTGTTTTCCTTCCAAATCTGGCATCAGTGAAATGATGTCCAATAAGAAGCTATTGAAAGTCTGGTAACAACTACAACTCAGATTGCTACAGACTAGAGATTATGGTGACAAAAAAATCCTGGAATCAAAGTAAAAAAATCAACTGGCACCATCTAGTCCTTGAGAGACAGAGACCCTTTAACTGCCAGTTGTCTCTGTCCTTTTTAGTTTCAAGGTGAACAATGAATGTGTTACAGCTCAAATATATTTCATGTGCACATAACAGTCTTGTAAAACAGTCCCATCAGCACCATGATGTCTTTGTTCTGATCACCCAGAATAAAAAGCATTTGGAAGAAAACATTGGACTACTCATTAAACTACTGTCAATCTATTTCATGTCGTAATAATGCAATTCCTACAAAAAAAACATCTTTGTCTTCATTGAAATTGTTCATCAGTGAGGAGCAGAAAGTAGCTGAAATGCAATTTACAATAAAAGAATCGAAGTAGTTAATTAGGGTATACATCAACCCTTTAGTGGATGTAATATAAAAACACAGAATCTAATAAAAATTCCTAGGTTGTTGCATATAACTCATTGTTAAACTTTAAAGATACACGATTGGAGAAACTGGCTACTTATGGTTGCATGGGTTTACTTTCACTGGGTAAAAACTGGCTGGATGGCTGGGCCCAGAGAGTGGTGAGGAAGGGAACTAAATCCAGCTGCCTGCCAGTCCCAAGTGGTGCTCCCCAGGGCTCGGTGTTGGGGCCAGTCCTGTTTAATATAGTTATTGATGATCTTGATGAGAGAATCAAGCACACCCTCAGTCAGTTTGCAGATGACCCCAGGTTGGCTGGGAATGTTTATCTGCAAAAAGGTAGAAAGGTTCTCAAGCAGGATCTGACCAGCCTGTATCAACGTGCAGAGGCCAATTGTGTGAGGTGTAACAAGGTCAAGTGCTGGGTCCTGCACTTGGGTCACAACAACCCCAGGCAGCACTACAGGCTGGGGAAAGAGTGGCTGGAGAGCTGCCCAGTGGAAAAGGATGCTGGTTGACAGCAGCTGAACATGAGCCAGCAGTGTACCAGGTGGCCAAGAAGGCCAATGGCATCATGGTCTGTACCAGACATAGTGTGACCAGCAGGACCAGGGCAGTGATTGTGCCCCTGTACTGAGCACTGGTGAGGCCACACCTGCAATCCTGTGTTCAGCTTTGAGCCCCTCAATACAGTAACACTGAACTACTGGAACCCAGGGCAATGAAGCTGGGCAAAGGTCTACAGCACAAGTCTTATGAGAAACAGCTGAGGGAGGTAGGGTTGTTTCACCTGGAGAAAAGGAGGCAGAGGCAGGGATAGAGGTGGCTGGGGGGACAGGAGGGGCAGGGAATAGTACCTGAGAGGAGATTATAGCAAGGTGGGGGTTGGTCTCTTCTCCCAAGTAACAAGCGATAGGACAAGAGGAAGTGGCCTCAAATTGAACAAGGGGAGGTTTATATTTGATATTAGGAAAAATTTCTTCACTGAAAGGGTTGCCAAGCATTGGAACAGGCTAGCAAGTGAAGTGGCTGAGTCACCATCCCTGGAGGTATTTTAAAAGATACGTAAATGTGGCACTTAGGGATGTGGTTTTGTGGTGGGCTTGGCCTGGGTTAATGGTTGGACTCAATGATTTTGAGGTCTTTTTCGATCAAAATGATTCTGTGTTTCTATGTTCTATATTTTGTTTATTTATGGCTAAATCTAAAGCTACATCAGTGATTCCTTTAACTTGTAACTTCTTTAGCATTTCTAACCCAAACATTTAGGGGCAAGGACTCATAAAATATTGCTCTATGGGATCATGTAACCAAAAGTAACACTATTTAGCTGTTTTAGTCTAGAGTCCTTCCATTGTGGTGCATGATGGAACAAGCATTTACCAAAGATGGCCACCAGATCTACCTGTTCTACACAGCATGACACAAGCTGAAGGTGGTAGCAGAAGATCAAAAGTCACCAGCAACATGCCACAAGAAAAAAATGACAAAATTCCCAGGTTGCCTTAGGATATGGCTGATACTCTTGTGTTAACCAGGAAAACATAAACCATATTCAACAACCTCTGACCTTCTGACCTGAGGAAAAATTCCTCCTGCCTTTAGATCTAGTGATTAATTTAATCCTATAAATGCAGTACGTCAGCTAGATGCTTCCCAACATCCTGCCTTGCAACCACATCAGAAAGCTGAGTTGCATTTCCAGGGAAAAGGGGGGGAACCGCCTCCATGCCCTGTCGGCTGTGCCCTGACGTACCAGATTGCTGCAGTGCAAATGATTCGAATGCAAACAAACAGCAATGCCACATCCTTCCAGAACATCTGAAAAACGTGCTTCACCTGTTGCCTTAATGATTACATTAGCCTTTCTTGCAGCTACCTCATACCGGTGACTCAGTGCTATTTTATGGTCAGGCAAAACATTCAGGTGTCTTTTTGCCCCCTCTTACAATTATGGTCTAAAGTTTACTGCGGAAGTTTCCATTTTAAGTCCCTAAGAGCATGTCTCTGAACATTGTACTCTCCCGTTTCTATCCCTCTTCATAACATTATGTTATCTCTGTTTTTATTATTCCAGGGGAGAAGAGCACCTGCTTGTTTCTCGCTACTGATGGAGCCACACTTTGACTCTAGGAGCAACCAGCTTTAGTCTCTGTGGCATTCACAAGTACAGACCTGTCCCTTATTGCAGGGATGCTAATGGATATTGCACCCCCTACCATCTTCACTCTCTCAAACCAACAACTCCCTGCACACAATAAACAGTAGTAAGTGGAGAGAAACCATTGAAAAGTGAAAAGAAATCAGAAACAAGATGTTTATAGTAGCAGTGAGATTAGGGGGGTTTTTTCTTAGAATTATAGTTTTCTGTCTACTCCTCATTAAGTTTCCCAAAGTTAAAAAGGCAGCACATCTCAGCCGTTCATGGAGAGATTAAAATCTGACAAAATGTAGTAATTATCTTTTTACAGCATGGTGTATTGCCATCTTGTGGTTGGTTTATCTCTATGGTGCTGAAAAGGTGAATAAATAAGAGCACTTTTCCCTCTGTAATCTTATTTAAGCATAACCATTTAAGAAATGTAAGGGAGGTTGATCTCAAGTGTGTGAAGTTTCAGATAAACTGAGAAAACCTCAGATAAACTTAGTATGATTCCATGTAACTATTTCTTCTCTATATGTGCCTTCTGTTTTTCTGAAGTGTAACCTGTATACGAATTTCCCACTGATGTCCTTCTTTCCTTTTTTTTGTGTTATGTATGAAGAAATGCAGTTCAGTGACATTTTTTATTTTCACTTTTTAATATCTTTTGTATATGATTCTGAAAATAAAAATTCCTCTAATCAGAATCTATTAAATTCCTGAAGTAAATTTAGCATAAACTTTGCTGTGACCAACAAATAAAATAACTAGCTAAAAATGCACGAAGAAAATGTGAAGATAAAAGCTATACAGCAACAGAAGTGTCTTAGTTACCTGCTTATATGTCCGTCTTGACAGCACAATTTTTTTCCTTAGGTGTGTTTCCAGGGTATACACACACAATAAACATCTGCACAGAAAATTAAATACAGTAAAGGGAAAATATCTGTACTCAGTAATATATGTGAGCCCAAGACATGTCTTACTGAACAAGAGCAGACTTGGGCTGGCACATTAATTCTTTCCTGGATTAAAGCCCATAAAGAGATCTGTGTTGATTATGAAACTGTTCTGCTTTGGTGACAGTGAGAAGAATAAATCACAGAGTGACTCTTGGTGATTTCATCATTCCTTTGATCTCATTCTCTTTCATAAAGATGGAAATCAGATATGACAAAATCAAGAGAAATACCAGGAGAATCAAGTGGAGTTAAATTGGTAATAGATAAATGTAAAATAAAGATAATCACTCTCAGTTACCACCTAACAATCTCCCCTTACAAAATCTTCTGTATTTTGAAGTCTTTCACATTCATTCTTATGTTGCCTAGATTTGAGTGTTCAATATTTAACAAACCTGAAGCTTCTTCAGCCTGAAGAAAGGGACACCCCCACTGGACCTGCTGCTTCCTAAGGTGGCTGAAGCAACTTCCCTGCCAGACTGCTGTGTACAGTGGCATCCCTTCAGTGTTTGTATGGGGATTTCTGAAAATAAAAACAAAAACTTAAAACTTACCAAGAAACATCTCACAAATCCAAACAGCCAACTTGGCAGCTCTCCCTTTCCTGTGGTCCACTCCACCATTGTGGTCAACTGTGTTAACCCTTCCCCAGCAGAAACAAAAAAGGACCATTGTTCACGGGCTTCCACACGGGAAAGATAAACAAACCACATGGCAGAACCTGATGCTGCATCAGCTACTGCTCCCCATTGATCACTGCTCATACCAGTGTGTACATCCTGGAGCAGCAGTTCAGCAAATGCAGCACACAAAGCTCACACTAAGCAAAAAATCATCCAGAAAAACACTGCCAATCTCCACAGGAAGCAGAGATGAATCACTTCCTTTATATAGTCCTCTGTCCCCCATTTTGCTTTTATGGGAGATTGGAGGACAGAAACAATCAAAACATTCATTTGCTGGGAAGTAGAGAAAAAACATGGAACAGATTTCCAGCTATAGTTCCTCATTCAACTGTGTCACTTATAGCAGTTTAAACAATTTCAAGTCTTCTTCCTCACACTCCCCTCTCCATCTTTGTGCAAAGTGTTTTTGCCCTGAACTCTAACTGACAACTGTTCCGCCTGAAAAATAAACTGGCAAAATGCATTTGGCTCTTTGCAATTGTACCAGGTCCCTGATGTATTTCACTCCCCATCTACACAGGCAGTAGAAGAGAGAAGACATAATTCTGCAGCATTCAGCCATGGGAAAAGTGAGTGGGTAGCAGATAGAACCTGTTTTCTTTCATGTCGAGTACCTGAAATGTGCATCAAATTTCAGCTATAGAGTCCTTCTACCATTTTTGGAAAGCATTAATCTTTCAGCAAATTGTCTATGGAAGAGCACAGGACAATTAGGACTGCGTTCGTAATGCGATTTGTGCAATGCAGAGACAGATAGAAAATATCTATATACAAATAGGAATTTCAGAAGTGCCTTGGCACTTGTCTCTAATAGATTTGAACATCTGTTTTGAAGTGTAACTGTACTTGTGTAACAATTCCCAGGGTACTAACTCTATTGCCTGAACAGAGAAAATCCAGGTCTTTCTATGGTAAGAACACAAGTCCCACAGGATTGCCAGTTTTCCCTAGATAAGCAATTAATTCAGCAGGTAGCAGCAGCAGACACCAATGTGCCCACACAGTGGGTTGTGTCATACGTAACCAACCTCTAAATTTCACTTTCAGCACTTTAGATGATGAGAAGAGGAGGTGAAGCAATTTGCTGGACTGAATTAACTACCCTGTGTTCCAGGCGCCCTTGTGATTGCTGGAGTCAATAAAACATGCAGCAGAATGTGGCCTTGAAATCATAACTTTACTTAGGTTTTGACAGTCTGCAAATAGAAGAGCCCAGGTCTAGGCACGAAGAAGACACAGCAGCCTCAAAAATGAGGAGCTGAACTATGCTTTTTGTTTTTCTCAACTATGCTGTGAAATCCAAACCAATTGGCAAGTTGGATCAGACACTAGGATTGAACAGAGCATGGCTGGGACCCTGCAGTTATGTTCAGTTTCGCTGAGAGTTGTGCTGGGAGGCATTTTGTGTTTAAGGTCCAAGTACAAGATGATGACACTTGGCATTTCCTAGAAGCTGATAGCTGCAGGTAATGGCAGAGTTACTGGCTATGATTCAGCAGTAATGTCAGTGCTGTCATTCTTCATACTGACTGAGTGCAAGTGCCCAGGGGTTTGCTCTTGTAGTTTCTGTGTTTCAGCTTTTTATTTGGAGCAAACACTCTTCCCTGGACAACTGGAGGTGGAATGCCCCCTGGATTTCTGCAGGAGCTGCAGGAAGCTCTAACCAAAGTGTCCTCGGACCTATAGGAATTGTCATCAATTACAGAAGGAAGCATTCAAAGGCAAATGCAAATCTGCAATAGAGAATCACAGAATCACAGACTATTATGAGTTGGAAGGGACCCACAAGGATCATCAAGTCCAACTCTTAAGTCAATGGCCCATAAAGGAGATTGAACCCATGACCTTGGCATTATTACAACCAAGTTTTAACCAACTGAGCTAATCGTTTCCATTAAAGATGTCTCATTGGATAAAATGTGTCGTCATCTGGAGTTACTGATTTCAGTCCAAAGAGTCAAACATTACATACCATGCCTGGATAATATCAATGCATTTTTTGATAAATTAAACCCATGAACATTGTTTTTGGTGGTGGTGGTGGTGGGTTTTTTTACTTTAAACCATATAAAAGGAAAAGAGGGTATTGATTGGATCTGGCAGGTGGTAAAGCAATTTATCCAGGCTGCAATCTCTTCAAGTCTAGCCAGTTTCATCTTTCCTATTTTAAAAGCATTAACCATTTTCTCTGTGTCTGGCAGCCAGGGAAGAGACAACCATGGAATACAATGAAATGACTTTGCTTCTTGGGAGGCAGGTGGAAGCAGACAGGGCTTTTAGTAATGACTTTGAAGTTGTCACCAAGCCATCTCTGATACATATATGAAGATAAGCACCCTAGAAAATGCTGTATATATCCTCTATAAAAGGCAGTGCTGAACCTGTCTGTCTCGAGGAAATTGCCTATGCTGAAAGCACACCTGAACAGCATCCAAATCAAATCGACTGGAAAAGGAATTGTGCAAGGAAAATAGCAGGAAAAGCCCCTAAATAGGAGGTTTAATTCAAAATCAGTCTTGAAAAGTAAAGTTTCTGTAAAACAAGGAAGGGGATCATAGATTGCTGTGTCCAGTTTTTCATTAAAAGCAACCTAAAGATCATGAAAACGTTTTTTAGGAATCCAATGGTATCTGTGTTAGTAGTACAGTTTAACCCTTAAAGATGAAAATATTTACAATTCTGGACATTTATAATGCTGTATTTACATGTAACACTTTGTAGAAACACAGAAACTGATTTTAGGTACATTAACATGAGCATCTGAAATGTCCTTGCAATACCTCCTGAATTCAGTGGGGGGGTTCTGAGCTTCCTCAAATGTTAGTCCAGCCATGACAAGAAAATCCTAAAAACAGCAGAGTATTTTATATATAAATGTTGTTGAATCATGAGGAGCAGAAGACAGGCATCACAGTGTTTAGGGGTTTGCACTGGAATTTTGGGCTTAAGCCAGAACATAGATGAGACAACAGAAATTTACTTTCTCATGATCAAGTCTGGCAAGGCAACTGTAAAACTCTCTGTTGCTTCTAACAAAGTTCACTGACACCCCCAAGGAAAAGTTCTTATTGTCTTAACATTTTCTTGATATATACTGTGTGCTAAGGCTATGCTGATAAAATGGTTGCATAACAGATGCAGATTTGCTCATGGTACACTGGAAGGCAAGAAGTGACAACATGCCAATCCCCACAAAGATTTTGCACTCAAATGATGTGTGTCACTTCCATTCACTTTATATTCCATATTCTTCATCCCACCAGTCCTGCCTAGATGATGGATTGGACTCAACCCCTGTTCCAGTGATGTGTGTGATGGCTGTAGCTACAGTGTGAAAGTAAAACTCCATTAGCATCTGTCACTTTTCTTAGGTTAGGGTTGCAAAATAAAAGGTGTAACCTTACCACAGGACAGATACCAAGTTACATGGCCTTGATTGTCATTCAGTGTGAGTAGAACTCCATCATAATCTAACAAAACGTTGAAATAAAAGGGTAACTTTAAATTATTTGTCTGCTTCTTGAAATGACTCTTACTGCTGCTGGAATTCCATGTTTATCACATCCCACAGACTGCCAAGCTAAATCTGCCCTACTTTGAAAGAAATTATAAAATCAAATTGGTTTATGCCAGTCCTGAAAACTTCACCAGGAACCTAAAAGCCCATGTGGCTGGCAACATCACCAGGAAGAGAAGTTTTGAAAGGTTTGGAATAGGAATTGAGTGAACAGGGCTGTGGGTACCAGATAATGGAAAAAGAACCTCCATCTTTCCTTTGCTGAATGTTAACGAGGGAGGAAAGCATGGGAAGGACAACAAGCTGTTGTGGAAGGATGGTAGTCACTGGAGACTGCAGATCTGATTCTGAACAGATAAATGGGTTTTGATTAAGTATCAGGATGCTTTTTACTCACTTTTTTTTTTTTGTCTTACTGTTTAACACAGAATGATCCTTTAGATCCACTCCCAAACCCTGCTGAATTCTGCCATCAATTCAGTACACTCAGTATGAGACTTTTTAAATTACTTCATCCCCTTCAGAATAATGCAGCTGGTAAGGACACTTTTTGACACCTTGGTAAAGTCATGACTATCACCAGTCACACTCGACTGCAGCTGCTTGAAACTGAACGTCCATTTCATTTTAGCAAAACAAATTGATTTCCTGAATGCAGTAAGAAGAGGTTAAGACTTAGTTCCAACTCTGCATATTAATACCAGGCAAAGAAAAATCCGTAGCTGTGTAGACAAAAATGTAAACAAAAGAGGAATTTACATTTTTAATCACATCATCAAGCTGTCCTAATTATATCATTGCAATATAAACAATATTTATGGAATAAGCAACTCAGGATACACTCAGATCTTATGCCTTTCCACTGTCTACACCCATAATTAGGGAGAAAACTTATAATTAGGACCTAACTCCCCTGAAGCTCTCATCAATCTACAGCCCAGTTATCCTATTAAAAACCTGTGTTTCTGTCCTCAGATTTCCAGAATTTCTTACTTAGTTTTTAACAGACTGCATCTCTAGGAAAGGAATAATTCTGGATCTGCTGTATTTACTTCAGCCCTTAAATGTCCAGGGCTATACATAGTGGCTGTGGGAGGGGAGAGAGAGGAAAGTCCATGCTGCAGTTCTCAGGAAGTGATCCACTGGTTGCTTTGCATGACACCACCAGCAGTCCCTGTGGTGCTCCTTGTGCCAAAAGTACAGACCATTTCAGGCTAGTCCAGTGTTTTGGATATGATGCTTAAGTAGGGCCCCTAACGCAGAACACACCTCACCTAAATCTAAGATCTCTTCCTTCACAACAATGTTGAACTAAAAAGTAGACTAAATTACACCTGTTTCTGCAAATCAAACAGCTTTTTCTGTGATAGAAATCTGTGTAGCTACATCTCAGTGGTCTTCCAGTGGAGTTCTTTGCCATCCATTATGCCAGGTTTATATCCAAGGAAACCAACAGTCCTCTACTCAGCTCAGACTTCCTACTACATAGTACAGACCTCCTCCATGGTATGGATCTCCTTCATGGTGTTTCTGTCTGGCTATTCCTCTGACTCTTCTCACACTTAGAAACACATGAACTGCCACACTGCATCAGGTTAAATGCCAGGTTAGCCCAGAACATGGACTCAACAGCACTTATTAGCCAGTATTTCAAGAAAGTGTGGAAGAAACAGAAGTATCCGATGATATAATGGAAGTGTACAGTGATAAAATAAATCCATTCTTCCAGCAGTTAGCTGTTTAGGAGCTGATATTTTGGAATTTTTACTGGACCACAGTGTTTAATTCTCAAAACTTGGTAATTTTTATTTCATTTAATATCTATTTTTTAATCCTTTTGGCCTTCTCTTGCAGGGAGTGCTGTGATTTAATTTTGAATATTGTAAAAAATGCTTCCTTTTGTGTTTTTGTTGAACTCACTGTTGATAACTTCATTGGATGACTCCTCAACCTCAAGGACAAAAAATTGCATGTAATATTTCTCAATTCACCTTCTCTACACCATTTATAAATCTAGAGGCTTTTATCATATTACCTTCTGATACATCTCTCTTTCAAACTGGAGAGATGAAGTTGCTCTTTGCTGTTGTGTGTCTTTGATCAACTTGCAGTCCTTCTCTGTCTCATCTCTAGCTTTCTTATACCTGCCTTGAGACTACTGCAGAAGAACAGCACACTCCTTCAAGCTGTGGGTGCACCATGTATTTATGCACTGGCATACGGACATTTTCTGGATTTACTCCATCCTTTTCTCAATAATTCCTAATGGTTCATATATTCTTTTGACCCTGCCTCAGCATTGATCTGATGTTACCAGAAATCTATCTACAGCCACTCCAAAATGTATTTCTTGGATAGTAACAGCTGATTTAGAGCCTGTTAATATGTATGAATAGTTTGAATTACTTTTATTCCATTTCCATTACTTTGCACTTATGAGCATTAATTTTCATTTGTCATTTTATTATTTAGTTACACAGTACTACGAGATTCTACAGCTTTTTGAAGTCAACTGTAGATTAGACTGTTCTGAATAACTTGTTATCAGATGCAATCATCTCAATGCAGTATTTATCCCCTTTCCCAGCTCTTTCCAGCTTCATATGTTCTATTCTCTGTACCTCACATAGATTTTTCTAGAACATGGCCATCGCCCCCTTCTCAGTCCTTTTCTAGGCTTCCTCCTCAGAACACCATGAAAAAAGATCTGCCTGAATCCCCCATTCACTTCACATCTCTACAACAGGCTGTCTGTGTGGGCTTCATTCCACCTAACTTTAGAGGGTGACATCTATTTCTGAGCCAAGTTCCCTCTATAATCAAACAGAGAGGAAATAGGCAGTGCTACAGTGGAAGCGATCCAACTCCAATGTAAATGTCTAAAATGCATCAGATGATTCATGTCCCAGAAGTGTTTATTCCTCCTCATTGACTCAAGGGGAGTCCACAGTGAGTGGAGCAGATGCAGATTTTCTACATCAGAGGCAGAGGCATCATAAATTAGGTGAGAAGAATCCTGCTCTTCCCCCACAGATCTCACTGGGCTGCAGACACATAATTTTTCTGGTGGGCTAAAAATCCAAGAACCGTTCCAAAAAGACCTTAAATATGAAGTAGGAAAAGACTGGGTTGAGCAGAAATCTATGGGACAGCACCTTTGTGATTTGCCACACAGGGAAAATGCAGCTTCCTTTGCCCTGTATGCCAAGCAATAAGTCACCCAAGTGCAGCCTGGAGCTGGTCCAGCTGGATGCAGGGTTCCCAGAACAGAGAGGGCATGCCTGTGCACAGCCAATATTTCACATGCCCTGTCCCTCATTCCTGCATTACCTTAGCTGCAGAACATAGTAATGTCACCTATCAGAAAGTTTTGACTATCAGCTCTTTCCTTGGAAAGATTAATTTGTATCATTGCATCATTTCGACAGCATCACGTCTTCCACAGAAAGAACAAGCTTACAATACAGGTCCTTCAACTTCTCTGCCCTTACTCACCCTCCTTTCCATTCCAAATCACTTGTCACAGCAATCAAGTCATGCCTGGCAGGGGATCATTCCCTTACAACTTAAAGACTGTTCCCTCCACAAGTTAATGATAACAGCTTCATTCCTAAAAAAGGCAATGTTCTCACAACAGTCCACTGAGGTAGCTGCTATTATCCTGAGACATTTGGTAAAGTTACCTCTGAGACCTACTCTACAGCCAATAATACATAGGAAAAGTGCTGAACTCAGAATGTACAAAAAAAGAAAATATTCTGAAAAATCGAATTCCTTTTCCTTTATGCAATATTCACCATGGCACAAATATCCAGGGAGCAGCTTGTTCTAAATCTTCAAAATGTTACTGCAAATTCATGTGCACTGGCTAATACCCTTCAGCAACTGAACTACTCTGAAAACATAGCTTATAAAAATACTTTTTCCTCTGTCAAGGAAATAGTCACAAAACACAGCCTATAAAAAGTCTTTTTAAAAAATTATTTATTTTATCTCCAACTAGACTACAAGGCAATCTTCTGACCCTAGCTTGGATTAAATACTGCCTGAGATGAGAGCAATGAAACAACAAGATATATAAAGTGTAGTATAAAGAGGATATTACTGCTTACCCTGCAAGAAAATGAAATAATGAAGATGGAAACAGCACAAAATTTTATTAATATTTATTTTTAATAACCTTCTTCACTACAGCTGGATGTGGAATACCCATGTCCTCTCCAGAGAGAAACCACTGAATGTCGTGTTTGGCTTGAAACGCTTGCCCAGATACTGGTGATAAATGACAGCCCAGAAATGGTAAAGGAGTGTAGCTATTCTCCTCAAAGAAAGCTTGAACCAAGACAAAAGACAGTAAAGGATTATTTACAAATAGTCTGTGATGAATGGGACAAAATATCATTAACCTAATTATCTAAATGTTAATGTAGCCCTTAACACAAACATCCTGTACATTTTTCCACCTAAATAATGGGAAAAACTTAGCAAAATCCCTTGTATACTCTCAGAACCTATCAGAACAATGAGATAGAAAGCACTGGAATTCAATGTAGAACCCAACCAAATGCCTGATAACTAAAACTGTAAGAAAGAATGACAGGGAGATGGAGGCTAATCTAATATAATGAGGTATATAAAGAAAAATCACATCTCTGCTATAATAAACTATTACAGTATGAAAGTGTGTTTTTTCTGTGCCCAGTGGTACAATGTGGATGCTCCAGCTGAGTGCTCACTTCTGGTCAGTGGAAAAAAACAAGGTATTTCTGGAGTATAATTAATTTCTTCTTAAATTAGACCCTTAAATTAGGACACAGCTGTGGAAACCCCAGATCCAGAATGCTGTCTTGTGAGCAGGCTCCCATCCCCAGATTCCTACTGCCCATTTTTACTAAGGAATTTTCTAGCTATTATTGAATGCAAATGATGTGTCTCGAGAGCCCTATCATTTATCTCCTCATTCAGAAAATCTCATTGAGCTGTATTCTTGTGTAACTGCTTAGGACCTGCACAAATGCTAATAGAGTACTCTTATGGTTGTCTGAAATTGATTCCTCTGTGATATACAGAGTAGTTCCTAGGGCTTCTTCTTCCCCCATAATTATTTTTTATAGTAGGAAGTTGATGGAATTGCAGTCACAAACTTCAGGTTTGGCATTGTGTCTATTTTATATGCTCGTGAGTTACAAAAGCAAGGCTTGGCAATTGGTGGCAATGCTCAGCCTTCAGCCAGTGCCACAGCAGGCTCTCTGCACTAGGGAAGCTGTGATGTGAACATGCCCCAAGCCAGCAGAGACTTACAGAGGACACAAGAACAGATCTTGCAGATCTATTTGGTATTATTCCCTTTCATTTCTGTAAATATCAAAAAAGAAAAAAAATAGTTGATTTTACAACTTCTTTTTTGTTTCAAGGGAGGTAACTGCAACATAAATTAAAGTAAAAGCATATAAAACAAGTTTTAGGAATTCTTGTTTTGAGTTCTTGAAGATTTCACTTATACTGCAAAAGGAAATATTTTTTCCTAATCACACAGATGATGCTTTTCACAGATTGTAATTTATGTTATTGAAGTGGCTAAAAGTTTTCTCGATTTTGCCCACCAGGAAATGTATTCATCTCATTTTTAGCACTTAATTCCTGAGTGCTCAGAATTAGTTACATCAGAGGAAATCTTGGAAAAGTTCCCTTTAACTACAGCAAGTCCAAGATTTCACCATGGGCTAGATTTTCAGAACAGCTGCTGGCTCCTGACTCTGGGAGATTTTAATGGAAGCCTCAAGTGCTCAGAGAAGCAAAAAATCTGGGTCTGGATATAGGAATCTCAGGCTGAGTAAAAGCAGAAGCATCTCAGTTCAAACTCTACTTTCGAAAATTTGCCTGCATGTATAGGAATTTATGGCTTTCAATGGTCTACCCATGATAGCCATGATAGGCCTAACCTATCATGATTAAAGCTAAGGTAAAAAGCCAAAAGTGACTTTTTTATCAATGCAGCTCTTCCCGTAATTTGATTGCTTTGGATTGCTCAATGCAAGCTTGCCTCATGTAGACAAGACAAAAAGGGAAGGAGGGAGAGGATTTTGACAGAGATCAATAATGTAGTTTAGACAAGGCATTACAGGGGTGTCTGTCTGCTTTGGTTCCTCCCTCTAATTTACCATGGGGATAATGGGCCTTGACATCTTGCCAGCTCTGCCATCCCAGAGATGTCATTGCTAGTTCTACTGTAAGTGTCTCTTGTTAATCCTTAAGAAATTATTTCTGTTTGGCATTTCTATCATGAAAAGGATATCCAAGCTCCCTTACAATGCACAAAACGGTAGTTTTACCTGCACAGCTCCTTGTGATCTCCCTGGAAATAACTCCTGCATTTTTCACCTATGCATGGCACAATCAAGCAGGAGGCTTTCTACTTGGAAGTGAATTCATACCAAAACCCCAAGGAGAGCATACAAAGATCACAAGCTCAAGAAACTGAGCAGATTAGTTTATGTGTAACAAAACATCACCTCTCAAGGACAGATGACTGATGTAAAGTTTAAAAAACAGCCAAAACTGCTTTATGAAGAGAAATTCAATTTATTCTGAGTGTGATGCACATTTTTGTTTTACTGACTCCAAATATGTGTTTTTATTTGATTTTCACATCCCTTGACTGTTACATACTAAGTAACAGTATTCTGAGGCAGCTACTTCCTGGCAAATGGAAACCCATTGAATAAATACTAGATGAAACAAAATGTTGTATTTTCTGCATTGTCTCCTGAAAATGATTTTCATTGAGCTTGACAGCAAAATATTGTTGATAAAATTAACAAGAGAGAAATAAAAAATTAAGTGATGAGGTGAAGAACTGAGTGAGAATTTTTCAGGTGAGGTTTGCAGGCAGCAAATTAGGCAGGAAAATGGAAAATCAGGAAAAATTCTTTCACAGCATGTGCAGGAGGCAAATGCTCTTGCAGCACTACTTTAAAGGTGATGGGAAGGAAGAGAATAAGGCAAATTCTACACAAACAGGAAAAGTAAATGAAGAAAAACAGGATCAGGTTGGGACAGCTAGGTCCAGATGCCCATTAGCCTGGAAGACACCATGTTATCAGTAATATGCGACTGTGAAACCCTTGTTTTCACCCTTCACCCCTCATGTCTTGTGACCACTTCCAACATCTCACTGTAAAAATCCCAAGGACCTCTTTGCCCTTTGCAGTGTCATTTCATCTGTTCCTGATAATCCTGGAGACCCTGGGAGCTGTAGATGCCCTCCCCAAGCCTGCTGCAGCACCAGCAAGACCCCAACACGTACCTGCAGCTGCAGGTCCCCCATCAGCCTCCTTCTCCCATGCTCTGCACCCTGCTCAGAACACCCTGTGGAAGGTGATGTGCTGCTCTGTTCGATCATGTTTTTCCCATATCGATCCCCTTTTCTTTCAAGCCCCCAAGCAAATTGCGAGGAGAAAAAAAATCCTGATTTTACAGTTTTCCTAAAAATCTTTTCCTTTCCTCTGTCCCCTGCAATGTCAGGCCCTTGCTAAGTGACTAATGTTCTTCTGAAGATGGCTTTATGCTTCCTCAGTTTATGCATAACTTTGTCAAGACTAGTGTGTGCTTCCTTCCTAAAGCTCCTTGTTCTATTCTAGTTTGTTAACCTCCTCCTTCATGGCATTGCAACTGAAGTGAGTTATTTGGGGCAGGGATGCCGTGTTTTAATTTCTATTATAGAAAACCTACAAAGTTCTCCATGACTATAAAATAACAATTATCTCAGCATTTTTTTATTGGGGTGATATTAGGGGGTCTCCAGAGAGGCTGGGCACTTAAACTCCTGCAAGCCCTGCTTCTCAATATTGTCATTCCACAAAGCATTCCTTCAAATGAGAATTTTTGTGGCTGGATGCCAGAAAATTATGCAATGTCTTTAAAATGTGAGTCACGGAATGTATTAGTACTTTGTTTGTCAGCTGAAAATCTGGGCTATTTTCATGTACTGGGATAAAGGTGGTTCAAAGAAATCGTGAAGCTACCCAAACATTCTGTTACCATTTGTCTGTTATGAGCTAATGCTGAAATAGCTGCAGCACTGCTGTTGCTGTTCCACCACGGTGTAGGCAAAGGATCTTTTCCAGAGACACAAAAGTGGGACACAGGATGCTGCAGCCTACTTAAACCAAGGAAATTGTGCAATTATTTTAATTCAAAGAAATAATTGACCGAACTCATGACTATTCGTAGGATAAAAAGACAAGGAAAAATGGTTTGGTGCTAACTCTGTCCTAGCCATTTCAGGCTTTCTGGTTATCTTCTTTATGTATTTAATTAAGTACATTTGAAGGACAAATCTAGAAGCTAATGAGCTTTTACAACTCCCACTGAAATTAAAAGCAGCTACACATGTTCCTGAGGTTTTGAAAGAAATATATTCAACCCATAAAAAATACATTAGTTGACCACTAAAGTTCTAAAACATGACAATAAAAGCAAATATGTTTATAATTAGTGCTGCCCGTCATTCATTACACACAGACTGGCGTCTCCTTCACTGTTCAATCAATGCTTTGCTCGTACTTTGTGCTTTCTTAATTTTGCCTACATGTTTGCATTCAGAGTTCTTCTACATGAAAAGTGCTATAAATAAGCAAGCTGCTATTACTGCTGACTGCAGCCTGTGACATCCTCCCAGAGCTTCTTGTTTTCCTGGGTGTCAGACTGATTTGAAAGGAACTGGTTACATGAGTGATGAGGGTTTGTCCTCATCTGGGCAAGTTTTTCTGGAATAAGTACAGGGATTTGAGACAAAGATTTCATCCTATTTATTTAGGAACTCACAAATGCAAAACTATTTCGTGTCAAAAGCACAGAGTTATGATGGTGCCAGATGATAGGACAAAGCCTGGTAGTACATGACTGATTGTTTGGGGAGAAAAGGCTTTATTTATATCTAAAGGTAGATTATAAAACATGTGGACAGATCACACCAGAATACATACTCCATTTCATAAGACTTGAATTCCAGTAAAATGTGCCATATTAAGGGAATTAAAAGTTGATAACTATATTGATAGGGGAACAGGAATTACATAAATAGGTTATTTCAGTGGGCAAAAAGATTCATTATCTTGCAAACATAGACAAAGCATGGAAAATAAGTGTTGGCAACATAAGTATTTTCATATAAATAGTGGTAAAATAATGCTGCAATGTAGCAATTGCACAAATTAATATGTCTCTGCAGACCTTGAAGAGACTGATAGGATAAACTTGTTTGAACAAGCATATGTTTTAACACATTCATAAACACTGAGTGGAATCTGAGGCATGCTCATGGGATGTAGAATGAAATCTTGGAAAGCATGGACACTATAAATATTGTAGAGGTCCCAACATGTAATCAGCTAAATATGTGTTTCCTTGTATCAGCAAACAGGAACGTCTATTACTATAGTTAGAAAAGAGAGTATTATTATTGTTCAAGATCAAGAAAATTTCCAACTCTTGTATCTGCACATCAAAGAGACATTGACAGATGGGATAGAGCTCAAGGAAATATTCAAGATGCAGAAAATGTATTTTCTTGTCTCTCCCAGTGTAAGTGAAAACTTCCAGTTTCATTTGTTATGAGCCGATTAAGTGTCAGCAAGGAACTGGAAACTGAAGGAAATCATCACTCTATAGGATTCCCTGTTTTCCTATCATAGGCATTTAAATACTGTGCTTCCTGTGGTGAACAGTGGTACAGGAGCGCAACCAATAGAGCAAATCATTCAGAAATGGTTTCATTTCTTTCTTTTTTCTTTTTTTTTTTTGGTCATTATCTAGTCAGCATTTCAGTCAGCCATCACTGAGCTGACACTGAGCTGCACGAGTTATTGCCTCCTTGAATAAAGAAGGCATCAAACCTGCCACAGCTGGGCAGCTCCTAGTCAAAAGCATTGTGAGATCAATGGAGAAAAATGAAGACATGAAGGCACATTCATAACAGCATCCTTCCATTCTTCCATCCCTGCATTGAAATCTTCCAACAGAGACAAAGGGGTGGGAGAGAGAAACAGAGGGGAGACCGTGGAGTCATGGACAAAGGTGCTAGGGAGGGAAAAAGGGAGACAGAACAGAGAAATGAAATCATGAGGAACGCAAAAGGGCAGCAATAAGACGAAAGAAAATAAGAAACTGGCTTAAGAAAAATCATCAGTAACAATATACCTCATATTGCAGCAGAATTGCACTATTACAGTTATGTTAGCATAGGAAGAAAAGACACTTTGGTTAAGCAGTTAGAAATGTGTAACTTCGAGGGAGTCCATCACACTTTCCTGTGTCCCACCCCGTCAGTTCTAATAGGGGTCAGAAAGCAATGTGGGGCTGAGTATTGCAGCAAGAGAGCGGATGCTCTTGGCTACCCTCATGTTTCCTCTCCTCTCTTGGTCTCGATTTATTCTTGTATTTCCTCTGCAAGCCTGAGACCTCGCCTTGGTGTCTCTTACAGCATTACATAAGTCACCCATCTGGAAGCAGCGTGTTGTGCAGGCAAAGAAGGGATGCTGCTGCTTTGCAATTTAGATACAGAAAAAAACCGCAACACAGACACTGTGGCTGTGAAATATTGGCTGGTTTGCTTATTTTTTAGACATGCTTTCCCCTCCATTTACTGAAGAACTGGGGAATATTTATATTCTTATCTACTCTTACACCTTTACAGTTACTCTCTAGGAGGGTCTTTAGCGCTGTCTTTCAGGGAGTTAGACCTTTTTGGCTGATTTTTTTTATTTTCTCCTTTCAGAGTAATGAGGTTCTATTTGCAATACACACCAACAGGTTTCCTGTATTTATATGCATAGCAGTACAAGCAAGACATGGCTGAGAACACATTTTCTGCTTTTGTTTATTGTGTTTGTTCTGTTTGTTTCTTCTGGCCCTAAAATATGATGCTGCAAAATTTTCTCCTTAAAGTGGGAGATGGGGTAAATTCTCCCCCCTTTCACCACAATTATGAGCAGGACAGCAATTTCCTTAGCTCATATTCCTTTATCTTCTGGCTTCCAGGTTTCCCTCTGCCCCAAGCCAAGCCCTGCATGGACACAATAATTTGTCCCTCCAGGTGACTCCCAGACTGGGATTGTTAAGGGAATAAAGCAATTATCCAACAACAAATATAGTATCTCTTTTGTTGTCAACCCTGCTGTTTATTTCAAATACAAAGCACTTGAGGTGTCCACAGTGGCACAAAGGAAATCTTCTGAAAGAAAGTGCTACTGTTTTCCCAACTCCTGCAGTCAATAGCCTCAAAGGAATGTTAAGCAAAGGCAGAGGCAATGGTTGGGAGAGAGAATCCAGTGCTGGGGGGAGAATTGAATAGATTCTCACCGCCTACATGGAGAGGTTACCCATGTTCCTCATCCAAGTACCTCAGGTTCAGTTTCTCAGATATTGTCATATACTCCAGGAGACAGCATTAGTGTCTCAGATTGCTGAGGATTCTGCCATTGCTTTTATCTGAGTGTCTTCACAATGAGATTTGCATTTTTGGCTTTAAAATTAAATCACAGTATCATATTTGGCATAGAGCTTGGAGAAACTTGTCCAAACAATGGCTACACAATACAGCTCCCTGTAGGTGAGTGGCTACAATTCCAGGACATGATAAAATCCCAAAAAGCTGAGAATTCAGTTGGCAGTCTTCTGGCTTTTTAGTGTGTTTCAGAAGTTGATTTATATTAAAAAAGATCTGTCTCATTGGCATAACACTTTTGTGGTCACAAGATGGTAGTCAAGGTAAGATACAGACACTATCAAGATTAAAAAAATACACAAACATTGACAGGAAGTTCAGTTTGGGTAACAACACATTAATGAATAACAGAAATAGCTCTTGAGGGATGACTTATCAACTCAAAGAAAAATCAAAATATTTGGAATACAGAATATTTCTTTCACACTTGTCATTAGTACAAGTTCCATCAAGACTGCTGAATTTATCTTGAGCTCTGCTGGTAACTGATCAGATGATCAGGGTACCACAGTACTATTTCTCATTGTATTGGTAGGCTCTTATAAACTAAATTTTCAAAGTCTGGCAGCTGATTTCAAGACAATTTTCTTGGAGACTTCACCTCAGGAACTCAGTTCTCTGTTGCATGCAACTGAAGCAAAGTGGTCACCCTTTTCTGTTCATTTTTCAAAAGCCTGTTTGAGAAATGTTTGGTTGGACAAAATACCTTAAGTGTATTCTAGGAAAAAACATCTTTCTTTTTTTTTTTTGCTTCTTTACTAGAGAAGCAAAACTATGCAATAGTCTACATTCAGTTGTGTGCAAGCTCCATGGATAATTCTGAGACAGGATCACGGAAAATGCTAACACATTATGTCAGACACTTTGATCAATGGCTTTTTTTCACTGGTCTGATGAAAATTTTCATTTGTAACTTACAAACATGTTACCAAGGCTCATTTTATTTCATAACCAGGGGTAATTTCTTTTCAGCTCCAGTTCTCCAGCATTCAAATACCAAAACCAGGGAGTAAACTGAGTAGGGGCAATGGTGTTCTTATCCAAAAATAAGTGCTCACCAAGAGCATCTCCAGAGTGGGTGATGGTTCTTTGCTTCACTTTTGTAAGAGGTTGCTTGATTAGATAGTGGGTCTTCCATCAGTATGTGATTTCTACCTACTTTGCAGACTACAGACTGAGGAAGATCTGTGCCTCTACTCACATCCCTTCCATCCAAACTGTTTTCTTTTTCTGTGCAGTAGTCTTCCTTCCTATGACTGTCTGGTTTATACTTCTCTTCCTTCTTTGCAAATACACATTTTACCATGGGAGTTCCTGTGTTTGACACTAAATATTAGCTGATAAATACTACCCTGCTGTTGATTAACTCAATATTCTTTAGTATTGATTTCTTCTTTATTCCCACTCCAGCATACACAAAGCCAATTATTTTGCACCAAACCTACATCAGCCCCAAGATTACAAGGTAATACTTATTTTTCTGTATTGGTTGGCAGCTGCTTTCCATGGACCTTAACAGCCAAATACAGAAAGTAGACCATGCACTCTGACCATCAGTCAGTGTAGGCAGCAACAGTAACTTTGATTCAGCTGCACTGAAAACTGACAGGCTATTCTGTAGGTTCAAAAATATTCATATTCTCTCTATTAAAATTCTGACTTCAGTTCTTACTGCACATAACAGATGCGGCACAACCACACTGTGTTTTTGCCAAATAGATTCTGTATATGATCTTCATTAATACTAAAGCCTCCATCAAGCTTCTGTATTAAATGAAGCACCAGAGAGAGGAAAAATGTAAAAAATGCCAAAAAAAAAATCCTCAAGCATGCCATAAAACAGTCTGTTTATCATTGTGAATCTACCTTGTTGACCCTTCTCCTTTCAGGTATTGCTTCTTTCAAGCTGTTCAAAGCACAAAAGCAATGCAAGCCACTCTCCTGAGCCTGAATGTCTGCCATGAATGAAAAGGTGTAGGGAAGGAAAAGGTACAGGAATACATGCATATATGATGTGACCGCTGCTGTCTCAAGGGACATGGGCAGAGTGAAGTGAAAGAGGAGGACGAAGAATTTAAAAGAATATTAAAAAGTAAAAAAGCGTACCAGGAATTCAAATGCTTCACTGGAATATACAAGCCGTACAATAAGGAATCCAGAGCCCAAAGGACTGGTCAGATTTATAAGTGTGCTCTTTATAAATCATACATCTCTCACATGCTCTCTCAAATGAGGAAATTTTAACTGCAGTCAGAGATACACTATGACAGGTCTCTGATTTCTTGCTTGTGTATATTTTCTTGACAGTCTACTACACTGAGCAATTTAAGAGCTTACAAGAACATGCTTCCCCATAAACAAGTTTCTAAACTAATGAACTCTCTCTTCACTTGATTAATGATTTGGTTGGAAGTGGTAAGAATACAACAAACAAAAGTGAAATTATGAGAAGCGAGCCACTGTCTCCTTGAGACAGAGATGTCTAGTGACAAATATGTTCTGAGCCTGAGAAACCCACGTAACAGGATAGAGAGCATCTTTCAAAACCTATTGGCAAATGTAGGCAATGATAGTGTGAGATGACTCTTTCCAGAAGATGAAACATACTTTTCAAGTGGTTCACTTGAGCAGGAAAGCTGTAATGTACCTTGTGCAATGTTCATAGTTTCTAAAGCAAAGTATATTTAAATGCATGACCTCAGTGAGTACAGAGCAAAGGAGGCTGGAAGCCATGCAAGCTCCTACTATAATGGCATTTTCAAACAAAATTATAGTCTGCTCTTTTAGAGCAGCTACATTTTTCTTCAATGACTGAAAGTATCTGACTGCAAAGACTTGAGCTATGTCCAGGAATGTTTCCTAATAATCCCCAGTTTACTAAGGAATTTCAGTACTACAACAAGCATTTTGAAGGACAGTTTTTTTCTGTTTCAATGTACAATTTCTGCCACTGTCAGCTTTTTTACATTTTTATAAACTGACACAGATATAAATTAAATTAAGCTAAAAACATTTTAGTCATTTTCTGAGTTGTTTTACATTGACTGAGATAATTTCCCAGAGACCTTCTATAATCACTATCCCCCCAAATACTGATGTCACAGTTTAACAACAGGTTTATAGCAAACAACGTTACTTCAGCCCTTTTAAAGTAGTGAATTTGTCAGTGACCTCCTCCATAATCTTTCAAGCCAGAAGAATAAAGACATTAAAACTACAGTACGAGGACTCTGGGGTTTAAATTTACAGCCCCTCAGTCATCCTCACTGAGCAAAGAGCAGAGGTTAACTCCCTCTGCAAACTGGCTGCCAGACTCCTGTGCAAAGTCACTGGCCTCACTTAAGTGTCTTCTGCACTCTATTTCATGTTATCAAACATTACAGAAAATATTGAAAGAAGGAGGAAGGACCACTACCTTGGTTCATGTCAGGAATCGGCCCACTTCCCACTGCCAGAGCCTGAGCAGAGCTGCTCCTGGGAGACAGGCTTCACTCCACATGCAGCACAGAACTCTAGTTTAAACTTACTGAATGAAGATCCCTGGACCCCAGAGTCAGAAAGCAGATTACAGTAATATAAATCCTGCACTAAATGTTATAAAAAGATCCCACAGAAAGACTGTCACTCTCCTGCCCCTGCCTCCTGAAAGGGATGTGTGAGCAAAGAGCCCCAGCAGGATGGAAAGCTTTACTCCAGGCAGCAGAGATGCAAGGGCCCCACAGGATAGCTGAGCACCACAACTCCCAGCAGCATCTCTGGGGCCTCAGAAGGGAGCACGAGGGTCCAGGCAGCACAGGGAGAGGCTGTGGGCCAGCAACATGGAGGGTGGCCAAAGACCACTGTCAGCAAGGCCATGAGTGGAGGAGCAGATGCCAACTTCTGGGGAAGCCAACGCTCAAGGTGCATGAGGTATCCTGGGGAAAGGGTGTGAGGGATGCACAGGCTTCAACTGCATCTCCCTCCAATTCGGTTCGCTTTGTGCACTCAAATACCAACTTTAATACACAGCAAAAATCACAATTTGGAGAATTTTTCTAGTCTGATTCTCACACTTTGTTTTGGCTTTTGGTTTGTTTGTAGGGTTTTTTCTCAGCAAGATGATTTCCCAGCAAGAAATTAAAACTCCAGAGTGAGAAATACAAGAAATGTTACTGAAACCAGATGAAGTATTTGAGTTCAGTTCAATTACCCAGATATCTATAACTTCTAGTCTTTTTACTGGAGTGTTTAGGAGGTCCACAGAGAGTGTACAAATTTCAATGAGTCAGAAGATAATTGGAATATTCAAGTGCTTCATGTCTCTTTAGTTACCAGAATAAGTAACTCATATCTTGCCTTGTTCTCCTACAGAATGTAATATCCTGCATGAAATAAACATCAACTTTTAAACTTTGACCTCCAGGTTGTTCAGATAATCCAGAAAATTACTCAGAAGTGTGATAAGTGCTCACTATACTGAAGCACAAATTGCATCTATGTTTACTTCTTCCTGCTATTTAAAGTATTTTCTGAAAAAGCAATCTGCTGTCAGGTATTAGTGCATGGACAGCTTAAAAGAATAGCAGTCTTAAAACCAAAATTTCTGTCTGTAGAGATTGTGCTCCTGTTGTAAAAGAGAGTAGGTTCACCAAATGGCAAATTGGAAGGGGCATGCCACTAGGAAAAAATGGAGATAGATAGATAGATAGATAGATAGATAGATAGATAGATAGATAGATAGATAGATAGATAGTATTCTTGCTCAATAATAATTTTGCAAGACAAAATACTCTACTGCAGTGGAAGGTAATTACTGTGAAAGCAACAACAGTGGTTAAGGGAAAAAACCTAAAACAAGTAAACAAACAAAAAACCCCCAAGTAAATAAACATCAAAAATTTCCAGAAAATAAATGTTTCACAATAAAATGATGGAGGATGGAAACAAGCAAGCCAAATCATAAATCATATCATGCTGTCATATTTGCACTTCAGTGTCATTTTTTCAACATTACAGTGAAGAAATGAGGTTTCAACTCTGGCTCAGTCAAGTTCTTTTTGGCCTTCATTCCCTGCCTCTATCACTATACCCAAGAATGACACCCAGTGATCCACCCACTTGGAGCTGGAAAACCAGAGCATCATACCTATTTACCAGATGTGTCATCTGCAACATTTCCAAATGGACTCAACCCCCCCATGAGCAAGGCCTGTGGAGTCTGTGCTCACTATGATGCTGCAGTGACTACAGGGAAACCTCTTCCAAACTTATGATGTATTCATCCCTGGCAACATAATGCAGAGCTAAAACAATGAAATAATAAATCATCTGTCCTTATGCCCTCCAGCTCTGGATTTTCCTCCAATTCTGACTAAGTGAATATTTAAAACTGCATTTTAAGATTTACTTCCCCCTCCATCAGAAGTTTCAGAGACAGACTATACCATTTTCAGGGCAAGCTGAACATATCTTTTATGCATGTCAGGATTTCTTTGTTCCACCTGGATGTCATCAGTGGTAGGAAAGTGAGTTACTGCATGTGATGAAGTTAATTTGTGTGTAGCAACACAGTACATACTACCAATATTCTTCTTTAAACATCAAGCCATTGAACTAGAGCTATTGCCACATTTCTGGATACCCAGTAGGAGCTCCAGCAAGATTTGTTTCTGCAGTTCTAGAATAATCACCAAGTCCCTGACCTCCTATAAGATATCTGAAAAGTTACTCTCATCAACTAGAATCTATCTACAAAGGTAGGTTTAGTAGGATATTCTGAAAAATGGAAATCTCCAGGTTTTTCTCATCTCTATGTAATAATGTTCCAGAACAAAAAAAAAAACCCATAGAATAAAACAAACAAAAAAACCCCACATAACCAACTTGTTGCTTTAATGTCATGTTTAAAGTAATAAATAATGCCACAATTATTTTTTAGATCTCTTTCCTGGTCTCCTTTGCTCACAGATATTGGTATAGAAAAGCATATTCCTTCTTCTAACACTTTTTGTTCATTTTACTGATTTTGGAGATATCCCAGGAGTTTCATACCATTTACTCAAATGTGCCCCTGTAATTTTACATCTTACATAGCACATAATAAGATAGATCCATGAGGACAACCTACCTGTAGATTTCACACGTAGACTTTTCACCAGAAAGCCCCAATGTCTGAAGCAATTGGAATACCTACATGTCAGCTACTGATCTTGATTTAACAAGAGCACAGCCAGTCTATCAGAACTGCTGAACTTTTTTTCCTCTCCTTTTCTAGATTTTTTTTTTTAAGTTGGCTGAAGATGTAATCCTGGTATGTTAAGGCAGTTCCATTCTGACATAAGAACAAGACTATTAACCCCTTTTACTGTAGAAGAAGGTTGCCCAAGTGATTGAATAAATGGAAAAAGGCAGGAAACAAAGGTGCTATCAAGTCAATACACATGTACCAAAGAATGAGTGCCTATTACTCACATAGGTATGAATAACACATTTTGATGTCTGTGCCATTTCGCATTAGCCCAGGATATTTCACATGCACTCATGATTATGGAAATAGAAGCAGATTGTGAGTCAGAGAAAAGGTTGAGTCAGAATGAATATGTGAAGTGAGTAGAAAGGAATGATCACAGCCATTAATTTTGCCTGTGAAAGGCAGTAGGGCAAGACCAGTCAAAGAACTGAAGCAAAAGGAGCACCCAAAGGGCAACTGGGTAAAATTGCCAAGATAGGTTGACAGCTGAAATGACAGGTATTTCTATTACCCACAGCGGTTACATCCACAGGTTGCAGAAGCTCACATGACAGTTTATGTAAATCTTTTGGGTACCTTTTGTTGACATTATTTCCCACTGCCCTTGTGTTCATTATCTAAGTCATGTTTGTACTATGACTAAGAAGGCAAATAAATACTTCCTCATGGCAATGTAGGAAGTCAATAGGAGTGCTCTCACAGGACGTGTAGATGAAGGAGATACAGATATTTGACTTCTTGATGGGTTATTTATTTCACAGAGCTTGAAAGATATATAATGTTGCAGTTTTAAATACAACAGGGAAACTGTGCCAGAGACATTTTCTCTAAGAAAATGAGACCAAAAAAATCAGAATTTCTTAGTAAGATACACAAAGTTTTGTTTTAGCTACTTCACAGCATGAAACTAGTGTATGTACAATATTTTAGTGTGGCAGCTCAGATTTACTGAATGTTGTGTTTAGGGATAGAGAAATATTAATCATATTTCATTCAACATCTTGGGTTTGGGTCAATAATTCTGTTAACAAAGAAGATCTTTCCTCAAGAGGAACTTAACTTCTTGAAACAGAAATCTAAGTGACCAAAATAATTTACCAGTCCTAAAATCAGGGTAACTGTATTGTGTACACATATTTCTGAGCTTCAATAATTCAGCATGGTAGGGGGGATAATTACCCCATAATGATCATATAAAATTCACTCTAGTTTGGTTTTGTGTGTGTGTGTGTGTGCGTGTGTGTTAAAAATATGGAAGTTTGGAATACATTATAAAATTCAGAGCAGTTCAGGTGAATTGGCTAAAGATGCTGTCTTGCTGGAGAGACCCAATTTGCAAAGCCAGGCAACCTCTTTATTAGGCCAATTTACATCACTAAGAAAACAAGCTTTCAGGCACACAAATACTTGTACTGATCTGAAACAGCAGAAGCATTTTGCAAAAGTAAACACAAATACAGAACAAGATTCTGAGTTTAAATTGACTGTTGAATAGTAAGATCTGAGAGAAAAAGTTGCAGGCAACACAGGTAGGATGTGATTATGGACACAGATGGTGATTATCTCCTATGGGTCAGAAAGCAAAAAACTAATCATAATCTGAAGAATATGTTTAGCTCAGCCTGACAATTACTACTTTACAAGGGAAGGCATTGGCAATGATTTTTTGTTCTGATATATCCATCATGATAAGGAGGAAAATGCTGTCAAGCTTTAATACAGATCCTGGGTTCAGACCGGCTTGGCTGACCCAGGAAAGATGATTACTGATTTTTTCATTAATTTTTGAACCAGATCACTCAAAGGAAAATATTTTCCACTTATTAGTGAAATCAGTCCCAGCACACACCTATATGTTATTCCATAGTTATGACAATACAGAACAAAGTCTTGACCTTGCAGATGTGTATATCTCTTAGCATAAGAACAGTCCTACTGATATCACGGTATGAATTCAGTCCTACTGATATCACGGTGTTGTAGTACTGCAAATTTTGAAGACTGTATAAAAATATAGAACTTTTGATACTTCAGCAAGTTCAGAAATGTTTGACTTAATTTTAAATAAAAGCACATAAGAAGCTAAAATTATAACCAAAAATCTTCTGTCAATATCACAGGCCCTCCCTACCTCAACTGAAGGTAATTAAAAAGCTTGTTGACTGCACCAACAGGAAAGCCATGGACTGCATCGACAAGAATACACTGTCTGACCTTAAAACATGTCTTTGGAGTGATTTATTGAAGGTAAGAACAGTAGTGTGTGGACAAATCCAAACACTCTCCAGGCAAGCTACAGCACTTTCAGACTGGGAATCCTTCTGTGATTTCTCCCACAGGCAATCCAGCAGCCCCTCCACGCCGGGGGCCCTGGCAGAGGTTTGCTCCATGAGTGGTTTGGGTCGGGCTGCTCCGTGCTACTGAATGTGCACTGATCCGACAGTAACCAGTCCCAGCTGGCTCCCGGAAGGAGCTCTCAAACAGCTCCCCAGTCACAAACAACAACAACAACAATAATCAAACGATATTAAAATTTTTCCAAATGCCAGCCCAATCCTCGGTTTATGGTGTTTGCCATAGCATATGAAGCTCCATATGTTGTTTTTTGTACTGTCAACTTTGAATTTGTCACTTCTTCGTTCACCAAGTTTCTTTTCTTCTGTGTTTTGGATTTTGTAGTATCAACCACATCTGAGACTTTCTCTGTCTGCTGTCTCACTTGAATCTGTGCAACATGAATCTTTGCCTAACACAGTCCAGGGCTCTAACCATCTTCTTTGACATCCTTGTAAATGTACAATGACTACAACCCATAAGTCTTATTCTGAACCAGGTATATTTTTTCTAATGTTAATTTATAACATTTATACCCGTCAGTAGACTCCTCTCACATTGCTCTCAATGCTGACGAAATTTCCCATTCAAGAACATTTTTACCATCTGGTGTAAATACAACTTGGAGCCTCCAGTCCAGCCACAAGATTGACTTATGAGCTGCAAACCAGTCATTCCCACATTCAATAAAACACCAAATACACCAGTACCACCTGTCATCCAGAACAATGCCACCAACACTCCTCTGGTCAGTTTCTCCATTCAGATTGCTTTTTCTTTTCTTTTTTCTGATCCCAGGTATTCTTCAGAGAGTGTAAGCATCCAGAGTTTTACTTTACCCATTTGTTTTTCTTTTTCTAATAGCACAGCCACCTGTGGTATGAGAACTAAGCTAATACCATATGACTTTTCTATGAGAATCTTCAAGGTAACTCATCCAAAACTTGCTTTTAAAAAGATGCTTTCAGCCTCTTCATACATTTAGGAGTTTTATTCTCTTTTGGTCTTAGAAAATCTAGTATGAAATCCTCTTTCAGACTTACATGAGTTTTTATCATATTCTGAAGTCCAAAAGGGAAGAAACCATTAAACAAGAAATGAAGCTTTTCTTTTCATCAAAAAGCAAAAATCTGCAAGTCTTTTCTGTATTATTATCAAGCAAAATGCAAAGGCTAAAATGAAATTTAACTAAGTACACTCCCAAAATTGTTTAGAAGTGGGATGCTCCTTTGTCATCAGCATCCCTAGAGTCTTTGTGAGACCATCAGCTAATTCTGCATATGGTGTGTTGTAAATAAAGTATCACACAAATGCTTTTCTTCCTGTAGCAGAACTGAATGATTAATTCCACTCTGCTGAGCTCTTCACCCTTTACTTTAATGAGTCATGTAGTGGATAATGGTGGTCTCGCATCCTTTTCTGTTAGGGTTAGTTGAATACTTGTTAATTTTTCGGGCCTCTACAATCAGGATGTCACGTATTAAAGGAGATGCACAAGATTACAGCTTTTGACACTATCCCATCCTAAAAATAAATTTAGCAATTATGATAAGATGAAATCATCTCCTGTTTTTCTGAGAAACGGGGAAAAACTTTGTTTTTTAAAACAAAAATTAAAAATAACTGCTCTCAGGCTTACTCCATTGGGAGTTTTGGGACTGAGTAACCAGCAGAAGAATTCCTCATTCAAACACTAATCTCAGCCCCAGAGCCAAATGCTCTGGATTTGGGGCAAGAAGGAGCATGTACTGGCAAGCAGGCAACCATTACTGTTCCCTGAATGCCAAAGCAGCTCCCCCAGCCTTTCCACACCCACGGTGGTAGCTCCTGCACACAACACATGTGTCACCCTCGCCCATCGCCCTGCCCGTAGCTATGGATTTGCAATGGCAACCTCCCCGCTGACTTGACTCACACAGGTACTTGACTGAACTCAGTGCTAAGGGCGAAAGAGCTGATAAAGACATTTGACACTTCACAGTCCTAGGGAAAAAAAGGAAACAAAAAACCAAAAACTAATCAGCCACACTGGCCCTTACAGATTTCAGCAAATCTTAAGAACTCCTACGCTCTGGCAGTAGCCAGGGGCAAAGCAGGAAGCATCTGTAGTCTCATCTCAAGCCTTCCTGGATATTCAGACCCTGGAAGCATCATTCATTGTTTTGTTTGTAATTTGGGTACTTGATTAATATCTGACACCCTCCAAGCACACACCTCCAAACACAGGTCTAACCACTAATGACAAGCAGAATATATCTTCTGCTGCAAAGGCTGTCCTTCTCTTTCATGACAGGAGAGAAAACAGGACCACACAAAGTCTTTCGGTGACTTTGGTTGCCAGAATTGCCAAGGTTGGCACTCATCTCATCAAATGCAGATTGTCTGTATCTGCACAGCCCAGGGTGTTTCTAGAGCACAATCTCTTTCACCCTGTGCCATGTGAATCAGAGTGTCCATTGCTTCCCAAGGGTCTTGATAAGATGTACTAGTCTGAAATGCAGATATGTAATGTTTGAATCTCACTAGAACTGTCCTTTCCTTTCCTCAGGGTTTCCACACAGCTCTCTGTTCAAAAATGTGGATGCTTAGTCAGCCAGATCAGTGACAGTCAGTCACAGCATAGCCATCAACAGGAAAACTTAACAAGTTATCCAAATAAACTTCAAGCAGAGCTCTGGTAGAAATTTGAAACCTCTTTTTTTGATACAAATATTTGAGATGATCAAATGTCAGAAGTCTTACTTGTAAGGAAACTTTTTAAAGAATGAAACAGGATTTTATTTCTTACAGTATTTTTCCATTGAGAAAGAGACATGTCTTCTTTTTTACATCTACTAAAATGTTAGTGCAGAATATGTTAATGAAACCGTTGCAATTAATTGTTCATTGAGAGTAATGTAGAACCAAGGTTTGTAAAGAGGCTTCATAGGCTTCTAAAATGACCATTATAGGGATTTCTATGTCTCATCTGTCCCATTTAGAAAGCGGTTTGGACTAACTACGTGTTTTGAAGGGTTCTTAGAAGAGGTATTTTTCAGTACACAGGTGAGGAGATTTTGGCAAACATTTGATCTAGCTGCAGGGGTGGTCAGCACAGACACACACTGAACAACTGGAACATCAGTGGGCTGGTTCCATTTAGTGCAGGGATTTTGAGAGGTAAGCAACCAAAAACCTGGAGATATGCCTAGAAAAAATTAAAAGAGCCCATAGCAGTCAACAGACTGCATGGGCTGCTCATTAGAAAGTCCCTACCCTGCCTATTTATGGCTTCCTTTTATCCCACATTCTGATTTTCACCTAAAATGTGAAACTGCTCAGTTTTACCAGAAGACAGACATGGGTGGTTTCAACGAATGCTACCAGAGATATATACACAAAAAATTATAGGGTATGTCTACATGCTGCAATAAGGCCTAACAGACAGATTTGGCCCAAATTAACGTAAACCTCTGGTGGTGTATGTTGCCCCCTTATTGTGCTTGAGCCAATCAAGCTCAAGAATGGAGAGTAGATGTCTTTTCATATTGACAGAGCATGTTGACATGAAGAGGTAACTCCATGTGACACTGTGTTGCATGATTTGGATGTAGCTGGTCATTTCAGTGTGGCCCAGGTTTCTCAATTTGACCCTCAGCCACGGAGGACACGTCATGGCCCCCCTGCTCCTCCATTTCAGAAGCAGAGACATGTACACTGGGCAGAGACTTCTCAGACCACCGTGGTGTCACTAGGATGCAGGTGCTTTAGTGTGGTTTTGCTTTAACTCTTGTCCTTGTCACAGGAAACGTTCAGGTGATTAAGTAGTATGTTGTCTGCCCCAGAAGGGACTGGCCTATCACAAAATTACTGATTGGGAGGATAAGACACCTCCACTTTCCCCATATACACACATAAATTAGCCACAGTACCTCTGAAGCTGCTGTAAACAGCTTTGCATTTTCCAATAACTTCTTATGGCTTTCATAATATGAAAACAGAAATCCCATTTCTTAAAACAAATCTCTTCTAAAATACATTCTATAGAAGTACTTCACACTACTACCAAAATCCCCTTCTCTGCTTTTGGAACATGATTTTGCCTTCCTATCCAAGTGTAGTTATTCCTGTTTGCTGGAAATGATCGACAAATGGCTACATGTGACAATCTTAGAACAAATTCAGCCTTTCAGTTTAATGCCTTCAGTGTTAATGGAGAAGCTCAGATGAGGACCAACACTATCAGAATAGTTTTTCAAGTGTTAGTGACCACTGACTTCCTTCTGTAGGAAGGAGTAGTATCCCTTTGCTAGCCAGACCTATTATTCCAGCAGCCTTTAGCTGGAGCTCAGATCCATGACACTGTACAGAGACTGACAAAGCCCAGGCAGATGCCTGATTGTTCTGCTTTATTGCATATCCACAGGGGCAGCAGTGATACAGCCGCAGAAAACCCTGAGCAGATTAAAGATGGCCATTAAGCCTCAGGAGGAAGGTTGAGGGAATCAGGACCCCAGGTGATGTTCTTGTTAATCTTTATAGTCACAGGGGGAGGCGCTGAAAGACGAAGACTCCCACTGGAAGACCAGTGTCTGACTGCACAGCTGGGATTGCTATCAAGTATTCAACTTCTTTCACCATGTTGTCTTGTCCGACTGTGATCTAGGACTGCTGAGGAGCTGAGTTTCTAGATAAGATCGAGCCTCTTAGGTACCTGAGAGAGGTTTTGCCAAAAAGCCACCAGGCCATATCTGTCAGGGGAGGATAGGTGTGAGAAAATGCTAAAATGCATCCCCGAGGAGGACAGCACTGGGAAGCAGAGCAGACCTGACCAGCTGCATGCATGAGAGACTTGTTGTTGGAATTTTGAAATTATGTGCTTTATTTGTACCAGGTTTTAGTTCAGAAAGTTTTCTGTCTCTCTCTGCCTGTGTTGTTATCACATTCCTGCAGTGTTGTCACCACCCTTCTCCTGTCTTTCCCTGTCTTCCCTGGAGGCTTTTGTTCTGTACGGCCAGACTTCACAAACGCAGATTTGGGCAGGGCTCTGCCCACATGGCTGTGCCCTTCCAGCCTGTGCAGTGGATTTTTTAGGTGAGGCACAGCGTGCACAGAACTGGCCCCACCATTTGAGTCCTGAGGTCCATTTGCCATGGCCGAGCGAGCTTGGACAGTGACAGTGACAGTGAAGTCTTCGGGACTGTCACAGCACCCAGTACTAATCAGGGTTGACCCTGCTGAGCATCTGAGATCTGATGGGATAGGATGGCAGGGAGGCATTGAACTGCCAGGGGACGGTCCCTACTGAGATTCAAATTCACGACCTTGGGATTCAGGGTCTGGAGTGCTCTCCATTACATCACAGCACCGCCCCTGGCTTTTGTTCTACAATGAGTCATCACACACCCATTAAGCACAGGCATTGTCTCTCCCCAGGACTGGGATGTTCCCACCCAGGGGGTGTCCCCCTGCCCCATCACTGCCGTAGTGGCAGCCACCAGAATGGGCTGGGGCTGAGCCTGCCAGTCCGAGCACGGGCTGCACCATCCCCAGGAGCCCACTGCCTCGTGTCCAAAGTGCAGCTCATGGCTGCATGGCCACCGTTCCTGCCGACTTCCACCCCTGTCCTAACCTACTAGTTATCTCACCCGTCTATCCCCAGTCCCTACTTTTCTATTGGCTTTGATCCTCTCGTTTTCCCATTCGCTAACTGAGCACAGAAGTCACTTCCCCTTCTGGAGCCCTTGCCCAATCCTTTCCCAGTTTCAGTACCTTCCCCTCAGGACCCCATAACCCCATTCTTGGAGAAGAGGTCAACAATGCTGATGTACTCTGGCTTTCTCAAGATACCTGCAGTGCTGCCTCCAGCTCTGGAGCCCCCAGTGCAAGGAGAACACGGACTTGTAGGAGCAAGTCCAGGTGAGGGACACCAAGGTGATGAGAAGGCTGGAGCACCTCTCCCATGCAGACAGGCTGGATCACCTCTCCCATGAAGACAGGCTGGAGCACCTCTCCCATGCAGACAGGCTGACAGAGCTGGGGTTGTTCAGCCTGGAGAAGAGAAGTGTCCAGGGTGATCTCATTGTGGCCCTTCAGTATATAAAAGTGAACTTATAAGAGAGCTGGAAAGAGACTTTCTGCCAAGGCCTGTAGTGATAGGAGAAGGCATAATGGTTTTAAACTGAAAGACACTGGGTTTAGATTAGATATTAGGAAGAAATTCTTTGCTGCGAATGTGGTGGAACACTGGAACAGGTTGCGCCGGAGAGCTGTGGATACCCCAGCCCTGGAAGTGTTCAAGGCCAGGTTGTCTGGGGTCAGAGCAACCTGGTCTAGTGGAATTTGGGGAGCTAGATAGATGATCTGTAAAGCTCACATCCAACCCAAGCCATGCTGTGGTGTTATGATTCTATGGTTTCACAAGTGAGATCACAGTCTCCTGATACAGAAGCTATGCTTTTCACTTGAACATTTTTACAGCATCAAAATAAATGAAAGGTAAATAAACAAAGCAATTACCATTTTGCCATCCACCATGACAGAAATAACAATCTGGAGATGATAAAAAGGGGATTTCTGTCATGGAAGAGATCTCCCTTTTTTCTTTCAAACTGAATTGAGCTCTAAAGCCAGAAGTCATCATACATTATTCCCACCTTCAAAAATTACTTCGTGTAATGCCAAACTTTCAGCTCAATAATTACCATTTTGAACCTCATTTTTGTAGAAAAAGAGTTGCATTTTGAAGTGAAAATTTTTTTGCTCTGAAAGGTTTTTTTTCTCAAAAAAGACCTCCAAACAGCAATCCACCAAAATCTGTACCAGTGTAAGGAATACATTACAGCAGTACACTCTTCTTTCTAGAGACAGCTGTTTAACAAATGTTTTCAAATAGTTCTGATGAAATCTAGATGGGGAGTTATGTCTTGTCTTTATGTTACAATCAGGACAGTTTAACTGCTAGAAAGCTTTAGATATAACATGTGGGTCATCTCCATCAAGAGTGAGAAGCTGGGGTATATTACCCCATCTGTTTCATGTGATCACTAAAACAACACAAAAGAGGAAAAATTTAATTGGTGGAGACAGACCTTGTGCAGTATGATGATTATGCACAGAGCTCTTCTTTCTTCCCCAAATGTACTCAGAAACCATGCCTTAATCTTTTAAAATGCATAAAATACAGTTATTATATACAGTAGTGACCACGTGCAAGTGTAAATCTGCTTACTTAATGCTTATCTTCCCCTTTTTTGTCAATATGGAAGGGTAAGAGTGGAGTGGAATTCCTCTCAGGGGGAGGAATATTTTTTAATGAAGTTTATTGAGATGTTTACAGGGCTATAATTAAAAGATATTTTAAAAGAATATTCATTTTGCAACTTCTGTTCATGATCTGTTAGTCCTGTACTGCACTCTGAGCAACATAAGCAGAAGGATGTGCCACAGTTCTTTCCACTGCAATAAAAGATGTCTGTGTCTCTCCTTTATTTCCCAGCCATTACCATTTCAGCAAAGTGCCTTTATGAGGTAATCAAAAGAAAACATCCCGGAAATTTCTGACATAACTTCACTTTTTTTCCCCCATCTCAAACAAGGGCCAGATGCACACTCTGAGACTGAGTCATAGTGAGGGACTTTCTGCTTATTTAATTACAGCTTTTAATTAATGTGAGAAAGCTTAACTGATCCTAAATAGTGGCAGTGGTTGTCAAATTACAAGAGCACTCCATGCCCACAGAAAAGCTAATACTGCAAGGAAAGCACAGGGAATCAACACTAGTTTGTAATCAGTTACATTTCAAAGAAATAGTTTTTCCAAGTGTCTTTGTGCATATGGAATTACTATGGTCTTTGAAGTTTAAATAATTTTTAAGATCTGGCTAGGGGCAAATTAGATAAGAAGGTGGCTGTGCAATTAAATTAATACTTTGGAAAGCTCATATGGTTATAAGATCCAAATACTTATCCTGATAAAATGCTGCCAACATTTTAAAGATGTTACCGACTTATTTTTTTACCTATAAATTTGCTGCTGACAGACTTGGTAGGTGCATGATTCAGTACTTAGCACGGGTAACATGATTCATCCAGGTTTCTGAACAGTTGTCCGAGATGAAGCTGCATCAAAGATTCGCTGTGAATTCACTGTGCATCCACTTCCACTGTACTTGGCCACACTCACAGTACAGCTTGGAGACACTGAGCCGAGACTTGGTGCTGTTTTCCAACTCAGCCTACTGAAGCAGGGACCAAAAACATCTGCTTGATGCATTGCCAGACCCATCGAGTCCCACACATGATCACAAGACTCCTCTCTGTACTCCCCCTCACGCCCCCCAGCTGTGCCTGGTGCCAGGCTCCCCTGGGCAGGGGCAGCTGTGCCGCAGCCGGGACAGGCACCGCTCAGGGACAGATTCGGGAGCAGCAGACTCTCCCACGGCACACGGCTTCCCCGTACCATCTTCCTCACGTTGTCTGGCACACTCATCACATGCCTTCATCACCTGAGGGAGTGCCTGCCCCCACCACTGAGCCCAGAGCAGGATTCCTGCCCAGGGCTTTGCTAACTTGAGAGGTCTGTTATGATGGACTGTCAGATCCTGTCTCTGCATCTCCTTTTAGATTATGTGGGTTTTGGCTGTCAATCACTCTTGCTGACAAAGAAATCAAGTCTCTCCACAGAGCCAAGTGGTTTTGTGAAATGTATTCTGAAGCATATCAACCAGATGCCTTTATAAAGCTGCATTTGTGACCAAGACTTGACAAAGAAAGGGAGTTGTAAACCAAAGTATATCTTAATCTTTAAACCTCTTGAAAAGTCAGCTAACTGTATGAAGCAATGTTAGGCAGCTGAAAAGAAGATGTTACTTGAACTTGTGCATGTAACTCTCCATTTCAGTGAAAAACTTGTACGAAAGTAGTCTCATTTTTTTTAAGGAAAATGAAACAACAAAAAAAAATCATACCTATATTTGCAAGAAGAGTCAAAACTTCATGCAAGTTCCTTTCACACAGCCTTCAGGAGCTGAGCCCCATTTGAGCAGCAAGTGTTCGAAGTGGTTCACTCCAGGAGAAGTTAGATACCTGTGGTGTTTTGAAAACCCTATTATGTGATAGTTTGCACCTTCAGATGCCTGAATTTTTTTGGAAGTCTACCCCTATTTGACTGTCATATGCAGACAGTTAAGGTGAGGCATTATCCCATTTTCTAGATGTGGAATTGGAGGTGAACAGAAGTTGATTTGTTTACTAAAGGAAGTACAGAGGAATAGTCCCACTGGGTTATAGCAAGGAGCCACTTAACTCAGGAGACTGACCCAAACAGTGTCAGCAATGGAGGCTTAGGCTGTAAGCAATGTGTCTTAAGCTGTATTTGCCTTCTTTTGCTTTCACAGCTCCTACCAACTATTAACATAGCAACTTTTTGAGACAGGGTTGCCTCCAGCTGATCATGTTCAACAGCCATCAGCAGTGAGGTGTTGGCCAAGAATGGATGAAATATAAATTTTAACCTCCTGTCTCACAGGCTGGATCTTTCTAAAGGCTGTTTAAAGCATGGGACCAAGTTCACCTTAAGACTGAAATCTCCAGAAGGTAAAAGCATAAAACAATTGTTCCCTGAGAATTTGGAAACACAGCTCAGCCTGGCTTCAGGAACACAAGGTTTTCACATGGACTCTCTCATAGATTTTAATTTTCCTTCTGAAACCTGTCTCTACCAAGGTGAACAGAATCGTTCCAAAACCCCACAGAGCCAGCAGTGCTGTTAAGTTTGATACCTGTGAGACTGAGCAATGTGAATCACTTATCACAGTCGTTACATTCAACACCTTCCATAAGAGGAACCACTCAGAGCTTTCAAGAGCACTTCAAGGTTTGCTTTGCTGCAGTGCCTGTGGCAGAGGACTGCATTTTCCATTGTAAGTACTGCTTTAGAGTGAATCCCAACAAGGTAGAAATTTCTTAAGGTGCTGTGGTATTACCATGTTAATAAATATTTTCCTTGTTTCCCTAGTACTCTATGCAATCAAAGCAAGGAAGGAGTTGCTGCAAGCAATGTCAACTAACAGTAAAAACTGAAAGAATCAACGAATTTACCTGCCAGGCACCACTCACTCGTCAGGTTGGCTTTCATTTACCTTTAACACGCACTAATGATTAACAGTACTTTACTTGCCCACTAAAAAGAAAAAGCACACTTCTGAGAAATAAGCTGTATTACATCTTGCAGGACGTTTGTGGCAGAGGGAGGAGGAGGTTTTGCAGATCTTTCCAAGAAAACCAATGCCTTCACTTAAAAAAAAAAAAAGTCAGAAAAGCACAGGGTGAGAAACAGGACAAGTGGGAATGACACTGCAGCAGCACAGCTCCTTGGAAGCTGGACGAGGTGACAGGAGCATCTCTGGTTTAGCAAGTCAATGCTGCAAAGTGCTAAGCATCTTCATTCCTGCTGGAGTTAACAGACACCCAAATTCCTAAAGGAGTAGAAATATTTCTGAACTAAAAATCCTTTTAATCAGCTCTTTCTTTTTGCTGAAGCAAAAAATCAGTGAGTTCAAAATCAGTGAAAAGCTGATCCAACAGCTTATGCAAGTGAGTTTCTTGTCAAAAGAAGGAGTGCTGGAACAAATGAATAACTTAAGGAAACATGGTGGTAATATCTAAAATGTTTTATTGATGTGTCTGAGCCCATTAAAATAGCATATTTTTTACTAGACTAGAGAACTGAAACGTGTATTTATATCTCAAAACAAAAAGCAAAACCTAAATGTCATTTTGGCAATTATTAAATAGTTACATTGATTTTAGAAGAGAAAAGAGAAAAGAAAATTTAGAAGTTATGCTTATATAACATGATGCAGTATCATGTAAAGATGCCCCTAACACTGAATGATGGAGAAGGGCATTGCCAAGTGAGCAAGGAGGCATTCAATGCAAATAAAACCTGCTGCTGCTTAGGAAGGGTAGTGAACCAAAGCAGGGTCATACTGTAATGGCCAGATCCCTTTAGAATCAAAATTAGCTTGCAGAGCCAAACCTAATGTTGTCAAATTTTCTGCATGGCAATGCCCTTTGTAATCCTGAAGGAGGCTAAATTCACCCAGATACTTTATCTAAACCACCTTCTCATTTGCAAGCAGTCTTCTAGACATTGTGTTTGCTTTCCCCTCCTTGCTTTTATATTCCTCTGTATACATGATTGAGAGCTGGAGGGGGAACAAGTTCATAATATGCAACTGATGTTTCCTCAAGCTAAAAAACTGGAGTATTTACAAAACAAGAAAATAGAAAACTATCAAGTGAATGTATTTAGGTTCATGTGGTAATCTGCACCACTCAAAAAATCCATGTCTGCAGTCCCTATGGGAGTACTGGCCAGTAAACTCTTTAAATCCAACACTGCATTTGTCTATGCACTCCTTTACCTTGACAGATGTCCTTTCACCTCCATCTTCAATGTTAATTCTTAGGGGCAGCTGGCACAAACCTAAAAATAGAGACTAAGTGAACTAGCTCCTTCATAACAACATAAACATCTTGGACAACACAACAGGAGGGGATTGCTTTGAGTGATTTCTTTGCAGCTCTCCTTGGTAACGAAGATCCCTGGCCAGGGTCTTCATCCCTTGGGGAGCCTGAGCAGGAGGCTGAGTGCCAATCACACTGTGTTGAGGTCTGCTTAGAAGATGCTTAGGAGTAAAAGAAGAGTTTGACAGAGAAAAGACTGTTGAAATGAAGTTGCTTTATACAAGGGAAAATCTGAATGGTAAGAACAGATGGATGAACCAAGAGAGAAAAATTAAAAGGTAAATTTGACACACGTGCATTCTTTTTTAATACAATTTTTATAATATTTCTGTGAAACACAGCCATCATTTTTCAATGTACACCATAAATGGTCTTTGCACAGAGATTTGCCCTTTCTTACTCTTTCTCCAGTTAGGTGTTGCCTCTGTTATCTTCTTCCTGAGAGCCTAACAAACAAAAAGACTGTTGTCTACAATCTCATCTCTCTCTCTATTATGCCTCCACTTGCCTCAGCCCCAGAAACTGAAATCCCTGATTAGAGGATGGAGGAGGAGCAAAAATCATGGTAAGACTCAAGGCAAATTCTCCTAATGAGACCAACGTATTTCCCTCCTGCTGCTCCTAAGGTCTTTTGAAAGCCACCATGCAAATGTAGCAAACCTCACCCACCACCTCCCTGTGCAGTAGCCCCACCTCCTTGCCCCAAGCATAACCACAGGCAAATAACTACTGTCTAGCCACAAATTTTTGCTAGCATCCAACTTCAAGATATTTGAAAAGCAGAGAAAAGTGATTTAGATAGTTTTATTTTGCTCAATAAATTTTAAAAAAATCCCACAACATTTAAGTAGATGTACAATACGTACCTTATTCAGTCTGACCTAAACCCATGTTGTTCATTGTCCCCAAAGCATAAGGTTATATTACCTTTTGGAAGTGCCATAGAAATACTGCTCAGGCACATTTTCAGCATCTTCTTTTTCTCACTTTTCACAGTTAACTTCATTCATTAATGGCAAAACTGGTTTCCCCTTTGGAGATGGCAGCTAATGTAATTGCTGCAAACACGAAAACAGTGCTGGAAAGAATGGCCCAAAGTCCCAATAACTCTGAAAGTCACAGACATGATAAGAAGGTAACCAGGTCATAATTCTAGAAGTAAAGTAAAAAAAAAAAAAAAAGGTGAGTTCTCATTAGTTCTGGAAAACCAATACTATGCACCAACAGCTGAGGACACAGTACAGGATAGGGAGCAACCCCCCAAGTCATGTTTCCTTTTGTGAACTTACCTTCTGTTTGTAGCAGTGTGCAGGCTTCTACAGGCTACTTGAATGTTTTCTTCTTGAATATTCCTATTTCCACAAGGTCCTTTCAGCAGAGACAGTTTCAATATCAGCAAAAGCAGACTGGTCCTGTTTGTATCAGGCAAGCCAGGTGGAGAAAATAAACCATTAATTTATGATTTAGAAGATTGTCGCAGGTTTGGCTTAAC
>VWZD01012258.1:0-47756 GCA_013396695.1 Sakesphorus luctuosus
CAGGTAAGCCAAACCTGCGACAGGCTTCCTTCCTTACATAGGATTAAAGGAAGGAGGCAAGCCTGCTGGAAAGGAATCCAAGAGGAGACTCCAGCAGTTATCCAAAAAGGGCTCAGGTCATGCTGTGGGATTATAGGCATGGCCATGGTAAATATCTGCCTTCCTGGCAGGAGAAAGAAAGAAGAAATCATAGAATCACAGGATATTCTGAATGGGAAGAGACTTACAAGGGTCATCAAGTCCAACTCCTGGCCCTACACAGTATAACTCCCAAAATTATGCCATGCAATGGGCGGTGGGATTTCACGTATTTTCAGGCCTGAGAATGAGCAGGAACAGGCTTCATGATAGCTTGGATCGAATAGACTGGGATGGAGTAAAATCTGTGTTTATGTTTTTTAAACAAGATGCAGAGTGTTTGTGATCACCTGGTGTGTGTTACCACTGGCCCAGACAGCAGAGCCAGGAGAGGCTCTGGAGAGGCAGCTCAGTCTGCAGCTGGGGTCTGCAAGAGGTCAGGGGAAGTGGAGACAATCCACCCTTCATTTGAACTTGCAGGATTTGTGTAGAGTCTAGTTTCCAAAGAAAACTATCTTACCAGGGCATCACTCCTTTCTGCTCCTGGCTTCCCGGTTATTCCCCGCCCACAGGGCTCCAAGGACCCATACACAAGGAAAGCCCCACTGGAGGCATCTGAGGCACTGAACTTGGGTCCTAGGACACTGGAGTTGTGTGGAAGAGAGGCCCTGTACAGCACATGAATCTCTTCACATCAGGCTATTGCTCAGGTAGTAAAAATATTAAATAAATATATATATTTTAGGGTGATTTTATAGCACTTGCAATTCTCCCCTTTGGAAATCTTTGACAACCTCCATTGCTTAGCTCTCAGAAAGTAACTCCACCTCAAAAGTCACTTCTTGAAAGAATGGTTACAGCAAAGACCGAGCTCCCTATTTCTTTTTACACTTCCCACACAGAAATGTCAGAAAGGTACTGCCAAAACATTTTCTGTGATGACTGGCAACTTGCTTGCCTGCCAAGAGAAAAGAACTTGTAAGAACATGCAAAGTGTAATCTTGCAATTCCCTGCCTGGAAAAAGTTTTTTAAAAAATTGTAACTACTGTTAATTGAGTTTGAAGATGAAAGCACTATTTTGGGTTTATTTTTTTTTTTAATCTTAAGCAACTCACCTGTGTCTTAGTTTTCTACCTAAAACAGGAAAAAGAGTCAGAATATCGCATGTACAGGTAAAGTTTAATTAGCTAACACTTGCTCATTATTCTAGACTGCCATTTGACTGCCATGCCCTGTTAGGGAAATAATAGCATTTCTTCTGCAGTTCAAGACTTACGTACAGTCCCATCATCATTTTGTAGGAAACAAATGTCTGAGGTTGAAGAAAGAATCCTGCACAGCACTAATTGCTCATTCATAGACTAGTCGGGCTTACCAGCCTTTTTTAAGAGCAGTTATAAAAGACACCACATATCAGTATCTCTATATTGCAAGAGTAATTTTAACTATTTTCTCTACTTGAAAAGCAGGTTTCTCATACACAGAAGAAAGAGCAGCTGACACCCTAACCTTCAGATTTTTCTTTCTTCTTTTTTTTTTTTTAAAGCAAACCTTATCAATTTGAGAGCACAACTATATTGCCTCAAATTTTGTGCAGAGATAGGAAAGGTCTTTGCTTTAGACGTGATGACAAAATCAGTGAGTCTTATGTCAACATTTGTTGTCCAAATCTAATTTGATAGTGATGAAAAGGTGTCACTTACTGATCTTTATACTTGAAATGAATTCATGATAAGACACTTGATGGGCAGGTGCTTAAAATAGAAGAGCTTTTCTTATACCTGTGGCAGCTTCAGCTGCACTTTTTCTGTAGATAAATAGAATACAAATTATAACAGTTCAGTTGAATAAATCAACCCATACTGTTTTGAAGGGATCAGTTGATCAAAAGAAAGCAAAACCCCCAGCAAATTCAAAGGATTTCTTCATCCTATCCTGCATCTCTGCTGTCACAGTAGAAACTCCTGATACATGATTCCTTCAACAAACGACATATCCCAGAGAAACTGCAATCCTTCTTCACAAGACCTCACAGAAAGATGGTCTCAAGCAACAGTACAGGAACATACAGAAAACTAACCTAAATTATTTGTTTTTTTGACTCTAATTCTTGGTCTTCTATTTCTTCTGAAAAGTCACTTCACTCTTGAACTCACATTCACAGCTTGGAGAATCTTTGCAGACACAAGTCCACAGCAGGCTGAAGGAGGCATTTCCCTGAACCATAACGTATCAGAGATATGACTTCAACAATATGTGTTTAGACGCATCTGTATAATAAAGCTTCTGATGAAGAAAGTGAAACAATACTGTTCTTGATGCAGGTTTGGAGAAGTTTGGCTTTGGAGAAGGGAAGAACGTGCCTTGACACAGCTGAATGCCTGTAAAGCATGAGACAAAAGCAGGAAAAAGGCAACAGAGATCAATCATCACTTGGCTTTGCTTTGCAGTTCCTCCAGCTTTGCCTAATTCCCCTACCATGGACACATTGAAGCATATAAAAAGAGTAACATTCTTCATCCTACCCTATGTGAACACCACCTCCAGAGGTATAGAAAACAGTGAACTGAGAGCAGCTTGAAATTGAGATGTAATGAAGCTACCAATGCAGTATTTGATAACTTAAAACATACAAACAACAAGAAAAGCTCATTATAAGCCACTGGGCCAAACATGGTCTTCAAAACCCTGTTATCTTTTCTAGTCAGGGGTGTTATTATTTTAAGTTGATTAGTAATTAATATTCAAGTAGAGCTTCAGGACACTAGCTAGTGCTTGCTCTCTCTCAAATCCTGGGGAAGAAAAAATACAGAACAACCTTCTACACACAGCCAACGGCACTCCCATTATGTAGCTCCTCTTTCTGGATCCTTACATTGAAGTCTGCTGGAGAGTAGACCCACAGGGCAGAAAGAAACCCAGGAAACCCACAGGAAATATCAGTTATTCAAGGAGATGACCATTAGGCAAGTGATTTGCTCTGACAGTGGCTACTCTACACTTATTTTGTCTTCCCTACAGGATTTATTTTTTAAATTGTTTATTTTCGGGTCTGACTTATATGCCTAACTGCAGCCAAAGAATTCCAGCTCACAAGTTTACATGTGTTTAGTATTTTTATGTTTCTTCAAATAAGGCATCATGTGGAGACAGAGAAAATAGGGGAAAAAGTTATTCCAAGTGGGCTGTTTTTCTGAAGAGTTGCTTTAAGATTGTTATTTTTACTGTTACAGATCTATGCCCTCTTAACCATCATAGTAGCTGACTACTATAAGTAGAATTTTAATTTTTTTTTCTAGCATGCCAATTAACTGAGACCACACTGCAGAGGGGAGGATGATGCTGCTTGCTGATTCATGATCCTAAGTAAACATCGTGAGGAAATCAGTCCCACAACAACCCCACTGCCAAGTGTGTTTATTCAGGTGTCACCAATTAGGGCAGAATTTGCCCTGCAGAAAATGTCCAGCCCTACATGCCAGAGAAAACTGACAAGTTGGTTTGGGATCTCACGGGGATGTTGGTAGGGCTGCTGTAGATAGCCTGAAGGTCAGGAGAATGAGCTGTTCATTTGTTTTGTCTGTGAACTGAACAACCCTGGTGTGTGTACTGGGTCTAGCTGGGATGGAGTTCATTTTCTTCATGACAGCCCACACAGTGCTGAAGTTTGGACTTGTGACAATAGCTCTACTTCCAGATTCCATTTCACCCTTTGTCCCTGCCCCACCTCCTTTCCCAGAAGCTGTGCATTATGGAGCTGTATCTCATGTCCATCCTATCTGAGTGCTGGTTTCTCTTCCCAGGATTTCAGAGGAAATGTATGAACACATCAACTCATTTGTGGTAATGTTTTGTAAACAGCAAGAAGGAACATGTGGCCATATGGAATGTTACACTGTGCTAACAGACCGGTGTGAATCCTGTTCTCTAAATCTAATCTCTCTGTCAAGGGAAAACAAAACAAAGGAGCCCAGTGAACGTGCACTCAGGATTCTCCAGATGACAAAAGCTCAAAATAAGTGGCACTACTTCACATATGCTGTGTGTGAGTACGAGGACAGTTACCTCAGCATAGCTGCAATGGAGTAACTTGAAACATGATAATCCACTATACTACAGTTTGCTTTCCATAACTGCTCCAGTTGCAAAGAGGGATTTCAGCTATGGAGAGCTTTCCTGAGGGTTTTGATGAGAGACCATAATTCTCAACCACGATCTGCCCTGCTCATTTCAAGGAGCACTACCTCACATGCCATCAGTGATGATTTTAGATAGTATTTTAAGCATTTTTTCCTTTTCTAGGGCTTATCAAAGGACTAAAAGATGACCATGATGACCTACAAGGGGACTTGATTTATAGAGAAGAGGACAAAGGATGCATAAATCAAGGAGGAAAAGTTTTTAAAGAAAAGATGAGACTATAAAGTAAAATGCTCTCATGAAAGGTGATGCCAGTAGGAGAAGCTCCTTCATTTCACTGAAGCAGTTGTGGCTTTAAAAGTTTGGAGGGCAGTGTGCAGAGTGTTGCTAATATTGCAAAACTAGCTAATACAATTTAAAATAATAATAAACGTACTGAAAGAAGGGAACTAGATAAAGACAGTCTTACCAGTAATTATCTAACCTGTTTGAGTCATATCTCATGGTAAACCATCTAACATCACCAAACTCTGCAGCTTACATTTATTATCTTTTATTGTTTTAAACTGTGCCATTTCCCATATTGATATGCAAATTATTTATAATACCTATGGACTATGACTAGAAGGAGCTGCACAAAAGCTTTTTAAAACAGTTATTTGTGCAAACCACTTATCAAGTTAGTTATTTCTGGTAAATGCTAAATTATCTGCATATTTATGATTTTGTTAATAATTACTGTGGAATTGGGTATCCTCAGTTGCATAAATCCAATTTTCCAGCATTCTACTGCTATGCAATTCCTAACTTCTCCATCTGATAAAGCACTTCCCTTTAGTCAGCAGACAAAAAGTAAATCTTACAAGTTTCCATATAAAAACTGCAATCTATCGTACTTTTAAAATTAAGAGAATAACATCTTGGGGTTTTTTCCACTGTGAGAATAGTATCTAAAACTCAGAGTGCAAAGTTAAAAATCTGAATAGACACAACTAAGTCTTCAATTTAGCATTCTCTCACTTTTGTATCAGCTTCCTAAAAGATGGTTCATTCCTTGCAGTGCACAACTGCAGCATCTTAAAGTTGTAAACTTGATTGTTTCATAAAGTAGTTATATTTTCATTCCCTGAAGACACAGGCAGGCAACCTTCCTCACAAGTCTACATTTGTTGGCAGGAGTCACCCACAAGTTGCTCCTGCCGTATTTTAGCATGAATATCAGGATCAAAATTGATCAGCTTTCAAAATTGGAAGCCTTCTTGTCTTCATTCTGTGTGGCTTGTTTCCTGTAGCTGTTCCTTTTTTAAAATCAGCCTAATAAATCTTTATCCGGGACAGGCAAATGACAGAAGAATGCAATTTATGGAACAGTACTGCCTTGACCAGCAAAGAAGAGGGAGTACAATGGATCTTAATGGACCTTTTCTATGTTTGATTCTGAGTGCTGTGAAGTTGTAACGCAAACATTGAACTGTCCTGAATTAAATGAAGTCAAGATAATTCAAGGACAAAAACTTGTTTGCAGCCAATATAGACATTTGAAATCTTCTCAGCAGTTCTTTAAAAATCTCATTACAAGCTGAAATGAGTATTATTTCTTGTGGTGCTACTGCAAACGGTGAATTTCTTCATTGTTTTATTATCCGTGTTCTGAATACAGATACAGGCTTCTCACACAGATAAAATACAGAACAATGTAGTATGAAAGATATCCATAAATAATTATCTGGTTAGTTTTTCACCAAAAATATTACTCCTGCCTGAAATAGTTAAATGTGGATATCACTCCAAAGCATGAACAGTACATGTAGGGCTTTTGTGAGTTCTGTAGCATTGCGAAAAGACTGTTGCTACTTCAAGTTCAAATCCAATGTTAGAACTTGACACTTTTAATTTTTTGAAGAGGATAGGGAAGCTAGAATATATGATATGTGAACTTTGTCTTTTTCTTTCATCCCTTATCATAGCTACAAATATCCCACTAAGAGGGAAAGTATCAAAGGAGCACTGTGAAATAAATTGTTGGGCTTCATATTATGGATCAAAAACGAAACAAAAAAAAACAACGGGGAAAGAGGACCTAACCCCAAAAGGTATTTGGTAAGTAACTGAAAATATGGGTTTGGATTGCAAAATGAACATATCTTACATTCTTTAAACAGCAGGATTGCTTTAAAATAAAAAAGGTGACTAATCTTCTGTCTAACATGCATGCATTCAGAACTTGTTATTATTGATGTGCTCAGGGAGGGATTTTGTGTGTTTCCTTTGGTTGTAATGCTTAAGGGACAGCTATGGTTCACTTGAGAAAAATAGCTGTGACCTGGGAGCACAGTGGAAGAGAATAGGGAACTTTCTGCCCTGCAGAAGATTGGCTTTTGTGTATCAGCTTAAACTGAGCTCTTAATGGAGACAGAATATTTTGTAGTAATCATTGTAAATTGTATGACATTATTAATACAAACGTTCTGCAAAGATAATGGCCAGACCTGCTTATCTGCCACAGTAATTAAAAAAGCTCTAATAAAATAATATGGAGAAAAATGTCAGTGCTTTATATGATGGAGGTTCTCTTTTTTTTTTTTTACAGCTTTAACTTCAACTTGCTACTCATTTTTCAAAGCTAATGCCATGATAGATTTTAACAATATAATCTGTAATTGGAGACAAATTAAAACATCGTCTTATCACAACAGCAGCATTTTCATTAGATATTCTTGTCCAGCATTTGTAGGCATTGAATTATCATCATGCTTCCTTAGTTCTCCTCCTTATCTAGAAAGATCCATGGATCCAGCTGACACTCTTGTAGGACTTACAACTTCTATGGAATATTAAACAAAAATCTAAATAATTTATACCCCCTGGCATCCTAATTAGGACAGGATGAAGTTCTACACTCTTAAGTCATAAGGTCTAAAGTCAGTGAAGAACCTGAGTGAAGTCTGCTACATTCACATCAGCAGTTACCCCTTTTTTCCACATAACTTTCTCATTATGTGTCAGATTTAGTGTGAAATCCTGCCACAACCAAATTTATGCAAAGATCTCCATAATCAGACAGGAAGATTTATGCTGTTAACACACAACTGTTTGGGTACAAAATCTCCTTTGCCTAGGAGACTCCTGTTGCCAGAAAGCCTGGAAGCTTTAATTTTGCTTGGCTAGTTCATAAGTGGAGCTGTGATAGGAAAGAGACATTAGGATACATAGAGAGGGGGAAGAAAATATAATCTTCATCCCAGCAAGAACAAACTGCTGATATCACTGATTTTAAATGTTCTTTCTAGGTGGGAGACTATAGCAGAAAACAGCTGAGATTTTCACCTTGGAAAATGCTATTGAATTGGAAAGAATATTAGAAAAAACTATGACACCAGAAAAATAAGGCAGGTATGGAAATATACAATAACAGCAATTAAGTTAATGTGTGTCCCTACTGAAATAGCTGATTTTTTTTTTTTTTTTGCTGCTTGCAAAATATCACCTGGCCAAAGATACCACAGTTGTGGAAAGAAAGGACATTTTAAAGAAAATTATATTTGACCAGGGACCATTTACAAGGCAGTCTATTGTCCTAATTCCTGGTGTGAATTTATACACACAAATGCAGTTTGCCATCCTCAGGTTTCACTGAGAAAGTAATGCCAACACAGGTCTGTTTTCCATTAATCAAATCTGTCATTTGGACTAGTCTGAAAATACAGAATATTGAATGCAGAACTCATGTATTTCTTTGAAACTTCTTTGTGGGCTTGCAGTGAGCTCTACTTGCAAGAGACACCAGAAGAGTCTGAAATTTTGTGGTTTTGAAGGTGTGGAGCAAGCTAGTTCCACAGGTCCAAAATTGGGGTATATTAAACACCATGACACTAGAAAAGTTACTCAATTCATAAACATGTTTTTTGAATTAAAATAATGTTGCAGTGACATGTAATCAGGATTATAGCTCAGGAAAGGGCAGCTGAAGTTTGCTTACAAACAAGAATTTTTCATCCCCAAATGTTTGTAAGCTGGGGAGAGTTTTAAATCCATATGAACCTAAGATTTTTGCACAGCTTTTCAGTTTGATGGGGGGCACAAGGAAGGGTAGAGATTATGTCTATGCACAGCTTAAAACAGTCTGCTTGCTGGTACCTGGACCAAGCACTAGCAATTCATAGCACAGAGAGTGAATGCCCTCTCTATCAAACTTCAAGTCAACTGATTTCCCAGGCTACCTCTGCTATTGTGCCTGTCTCTCTTTCAAATGAAAATTCAATTATGGGCTGATAATTCTTTATCAATAGCAATAATACTGGAGTATTTCAGGAAAAAACACCCATACCTGAGGTTTTAAAAACCTCGGCAATTTATAATAATGTAAAAATTGAGATTTTTTTACCAGCCCTAGTTATAGTGACAAATTGAAAATACAAGAAATATCCTCTGGGATACAGAATATGTGAAAATGTGCAGATAGTAGGTTGTGGTTTGTTTTTTTTTTTTTATTTATATAGAACTCAAATGGACCTTCTGGATCATGAAATCAATTTCTGAGTCAGGCATGGAAAAGGACTGACAATCTAATGAGGTTCAGTGCATAGAAGCCCATTTACAAAAACAAACAGAAAATTCTATGTCTTACCATCAAACCCTTCATAGGAAAGCAGACAAGACCTCTGAATTCAGATAAAATACTAATGTCTTTTTACCACTCAGTAGTAGATATAACTTATCTCTTAACTGAGTTCACTTTAGTTTTTTGGCTGCATTTAATTTTATAATGCAGGTAGGCCTATGGTGGTTAATAAGATACATATATTCTTGAGTTTCTGACACCATTCACCTCTCATAATTCTGATTACTGACAGAAATCTAGTTGGTATAAAGATTCAATCATAACTAACATTCCAAACTTACATTCTTTTGCCTGACATTTCATCTCCATGAACCTCACTGCAATTCCTCCCCAAGGTAAAAGCTATATATACATAAACCCACAATCTACAGCTGAACAAACTGCTGATTTTTATGGATATTTTATTTCAGAGTAGTCTTATATTCTTTATGTATTTACCCAGAGGTGTGTTTTACCTGCTGACTGTGTTCTTCCCTCCTCAGCACTAGAAGATAATAACATTAGATACAATGCATGCACTGTCTTCTACTTTGTTGTTTTTCTCCTGGCAGATAATAGTGAACAATAGCTGAGACATCCTTTGTGATGGGTTTGATCCACGGCTTCCTCAGTAACTAGGTGTAACTAAGGAAGTGGACATTGCATGAGTATTCCACACATGTTTTCCACGTAGCAGAGGAGGAGGGGAAATAGGAGGTTTTTTCCTTCTTCCTGCTTCTGGCAAGGCTCAGGGGAGCTGGAGGAGCCTGGATGGTCCCTTGTTTCAGTTGGTTTCCCTAGCCCGGGTCGTGGTGAGGTTGTATCATTGCCTGTTCTCCTCCTTTCTTGAAGTTTTCGATTGTATTTGTTTCATTTGTTCTGTTTTGGTTTTGTCCCTCCTTATTTCTTGTTACCCATTCCCTTTTCCCTTTTCCCCTGGGCTGGGGCCCCACACAGTGTGTACAAATTGCATATGTGGTTGCAAATGTTAGAAAATATAATTTCTGTTTTAATTCAGTTCAGTTTCTTTTGCATTCTTTTCAGGTTTTTTTCCCCTTTGCTGGAAAGACTCTGGGAGGAGGGAGGAGGCAGTCCAGGGTTGGTACAAAAAAAAACAAACTAGGCCAAACCTGAGACATCCTCAAAAGCTTTCTTCCATTAAGTGCTGATCACGTGCTGACCTCATTTTTTCACACAGATGAGTGCATTTGCCGTAAATAAGAAATAGAAGTGACAAAAAGTGAATATGGGTAATCGGGAAATACTTCCTGACATGAAAACCCCCATACATTTAAAAGGCAATGATGCAGGCCTTAACAGCTTTGATTTTGAGATGGAGGAGTCATTTTCATCTGCGTATCTCAGGAAGTTCATTAGCAATACCATAAGGTTATGCACGCGAGTCTCAGTGCTCAGACTTGAAAGGGCATGGATAACCAGCCTCTTGAAATATGTACAAGAATGAGTAGGTAATGAAACACGTACACATCTACTGCTATGGTGGCTGTATGGTTGCTGTCCTCTTTGAAAGCCATCATGCCTCACTTCATGGTTGCTGCCTGGCTTAGCACTCTGGCCTGTGCTTCGTTGTTCATGTGGACTCCTACTCAAGCACTTTGGGAGCTTTGGAGGGTGAGACTTAAACAGACAATCAGACAGAGACTTCAAGGCCAAGCAGTACCTTTAGGCACCAATACAACAAGGTTTACTGCTACTCTGATAAAGGACTGGTATATTGCTTAAAGGGATTAAAAACACAAAACTAAGAGGAAAATAAAAGCAGAAAACCTCCCCATGGATTATTTTTAGAACGTTAAACTTCACAAAATAAAATATATGAGTCTAAGCTACCCTGCATTTGGAACCCAGGATAAATATATCTAAAAAGTAATGGACAATGACATGGAACAAAATTGCTCTCTTTTGGGCTCCCCTTGTGCAAAATGGTCTCAGTGCTCCAATTGCATTTGAAAATCTGAGAATCTGAGAATCTGAGAATCTGAGATAGGCACCTTGGTTTAAGAAACATGTCATTTTTGCCAATTTTAGCCGAAATGCATTTTGCTTCAAATCTCCATTAGTAAGAAGGAGGTAGAGTCTCAGAAAATAGGTTTCTGATGGAAAATTAAAAGAAAGGAATTTTTAAGTGTACGAAAAAGAAAGATAATTCAGGAAGAACACCCCATGAATAGCTCCATACAAGATGCCTTCTTGAGATTAATGAATTTGTTGTACATGCCCATAATTACTCCCATTCACATGGAACAGGTCCAGCTGCTTTCAGCATCCACAAATGAGAAGCAGAAGGAAGCAGAAGAGAAAACAACCATATTTTGCTATGTCCAACAGTTAAAATCACTGGATAGAAAATAAATTATGCTAAGCACAATTAAACACAGAATTAACAGTAATCATTTGTAACATAACACAACAAGACAGCCAAGATAAATGAGAAGGGCCTTTCATTGCATCGTATTGAGAAACTGAATGATATGTTGCCAAGATACATGTTTACAGAAATATGAACCTGAGGTCAAATAACTGGTTGGCTTCTAGCAGTAGGTGTATTCATCTATGCCATGTTTGAGGCCATTTCTATTCCCTTCCCCCAGTTTTGTGTGTGCTAGAAAAAGTCCCACTCTTGTAATAACTACTATTTTAGAATTACTGGGGGCAGGAATGCTAGTTCAAATCCACACTTAGGTGGCCGATAATTGGTTATTAGTGAGTGGGTTAGACTTGCCCCGCATAGAGTGAGAGATTGCTTGGTAAGAAACTGTAGCTGCCACTCCACTTTAAAGCACTGATCTTTAAAGCACTACTGCTGGCAGCAAAACCAAGCAACTTCAGGCAGGATGTGCCTGCAGAGTACCTTGTGGGCAGATGCAAGCTTAGTCCATGTGTGCTCCAGAGTAGTACAAAAGCTGCATGCATCAATTAAAGCAGACCATGGCTTGGGCTTATATATGCTTGGCTCCTCAACAGGTCTTAAAATTTAGGCCTGTGACAACAGTAATACAGGCACTCAGCTTTGGTCATCTTGAAATGTAAGCATAGCAAACACATGTAAGCCTGAGAATTAGCGTTTAGATTTTTTACAGTTACAGCTATGTTAGCTTTCTAAAGCTGAGATGTGTGCAATTCTAAAAAAAAATAAAAAAATCACATGCATCTGTTGCTAACACAACTCTTTTTCTTTTATTGCCTTCTGTGCTGTCTTCCAAGATAATTCAACTGGCCATGTATGGCCAGACTTTGCAAACGAAGATTTGGGAAGGGCTCTACCCACATGGGTGTGTCTTTCGAGCCTGCACAGTGGATTTTTTAGGTAAGGCACAGCGTGTGCAGAACTGGTCGCACCCTTTAACTCCTGAGGTTCATCTACCACAGCCGAGTGAGCTCGGATGGTGACAGTGAAGTCCTCAGGACTTGAACCTACAGCACTTGTTACTCCCACGAGGTCTCCCATCCAAGCACTAACTGGGCCTGACCCTGCTTAGCTTCCAAGAGCTGACAGGATCGGGCATTAGGGTGGCATTTAACTGGCCATTGTGGAACAACAAACTATCAACTTTCACTGTGAAACTATAAGTCAAAGCCGTGGAAGAGGACCAGAGCGTGCCCCAGCATGCTTGGAAGAACTTGCCCCAGGTTTACATTGGGGATAGTTGCACAAAAGTAGCGCAGAGCTGGATTACTACCATAGCATGCATCCAGTTCTAGGAGTTCAAGAGTGCTCCTGGGAGCTACAATAAGCAGACATTTAGTCTTTGGACCTAGCGTGCCATGAAGATGATATGGATAACCTCTGACATCAATGTGTTTAGAAGCTAGTTAGTGTGATACTTCTGCTGCTTTGTCTTCTTAAGTTGCAGTCATTCCTGCTCAATGAAAGAAATAGCACACCAGCTTTCAGTACATTCAGCTCTTGAATGCTATCCTGTGAGTAAGGAGGAGACGGAGAATCTGAAACCAGTTATATTCACACCAGGCCCACTGCTGGCAGCCTGTGGGATGTTCCTCTGAGGGTGAAACAATAGGCAGAGGAACCACTTTCTAGCTTCACTTCTTCATTGAGTCTCCACTAAGGATCTGCTGTTCCCATAGAAGCACTCCTCAGGCTCTGTCAGCAGCATTTTACCTCCTGTGTCAGAGACATAGAAATGCGCTCTCTATCAAACACACCCATGCCACAGTATTTTCTTAACCTTTGAATGATGGGACAAGTTTAAAAATTGACTTCTAACTCCTAATGTAAAAAGACAGGCAGAAAATTTCCATAGTAGATATTTGGATGGAACAGCAGATCTGAAGGAGATGAGATAAGCAGGGCCACAATGAAATTGTTCTTTAAAGATGTGCATATAACCCTTGCCTATATATTCTGCTGGAGACCCTGGTTCAAAATAAGGAAGACTAAATATATTTGGTTTCTTCCTGCTCTCTTTTCTTCTAAAGAGTGGCGACAGGTGGAGACTAAAGCCAAGAGAACAGAGTCCCTGCATTAACCGTTAATGGAGACAAAAGCCAGGTGTAGATGTCAACTGCAATTTTTCATTCTCTGCTGATAGCAGAAGGTTCCACAGAGCAATGCCAAAATATTAGGGTAGAAAATGCAATCATGGCTCCCCCAGTCCTTTTGGAGACTTTTTGAAAAGCTTTTTGTTTTCAAAAAGCAATTTGTCTCTGATACTTCCATTATTTCATGTAGCTTTGTCACAGCTGATCTTCATTAAAACTGAAGACACTATAAAAGAAGACAGAATTTTAGAGTAAAGGTAATTGTTCTGTAGTCTTATTCATTGCTAGTGCCAGCATGCAAAATAATGTTGTGCACTCACACATGCTGTGTAGTGTTAGATGTCAGCACAAAAAGCAGTGTATTTCCCAGTTTGTTTTGATTTAGGAATTACAGAGAAATCATCTGCTAGAGTAATTTTTCTACAAACACGGAGTTACAGCCAGAAATAAGACTTCAATTCATTGACAGGAGAACCTGGAAATCTCCAGGTTTAGACTCAAGACAAGACCTGTATTTAATTCTGGTGACTTTTTCAAGAGCATGCTTTGCTGGAACAATTCTTTTATTTTTATTTGTGTTTTTGTGAGTCAATATGATTCCACTTTTGTGGAGTAAAGGGGACTCTAAAGATGCAGACATTTCTGTCTCAATCATCAAATGGGTCCTTGCACTTATACACTGTGCAGTTGTGGAAGTCTGAATAGTTTGCTGCAATGCTCCAATTCTGTATGTTGACCAATCTCCCCATGAAGAGAAGAAAGAGCAATTTAAGATCACCAAAGTTCTCTCAGCTGTTGTCTTTTGGCATTATAATTCCCTCTGCAAGAAAACCTCATTTATGGTTTCCCTCAGTTGTAGGATTGCCTGCCTGAAACCCACTGAGTGTCATTTTAAAGTGACTGATTTATAGAATATCTGTTCTAAATCAACAGCCAATCATGGAAGGCGTGTGCTCATTTGATGGGTATTATTTGCCTGGAGTATGTCTGTCCATTTAATAGTTGATAATGCAGTGTTCAATGGACTGAGACATCATACTAAAATGTACCTGTTGAGAGGCTGTGAGAGTGGGGGAGCCAAGAGTAGGTATTATGCCCTTAATGAGTTTAGTAGAAGCAGTCATGTTTAGAAGGTAATGCCTGATATGTCAAAAGTTGCTTTAGTTTTTCTAGAGGGTGTAGGTGTTTAGTTATCAGTTCTTACTAAATCAATTTTTACTAAACACACATACTTTGTCAATATTTTAAATTATACTTTTTATTCTGGACATTGTAAGCAAACTTCTATTCTCATCCATTTGATCTGGATCTGAATTAAGGAAAACTCCTGGGTATTTGTTTAACAGCAAGGTGCTCCTCATAGCATTGTGATGAACCTTTAAATGGGAGCATCTGAATGCTAGCAAAGAAACTAGCCTGGGCTCCAAAGAGTAACTAACCTCCTGTGAGCTTGTGCAGGTTTCTCTTTGCACTGACATTAGGGCAGAAAGAAGGACAAATAATGAGTATTCTAATAGAGATCTAGCAAAATTTATGATTAACAGATCATGTGCAATGACTATAAACAAGGGATGTCAGGGTAATGTTGATTCTTCATCCATCTCTACTGTTAGTAAAATAACTGGGCCTGCAACCTAACGTGTCAACTCTTTCAGGCCTATTTACTATTGCACATTTCAGTCAGGCAAAGAATGCTATAACTATGGATCCTATAGGCAACAATAACATAAAAATAGCATTAGGTTTGTCAGAAAACTTGTCAACAGATGTGTACCAAATAGAAATGACACATCAGTAACACACAGTAAAATAACAAAGTAAACCACACATGTTTTAGTAAACCATCTCAGCTTCAGAGAAGCAATTACTCCCACCTACATATACGCTTTTTAAGTCCAGTCACCTAGAATGGTCTGCTTACAAACCTTGAATTGAAGAAGTAGGCATGCATGAGAAAGAGTACAAAAAGAGGTGGTTGTTCTCATCAGAGATAAGCTAGGATTACAACTTCACAGGAGTGAAAAAGGACTAAAATATTCAAAACCACTGTGTTAATTTTTTAAAAATAAATATTTATAAAGCTAATTGAGGCAGGCCAGAATTTTATGCAGGCACCTTGCCCTTGACTGACATAGATTTAATTTATCTCAAAATATAGTTGTCTATGTTAAAAGATAAATTTAGCTCTAGCATTGATGTAATAGATCGAGCTGACCAAATTAAACTCACACTTGAAACACACAGTTCCTTATGTATGTATGTTTGGTGAGCAAGGACAGCTTAGCAACCAGTCTGAATAATAATAATTGCATCTTGCATGCAGGCGGTTCATTGTCTATAAAGTGTTGTAGATCTGGATTTTTTTTTGCTTATTTCATCAGAATTCAGAATATTTACCAATTATCCACCCAAGAATTACAGACACAGTCCATAAATGACAGGTCAATTAGCAAGGCAGCATGGATTCCTAGAAATTGTGCAAGTGATTTGATTTTGAAAGAGAAAATAAAGAGGACAAGAGGTAGGAAAGCACAGAAAAATGAAGATGGTGCTATACTGCCCTCATTGAATAATTACCTCGTTCTGAAGCTGAAAACCTGTCAAATACAAAGAAAAAAAATTGAAAGCCATGAGAATACATACAAGTTTGTAGCAACACCTGAAAGTTAAGTATCACCTGATTTTGTGCAGAAAGGGAGGATTTATTGAGTTACTGTGTCAGGACCATATGAAAACAGTACAGGGTTGTGAAGAAGATACTGAACATCTTGAAACAAACAGCACAGATGGATCTAGAAATCACTTGCATGCAGATGATAGCTTCAGAAAAAGGGATATACTGGTTGTAGAAACTGGCCAGTGTCCTCCCATGACAAAGGTATTCATTAATACTATCACTTTTTTTCGCCACTGCTACCACAAGAGGCAAAGTATTTCACTTATTGGATTCAGACTGGGCCAAGGAAAAATATAATATATTTTGAGCTGAGCAACATCTTTCTGACAAAGTCTTCCAAAACATGCAGTTTTAAGCAGACCAAAACATTGCCTTGACAGGAAACAGTGGGGATGAAAAATTTAACCCCCCCTATATTTAAAAGTAATTGAATGAAGTGCTATGATTGGCAATTCTGTGCTTAGCAATAATATTTTTCAGTTTTGTTGTTGAAGTCAAATAATATTATTGAAAATAGGACAAGCAACATTAATCTTAGAATTTTAATACAGAGCAAGCTACTTTGTTTCCAGTCAAACAATATGTTTGGACTTGTTTTAATAGTTCAGCTTTACCTTTTTTTACGCTTTAAAATCAAATTTTGTTGTGAAATCAGAGATAACTGAAACAAACAAAAATTTGAATGGTTTTCTGAGTCATAACTCTTGTGTTGCTCTGAGTGAGGAAAGGCAGACTATAGAGTTTCAACAGCCCCTGGGAATACTCTGCAAGCAGGATTAAGGAAACTTCTTATGTACCTGCTCAAAGTCGAGGTACAAGGGTAACTCTTGGAATAGAGTTGCACTCTCTGCACCCTCATTAGCCTTATGAAGGAACCAGTATCTTCAGAGGTGTTAAGTTCTGCTTTTGGCTTAAACACCAGGCAAGTAACTTCCCTGATACATGCAGTGAGGACACTTGCTGTGAATGTCTAGTATATAAGTAGGATTAAATAAAACAAAGAGCTGTTTCGACTTCTCTACCCTGTATTGCCAAGAGTGGTCTGAAGTCACAGATCAACATGGGTAAGAACCCATGGCCAGAGGCTAGGCCACCTCAGAATTACAGGTTTGCCTTTTTCACTTTTGTAGTGTATAAAATGGAAACAAACCCACTTGAGTTTTATCAAAGCAAACATAGTACTGATTTTAAGGTACTCAAAAGCACTATACTACCTCCTTAAGGCACTACAGCAACCACTTAAGGAACTATAATAACCACAGGCTCTATAATAACCATATAAATACCAAGATATGAATTAATATAAAAGGTGCCAATTTGGCCAGAGTATGCCTCTTCTCTTACATAAAAGGAATTCTTTTAACATGGACATAACTAATGCACTGTTGAATTATTAACCTCTATGAGTGTGCCAAAGTGATTAGTTCATTATTAAGCTTTCCATCTTTGCAAAATTGTATAAAATATTTCAATAAAATAATTTTTTAATTTCAATCTAACTTATTAAAAAGTAGGTAATAACTGTAGTTATGCAGTAATAAAAGAATCATCAGGTATGCTCACAAAAAGTCTGGAATAAATGAAGAATAAGTGCTCCATGTGTGGCATTCTTATCACAAGCTTAGCTTCCCAAGGAATAAAACAGCGAGAGCCTGATTGAACATGTTTGCAAACCTAGATTGAAAGTATCTCTGCCAGTTTCATTTATACCATCTATACAAAATAATATTATTCAATTAAAGGATCACAGACTCTTATTTAAGAATATAAACTTTGACTAAATAATCCTATTTGTGACAAAAGCAGACCAAGAATGGTATAATTTTTGCAATAAATAAAAATAATAACAAAATCAAAACACCCAAAGCAATGTGACTCCTTTGAGATGGTTTAATTAAATGTGATCCACTGCGGATTAATCTGCTATCTGTCATCAACTCAGGTAGGAGCTCTAAAGCAAGACAATATGTCAGACCTAATTGTACCTTATTTAATGCGAAAATGGCAATACACTCTTCAGGGGCCACCAGAGTAGTAAACCAACCTTTTAAATTTCATCAGTAGTCTCATATCACTATTGCTTGGGGAAATACCATGCCACTAATCCTTGGCTGTTGTCTCAGTAAAACACCTGTCTCACACAGCAGTGACAGAACCACACTGAAATATCTACACACAGAGTTCCATGCATCCCTCTGAAACATCCCATGTTAGCTGCTGTCAAAGAGATTATGTTAGTTTGAGGTGAGCACACCTTGAATAACAGTACAGACCAAGAAGATTCCTAGTGAGAAGAAAAGAAGAAATAAGAGAATTGTCATCCCACCTTCTTGACAGCTAAGTCCTGAAGGAGTGTTGGTGAAAAAAACTGGAAGATCTTCCACTAACTGGCACTCTGTAATGTCATAAGCCTGAGATCATTTTTCTGGGGTCACAGTTGTGGTGGCTCTTTCCCTACTCTTCATTGCATGTATGAGGCCAGAAAAGGTGTGGTGATAACAGGCCTGCCACCATGGCAACGAAACTTAAGGAAGGAAGAAGAGCCCAGGACTCACCTGAGCAACAAGAAGGTCCCATTAAGCACAGATATAGATTGGGAGAAGAATGGATTGATGGCAGCACTGCCAAGAAGGACTTGGAGATGCTGCTTAACAAGAAGCTCAACATGGCCCAGCAAAACCAGCTGCATCCTGAGGCTGCATCAAAACAAGTGTGGCCAGCTGGACAAGGAAAGTGATTCTTCTCCTCTACTCTGCTTAGGTGAGACCTTACCTGGAGCATTCAATCCAGGTCCAGGCTCCGCAACACAAGACATGTACCTGTTGGAGTGACTTCAGAGGAGGGACATGTTTACAGGGCTGGAGCACGTCTTCTATGAGGACAGAGAGAGCAGGTTAATTCAGCCTCGAGAAGAGAAAGATCCAGGAGACCTTATTGCAGCCTTCCAATACCTGACAGGGCCTGCAAAAGAGTTTCAGAGGGATTTTTAAACGGGCAGATAGGGATAGGACAAGGGGGAATGGCTCCAAATTGAAAGAGGGGATATTTATGTTAGATATAAGTAAAAATTCTTCACTATGAGGATGGTGAGGCTTTGGAACAGGTTACCCAGAGAAGCTGTGGATGCATCATCCCTGGAAGTATTCAAGTCCAGATTGGATGGGGCTCTGAGCAACTTGGTCTAGTGGAAGATGTCCCTACCTGTGACAGTGTTGAAACTAGATGACTTCCAACTTGTCTAAGGGTTGAGCTGGTAAAATGCCAACTGCCCAAAGAACGCAGTTAGCCTCTGGCTGAGAAAAGGGAGAAGGGGGAAAAAAACTTGCAAACTAGTTTTATGCTGAAGCTAACTATATGTATTTATACAGAAAAATTAAGAGAAAACTACAATATAACACACACTTACACAAGTTATCTATAACAAGAAATACTCTCCACTCCCCAGTTAATACAAAGTCTATTACTCTAGATTCATAAGCACTCTAAAAGACACTCTGCAAGAAAGAGAAAGTATAACAACAAAGTATTTCTACTTTCTTGAAACTAAAACAAAATATGATGTAGTGGCAGCAGGAGCAGGGCCCAACAGAGCCCTGTACTTCATCCATGATGGAACTGAACTTAACACCTCCCACACACCAGCTCTTACCCCTTCTGAGATGATGTCATAATATGTCATGGAATACAACACTACTGGCTAGAAGATGTCAGCTGTTAGCTAGGTCAGCCCAGCTTAAGTCAGCTGACAATTCCAGGCCTAGTCTGAACTTTAAAACCTAAATTTTAGGCCTACCTGGCTAAACCCATAACACAACCCTAACCATTCTATGATTCTATGATTTATTGGCCTTTCTCTAGGCTTAAAGAGTCAAGATTAGGGGTAGACAAGGGAAACAGATTCAGGGATAGGAGGGAATTTAGCAGAATAAGAAAATGCCAGATTTGTTCTGTATGCCTGCAATTAGAAGATCATTTCAGGAGGTCAAGAAGTCCTTGTTTAAAGTAAACAAACTTCTGTGGAGAGAAAGGACTTCACACAACAAGCTTATGAAGTTTATAGTGAAGACCCTTTATTACACATAGCACATGGTTTCTATAGGGTTAGAACCATAGCTTATTGGCTAAAAAGAGTTACACACCACCACACTAGAAACTTCAGTTGGTTAGAATCCATATCTCACAAGTCCCATGTTTATATTATCTTATCCTGGCTGTTTCCACGCACCTGCAGAGTTCTGTGGGAACCTACTGTGTGAATCCCTGGGGAGTAATCTACTCCCTATCAGCCAGCAGCAGCTGAGCTCCTTGCTGCTTCTGGCTCATAGCTAAGTGTCACAGGGATTGTGCAGGCTGGCTTCAGTCTTACAGGATCTTATATAGATCTGAATTGCTCACTTGTGATTTTACTGTACCAACACTTATTCTTATCAAAATATTATTTCCAGTATGGGGGCATCTCATCAAGGGCTGATGTCGTATTCGGGGCAGCAGTGTGTGCTATAGGACTCCTCTGCCTACTAGTAATGTACTGTCACAGGGAAGTAGATTGACTTAAGTTTTAAGAACAACATGGAATTTCAGAAATGAGTCAATAAAAACTTAGTATAGACTTGAGGATTTGAACACAGCAGCAGTAACACTTAGGTACAGCTATTTCACAGATGAAAGGGAAGTGTCAATAGACTTAGCAAGAGTAAATCCCATTTAACAAGATACATTACACTATCTGCTAGAGTGCAGACAAAAGCATACATACATCTGACCTAAAAGATCCTTTCCAATCTCAAAAGTTCATCCTGTGGGACTCAGCATGGCACACTCAGAGGACTAGAAGTGCTGAATGAAATATTTCTGAGATTCAGCTCTCTGATAGACTCTTTACAGATTTAATACCCCGATTTTATACAAAGAACATTTTTCACAATGACGCCACTTCTGACCTCACAGTCCTGATCTTTAAAGATCTCCAAAATGCCTTCCAAAGACAAGGCTAGAGCTAACAGTTTAAACTCAACTGGTCACTAGAAAACAGAGATTCAACAGAAATATTGATTTCATGGTACCTTTCCATTCCACTAATCTTTCCATGTTCCACAGACTATAAATTATTTTTTTCTTTCCTTCAAAGGGCTAACTGCCTTACCAACTTTCTGTACTCTGCACATACTAACTATGTTTTCCTTCAGAGATAGTTTCTTGGTACATACCTGTGCAATTGCTTTAACTTTGTACTTAGCTCTGAAGTCTGCTAAGTCTCTTTCAGATCTATATGCCTAAAAATTTGTCTATCTTTCCAGATTATGCCATCCAATTTAATAAAAGATGATATCTCAATGTTCACATCTGGTTCTATCTGCTGTCTTTAGAAAACTGTTGTTAAAAACCCCACATTCACATCTCCTACATAAATATTTCTGAAGTTGGCAGGTTAAGAGAAGACAGTAAATAAAGCACACCAAGTTAAATAAAATATGAGACATGATGAGACCCTATTCAACAAAACAGATAAGAGGATCAGCATGTAGCAATGGAATCATAAATAATGAATCTGGAGAATACTCAACATGGACTATGTCTAAACCCTGTGGCTGCTCTACCTGCTGATTCAGGAAAGCAAGGGTCTTCTCTAGACTCAGTGTCACATCAGACAATGTTTTTTGGTTATCTTGGAAGCCTTCAGGCAACCTGAAAGGCACTTGATGTTATGAAAATTCAATCTAATCTAAGAACCCTGTATGTCAGGAAAGGTTCCTTCGGGCTCTCCCTTGCTCAGATTCAGCAAAAAAGCCAAAGCATCTCTGAAATATTCTATATAAATTCTAGCTGAGGACAAGGTGCTCAAGATAGGGGCCACAAACTGACAATAGCCTCCCTGTTCTCAATGTCAAAGACAGCCATGATGTAAAGGGTTGCTGCTGTCAGGTACTTTGCCAGTAGGACTGGATTGTTGGGCTAGACATCCCCCTCTTTACTGACCTAATAGAAATAAAAATCATGAAAATAGGTAAGATAATAAAAATACATTCAGAAAATAGTTGCCTTGTAAGCTCTATGCATTTTTTAAAGAACACTGGTACTTATTTTTCCTCTTAGTAATTGTTTCAGCTAATCAGTAATAAAAAACTATCCCATATAACTTCATTACAGCATTAATATCTTCACTATAATCATGATGAAATTTTGGTATATTTTGGATCATTCAAAACAAGTGAATGTTTGTAAATAAAATACAAACAGAAAATAAGAGAATAATGTGTAGTAATTCCACAAATTTTGTTTTGAGGGATGGTTTCCTTTCACACATAGGCATGCTCCAGTTTATTACACAAAAATCAATACGTATCTCATAATACATTGTGACATGGTTATGATAAAATAAAGCTTTGAGTCAACCTTATAATATTCCCAGAATGCAAAACATTAGAGTTACCAGAGGGAGACACTTCTGTCTTGGGTTGAGGTGGCAAAATGCCAACTGCCCAACACGGAGTCAACTTCTTTCTCTCTGGCTAAGAAAAGGGAGAAAGAAAAAAAACCTTCAAACTACGTTTATGCTTAAACTAACTATATGTACTTATACAGAAAAGAGAAAATTAAGAGAAAATTACAATATAACACATGCTTACACAAGTTAGATATAACAACAATTTTTTACCTCCCACTAAAACCAGATTCCATCACTATAGATCTATAAGCACCTTAAAAGACACTTAACAAGAAACAGAAAGTATAACACCAAAATGTTTCCACTTCCCCGAATTCAAACAAAATGCAAGTAGCGGCAGCAGCAGCGGGGCCCAGACAGCAGGGCAGCAGCTGCATGTCTTACATCTACTTTGGCCATGATGGAACTGACTGAACACCTCTCCCTCCTGTATTCATATCTCAGGTTTGCGTCATCTGCTATGAAATATTTCTTTGGTTACTTAGTCAGGTGATACCTGTCTCTCCTAACCTACGTAGATTCTCTGAGCCTGCTAATTTGAGGCCCAGCTAAAACTACCACAACTTCCACCCCTTATTTCATTCTAAATGACATCAAACTTATATTCTATAGGTCTATATCTATTTATTCCCCGTGCTTAAACAGTCTTTGTTCTTGCTAGGGCTTTTTAAGTTTGTTAGATGTTCTAAGTCCATCTTTGCTGAAAGCATTATTTTTGCTGTACCTTTTTTTTTTTTATCCTTCAGAAGTTATTCACAGAAGTGAACACTGAAGCAATGTATGTGTTAAATTACAATTTCTGAATGCAAGAAGCCAGATTTTAGATTACTTGGCTAGCACAGTCAAGTTGGAAACTTAAAAAAGTTTAGCACTGTGTTTTGCTATCAGACAAATATTTATTTTTAAAGACAGGAGCTACTGGTGGAACTATTTACTCCTTTTTGTCTTTAAATGTTGTTTTGAAATCCATAAAATTAAGTACATAATTATATCCTGTGACTACAAGGTATTCCTTTTCAGGTAAGTAAAAAAAGATAGATACTGCATATAAAGTGATCTTTTAAATTATATTGCTATGGGTTTTGTTATTATTTTATTTAACCCTAGAGAGAGTCAGTGGAGGAACTAGTTGCCAGAGTTAGTGAACATCCTATCAGAGAACAACTTAAGAGAACAAGAAGATGGAAGAGAAGATCTTGCACTGGTAAGACTCAGTCTACCAATGCTTTGAGAAGGTGACATTTATAAATGAAGAAATAGGGCTTTGATAATCCTTGGCTATGAATCCATATCACAGAAGATCATGGGCTCATGGACATATGAGAAAAAAAATTCCTTTCCTTCCCACTACTCATAGTGTAAATAAAAGGCCAGGTGCTTTATTAATATGAGTGCAATATTAATTTCGGATGAAGCAAATAATTTCCTCTGCTGTTGCATTGGTGTTATAGCCAGGGACCAGGAGGCTGCTTTGCATGACACCTAACTGTCCTCTGTTCTACCTGAGACCAGTTCCCCATAAACCAAAGCAGTGTGTGGGTGTTTAGGAGAAAACTACAGATGTCACAACTTGTAATAAAGTCTTATTCTTTGAAAAAAAAGCAAACAACAAACAACAAAACCTGCATTAAATTCAGTTCTAAAGCTCATTAAGAAATTTTATCAGAGGGGTTTTGTGCCTGGAAAATCTTAGGAACATCTGGGAAATCAGTTGGAAGTACAACTTATTTAAACACAAAGGTACAATCAGAAATGACTGCGTTTGCACACCAGCATGTGCCTACTTCCCTGTGTCAGGACATCCACACAAAATTACAAATCATGTAACTTATTTGTTATCTGTCACATATTTTACCTCACTGATTCATCTACTTATCATTCATTGCATGATGGAATCAAACAGAGGGGAATAATCTCCTCACCTGGCATATGTCAGCTGAAAAAAACCTTGTCTGTCCATCCATTCCTAGTGTAGGAGTGAGATGCATAATTGATCTGACTTTCCTTTCACATTGTTGGAAAAATAGAAAATAACCCTGCTGACATCAACAAACTATTCAGCTTCTCAGATTTTAATGACAGACACTGATGCAGCTGTCATCCTTCTTGAGCATAGTGGCCTAAAGGGAACTCAAGTTTTAAAGCAAAATGAATCCAAAACACAAGATAGCACAGGCAGAGGAAGGCTGGTCATACCCATATACAAATCAAGATGTGTAATCTTGGCACACCACCACCAAAAACATTGGCTAATTGAGACTACAGGCCCACTGCCCATAAACTCTTGCTTTCTGCTGACAGCTCTGAAAAAATAAATGGTGAGTGATTGAACTCAGCTGAATGTACTCTTTAATTTCTCACAAGGAAATCACTACCTTTTATTATCTCCTCCCTTGCTGGGTGCCCATGGAGAATGTGCACAGAAGAGGAACAACTCTGGAAAGTGGTCTACAACCCCCACACTAGTGACTCCAGTATGCAGGGCCAGGAGAATGTGGTGGCTGAGCAGATTTAAATGCCCAGGGTTTTGCTTTCCTGCTTGCTGGTATTCTCTGCCTCCTGAGCACAGAGAGAGAGCAGGAGCCTGTGCCAAACCGGGCTTGGATATTAAAATGATTGCACAGGGACACAACTGGGTTTTAACGCCAGGCTGCCACCTCTAACATACCCCCAACCTCACTGTCCAAAAGGGAAGAGATTCGGTTAACATCAGCAAGTGCTGTCAGCAATTTCAGAAAACCCTTCCTAGTAACACTGATTTTCAGAAAATTAACTCTGTGCCTCCAGAACAATACATGATATAAACCCTAAAACAATCATCAAGGTCTTATCTATGACTGAGGCTTCAAGGACAGAATCTCAGATACCATCTGTAAAAGCACTAAAGCCTCAAAATTTGCTTCTCCTAACCATTTTGATCCTCTTTTTTTCCCCCAGTCTTCGACAGTTTGCCCAGGAATGAAGCTTCCAGCAGCAGGAATCTGTGTGGCCTTTTTCATGGTCACAGTCACCTGTTCATATTTTATATACAGGTACGTAGGTCAGGACTCCACTTCTGAAAGCTTCTTCCTGAGCCTGACTGTCCAATAGTCAGCTTCAGTGCAAGAGTTAAGTTCTGTTCTTCCAGAGTGAGCCAGGCACCAAAAAAAAAAAAAAAAAAAAAAAAAAAAAAAAAAAGAAAAAGAAAAAAAAAAAGAAGACAAGGTAATTCAATCTGAATACAGAAGTCCCAAGGTTAAGGTAGGCTGCAGCTTTGACCCACAGCAATAGGAGAGAATGGCAATAGCACAGTGGATGAGAAAAGTGGAACAGCAGAAAAAACAGTGATGATAAACAAGAAAATTAACTCTTTGTTTTTTTTCTGTGTCAGTGAACAGATCTCTCTTTAATAAGGGAATTTTGTATACCTACTCAGCTTCTTGAGTTGATGTCTGTGTAATTTACATCCAAAAGTAATCCAAAGGGCTTTGTTTATGATCCAGGAGCACAAGTTTACATACCTAGGTCATAATCTGGTTTCAGAAGCAGACATCCTAGCACTCTCTTTTAAACCTGCTTTCTCTCCCCAAGAGCTTTTCTAGGACTGGGAGAGCAACTAAGGGATATCCATACTGTTCCTTTTTTTCAACTTTGTCTTTGACCCTGAAAACAGTGGAAAAATCTTGGACAGATAACTGCCACCCTTCCCTAATGCACAAATGAGAATCACTTCACTTACCTGGCATTATGCAGGGCAAAATGACCTTGTGTACATCTTGACGCCTCAGAGGCGGTTGGGATCTGACTGCAATGAGAAGAAGGAAAACTGAATTTGTGCCCATTTTTTTCACAGTTTATAAGCATTCATTTAACATGCAAGAATGATTGATGCAAATCTAGGGAGGTGATGAGGCGATAAGGTGGCTGAGCTGTTTGGGGGATGGTAAAGGACAGATGGCTGCCTTGTCCTGAAAGCAATTGTGTTCCACTTCATTGAAACAGAAGGAAAAGTTATAGTTATAGAAGCACCAGTCCAGCCACTCAAAATGTGTCAGACCCATGACATTATATATGCAGTAACTTTAAACACAAAGGAACATATTTTTCTAATACGTATGCATACACATATATACTTGTCTGTATATATATAATAAATATTCACACACATACATCTACATGCACACACAAATTTATACTTAGGCTCGAGGACAGGCAATAAGCAAAAGGGACTAGCAGTGTTCACATATGAGGAAAAAAACTGATTAGAATTAGAAAGTTGTTAGAATGATGGGAAGATTAAAATTAATGGCTCACACATGCTACAGAATGAGAGAGAAGAGTCTCGGTATTTTATCTATTATAACATCCTGATTACTTCTAACTCCCTGCCACAATGAGGAGGCAATTTTTGCAGTTGCCATGCTCTGTTCTGTGCCAGGGAATGAGCCATGCAACCTCATCCCTGCTGCCCTTTGGCATGCTATGCTATGAGCCTTCTCCTGGTTCTTGAAATGTGTCAAGGAAACACATTCTAGCATCTGGGATGCCCAGATTTATCCGGGACTGCTGACATCCTGATGAGTTTGTTTGCAAGCCTGATTTATTTAGATCTATTGTTTCAAAGAAAATAGGGGGCCCTTGTGCCTATTAGGCTTCATCTTGAGACACCTAAAAATGCAAACCAAGTTAATGTCAGTAAAACAAAGGGGTTAAGGTGAAGCAGTTGCGCGCGAAGGGAAAAAAGGCAGGGAGGTACAAAGTAGTAGGGTATCCTTAACTTCTGTCTGCTACCAAGGCTTAGAGAGGTATGGCATACTGAAGGCGTCTGAGACTGATGCCACAGGGGCATCTATGAGATACAGACCTCCCTATGTGACCCAGGCCAGGCTAATGGGACCTTTTCCAGCAACATATGAGTATGACTGGAATATCAACACATATAAATTAATTTTCAGGGGTGTTGCCCTGAAAATTAATTTTATGGGAATATAATACCAATTGTGATGAGCCTGTGAATACATAAACAGAAATATTTTTCAGGCCTGTCTGGGAGTTACACAAAAACTTCACATACTGTTTTCTCACGGTACAGTGGAGAGAGAACAGAGCTGGAATTTGCCTGATTTTCCATGTCCCAGGCACCATGACTTTCATTTGTTGCATTTTTCATAGCCTCATTACAATTTACAAATATGTCAGAGAAACCATTATCTTCAAGATGCTGTGTTTCCACAGAGACTACACACTTTAAAATAAACCAATAATACATATTACTAAGTTGGCACATGGTATCTCTATTTTCCAGTGCAACATTGCAAGCGGGGGCCCACAATACTTAGCACATATCTGTTTAATTTGAATCAGATTAATGAATTTTAAACATTTGAGGATTAAAGTTTTAACTGATTAAAATAAAATTAAGAGATGGATGAACTTTATCCCATATGAGAAAATCCCCCTGGAAAACTAAACAAACTTCCAATTAGAATGTGTAGAATGAACAAATCATGGCTGATTTTAAGCTGAAAGGTTGTATTGAAAATCTCAAAAATCTAAGAATTCAATGTTCAAGTTTCAATAAAGGAACAGACAAATTTTATATTAAAGGAACCTCTTTTGTTTAATGTAAATTGACTCAAAACTGAGTTTCACTTTAATGGGTAAAAAAGAAATAAACATTAACCAAAATTGGTCTTCATGCATGAAAGTGACAGTCAACATATATCTACACTGTGCACACCCTAGGGAAAAACATAAAAAGCCATTTCTTCCTCACTTAGAATAGTTGCTACCAGAACTACCAAAAATCTCAAGACCTATAAACTTGGAATTACTAATACAGTACTGGAAACTACCAAACCCCACCATTTTGTATATAAAGGGAAAATAACCCCCCAACATTACCAGTAAAAAAATCTTACTAATCAGATCTAGTTGCAAGAATATAGAGGAAATGAATATTTAACAAAAGGAAAAGCTGAAGAAGTAGCTAAGACATGTGAACAATCTATGGCAATTTAAAAGCTCAGTGAAATCTCAACAGGCAAAATAATTAAGAATAATAAGATAGAATTTCTAATAAGAACAAGAAGTGCCTGGCCAAGGATACTTTTCAAGTAGAGAGAGATATCATGAATAACACCAGAAAAAAGTTGAAATGTTCACTAGATATTTACATTCTATAATCAGAATTATAAAATGAGAATTAATCTATTTTATATAGTACAAAAATTTCAAAATAGTTTAAAAAGGTCACATCTGCCAAGATTAAACATGTGCAGATATAATCAGCAACTCTGGATAACTTACTTGCACCTCCACAATGCCTAAAATTGCCTAGTTGAAGAGTTCTCCAATTCATTAAGGGCTATAAATTATTTTTATTATAATAAATAATGGAAAACTGGAACAATTCCAATAGATGGGAGTACTGCCAAAAAAAAAGAAAGAAGAAAATTATAGGGCTGGAAAAGAAAACACTGCACCATTTGGTGTCAAAAACTCATCTCAAATTGTTGAAGATAAATCACAAAATGTTGATAATTGTGAAAAAATTATCTGACAGTAGACAGATTTTAATTCTGTAGCACTTTCTAGAAGGAAGGGAAAACCACTACAATATCTAACTGTATGGGCTGGAGGATGCTCTCAACACGAATATGTCTGGATGTCGTGTTTGGTGTTTTTCTGAACTGTGCTCCTTCCTGCAGCTCCTTAGGCTGGGAATCTTGGCAGACAAATCCTCCTGCTAGATGGTGGGTCCCTCAGACCTCCAATTATGTGGAAAAGGCTCTGAGAGTTTTCAAAAACCTTTGACGCTGTTATGCCAATGGGCTCAAAAATGCAGTTGTGTGCACAAAAAACCATCACCACAGTCACCAGGAGAATGAAAGCAAGATTAAGCCCATGGAGATTAAATAAGAGCTTGCAGATTCTTATGATATCTCTGAGAATGAATGAAAAATCTCAAAATTAATTAAAAGCACAGCTTCACAGCTGAGACCTTGAATGTGGAATTTCATCTGGAGCTAATGTTTATGAGTAGTTACACTCTCCCTACCTTGGCAAAAGTCTATAGATTTGCAATTAATAATTGTGCTGCTATTAATCTTTGGATGAAGTGGAACATAGCCATCAAACAGAGAAAGCCTTTTAAAAGGAGAGGCATGCAGATCAGTACTGAATCCTTTCAAGAGATGGAAGAGGAACATTGGCAACAAAGTTTTTAAAAGCTTGTTACTAAAATTCTGGTCGCAGATAAACACTTGAGTCTCCCCCAAAATAAGTCTCTCTGAGTCAGCTGCAGCATAGCCAAGACTACTCCTGCTCCATCCTTCTGAAGCCATGTCTGCTTTTCAGATACAACAGATCAGAGCTCACTGTCATGATTTCAGTAATCTCCATCAGTAGCTCAAGCTCTATTCTCTGGCATTAGCATGAGCAGCTCATGAGGTGCAGCATGTTCCTGCTGCCACTTTTTGGGGTTCAGGGTAGAGAGACAGGGGAAGTACTACATGTAGTCTGGAGCTAAATCCAGCAGAAAAGTCTGTTTGGGACCTTAGCTTTTCCCTTACACTGCTTTTGGTACAATGAATGAGGCAGTCCCAGGAAGCCAGATCAGTTTCTGCTATCAGGGTGTGCAGTGAAGATCAGTTTCCCAGAGACCCTCTACCTAGATTATCTCCTTTCTCTGTATTTTCCCATTTTCTCTTACCAGCAGCTTGCTCTGGAAACCCTTGCAACAGCTAAGGGCTCACGCCAGTGCCTGCCCAAGAACCCAGGTTTGACACTAAGGGCCTCCTGACATCTCTAATGCAAAGCTTCAAGCCCAGTGGTAGTTTTTTCTCACTTTTAAAGTAACCCTCCTGGATATCATCTCCATGGAAGTTCCTTCAGAGATGTAATGGGCCAGAAAGAAGTAAGTTTCTACTTCAGATTTGACCCTATGACCCCAAGCGATCCTCAAGTCTCCCTAAGACTTCTGAGCTAATTTTACAGGCCCTATTAGAACCAAGTCCCTTGTCCAGTGTGAAGAGGAAGCAATTTTATTTACTTATTATCCTCACTGTTGCATGATGTGGGGAAAACATACTAACTTCTTTAAATGGCATATAAGTGAGAAATTAAAAGTGGCAAGTGACTAAGTTTAGCCACCATCCATAAGCCTTTAATTGGGCTATATATTTGGAACTATCTAAGTAAAGCAAGAGCCTAATCAGGTGACACACTCCTACAAAACTTAATGGGGAGCAACCAAGCGCAAGTGAGTTCATTAAATGGTGCAATGGGAAGTGAAGTTGAAAATATTTATCAATCATTTCCTGTGAGATCACTGAGTAATGGACAACTTTCATGAGTTTGACAGGCATTTCTTTTCAAAAGGCAATTTATTACCTAGGAATGTATATTTTCACTGAAGAAAACATTCTTGGTTTTTAATGATTTCAGCATTAGACATAGGATTTTGATATCATTGCAGTTACTACACTGAGAAAGATCAGACTTGGAGCTTTAATAACTTCCGTGTTTCAGAGCCTGGAAAGTTCTAATGCCCCCTGATTGTACCAGGAGAAAATCTTTTAACATCATGTGTAAAATATTTTAGTCATTCCCTGGTGAACATCACAAGCTATTCAAGAAATATCTAATGGCAAAATGAATGAGGAACCTACATCAAGAGCATTAGAAAACGAAATTTTAGTTTTGGCTAATTTTGTTGGGTAACACAAATGAGCCTTTTGTCTATGACATGAATATTTTATTGATTTCACTCACTCTTGAGACAGCATGACAAGATTTACGGAACAGTGTGACTGTGGCTATACTATCATCTCTACAGAGGAAGCCTATCTCTCTGTGTTCATGACTTATCTCTGTTGCCCAGGCTGTAGCCATTTCTCATTCCTATGGTAAATTTCTTTGTAGTAGGTAAAGACTACAATATACCTCTACAGAGGAGTCATCCTTCCCAATCCCTCATGGACTCATCCTTCAACAATTTCACATAAGGCCTTTTTCCCCTCCAGTTTCAACAAACTTGTGAGCTGAAACAAGTGCATTCTGCTTTTACGTAGTTATTCCTTAACATGGACTTCTAGGCAGTTAATACTTATTAGGCTGCATCATGCAGTTGAGAACTTTAAAAGAACATCTGCACAGAGCTAATATGAGAGTGAGGGTGTTTTATTTCTCATCTCATTTGTGAAGATATAATAGAAGATTATTGCACATTGAGGCATAAAATACAAGGTGTATCAAGTCAGGCAGTATGCACAGACTTTGCACGGCCAGGGAAAAATCACATTAGCTGTGGAGAAGCAATTGATTATTTTCACTGACTGACCTTTTAATAAGACTCAACTTTCACTTGCATACAGTCACATAACGACCAGAAATTTTTTTAATTCCTATACTGACTGGAATTCCTCAGCCAAACTAGTAGACAGAATACAATGAGAAGGGATAAAGCAAGTCAGAAACATCAGAAAGCGCTTTAGTAAATCATAAATCAAGCTCTGAGGAAAACTGGGTAAACACAATAAATTGCTGATATATGCTCTTGACATCTGCATGTAAAGCGTGCTAGTAGGAGAGAACATAGAAAGGGAAATACCTGCTGCTAAGGACTCAAAATTCAGATTATGCGTACTTTGGTGAGATTTTAATTTGCTATAGTTTGCTTCTGGATGAACCACAAGCTAGCTGTTGGAGACCATCTTGTAGTTAGATTTCAGCTGACAGGAGTTCAGCTCATATGCTGTCACACTGCTTGGCAAGGGGAAGAAAAGCCTGTTAGACAGGGATGATAAAGTCATTCACCTTAAAGTGAACACCTGATCCAAACTAAAAAGCTAATGTGAATGTTCCCAGTGTGTTGATAATACAGGGACACAAAGGACAGTGTAGAAGAACAATGATAATGGTGCACTTCAGTCATCCATGTGCTACATTGCCATGCTCTCTGCAGTGATGGTGACAGTAGTATCTGTCCTGCATGCTTTGTTTCCACTCTGCTAGCACATGGGCATTAGCATTGCACGGCCTTTCTCTTCCAGGAGAGTGAAGGAGGGGGTGCTTGAGGTGCACCAAGTTCTTCTCACTTTTCCTTTCCGCCTCTCTATCAAGTGCCCACCAGTAAAGCACCCTGGATTCGTGTGGGCACAGCTTAGCTGCTGCCTGAGAGAGCCAGTTGAGCTCTTGAAGGGAACTGCAACTTGCAAGGAAGTCCCATACTTCAAGGACTCAAGAAGGAAAATTAAGAAGCTTCCACTTTCTGCAAGAGTGAGCAGACAGATTCATCCTCTCGCCCAGAACACCCCTAGGCTCCACTGACACCACCCAGCCCAGCAAAACACGCACCAGAACAGCGTCATGGTAATCTGTGGTCTTGTTTCCTGGGAGAGAGGCAGGAGTGTCAGTCACTGCAGATTGCAGTGGCATTCTCCATCACTAGGGGACAGTCAGTCTTTTCAGTTAGCTAAAACTTGGTGCTAATAATGCCAAGGTTCAGTCCCCTTTATGGGCCATTCACTTAAGAGTTGTACTCGGTGATCCTTGTGGATCCCTTCCAACTCATAATATTCTGTGATTCAGTGAATTTGTGAGGAAAAAAAGAAAAGAACTTGGTTTTCATTGAGCAAGGTGACTTTCTTAGAATATTTTTTCACATAGGCTAATCTAGAACAAGTACCATTTTTATCTAAGCCATGTGCTACAAACTGCTTGAGCTGACTAATACAGCTGGTTTCCACAGTGCACTTTTCTATAGAGCATTTAAGTAATTAGGAGCTAGTCATAAGACACAGGGAAACAAAATTTAATGCAGAACCTTTCAAAACTCGTTTTCAGTCCCCCTTGCTGTGCCTACCTTTATCTGAGGAGAGAGTGAGAGGAGGGGTTAAAAGCCGTTTTATTACAGATGAGTGCCTTTGTGTTCCTACCTTTCTCTCTGAGCTTTCTTTTTGCTCATAAGACATCACGGTCACACATCTTACCTGGCCTTCTTACAGAGTTCAGCCTGGAATAGCATATACATATCCTCCTGGAATAGCATTCTCTGGATTTATACTCTGATGAATCAACCTCCTCCACCTTTTAAAGACTCTGAGTAGGAAACAACTGAGGTGTCTACCCTATTTGTAGTTATAACATCCTTCTTTTGAAATAGAGGCCAAAGAAGTTAAGGAACACTGTCAGGGTAGGCAGAAGACTCTTGTTTAGAAATGATGGACCATGTGGAGGAAAAAATAAAGGTGCAGTAAACAGAAAATAGCTGTAAAAAATATATGTATTCTAAGTACCATCATTATACATCCTGATTCTGGTCACACAGGTGATGGTGGTTTCCATCAGCAATACATCCTGTAAACAGCTAAACACACCGGCAAATTTCCATGTGAACAAAATGCAATCACCTGTTCAGTGTAGAGTCACCTGGTTGAAAATGGCAGTTTTACTTGGCTACCCACAACAAGCAGACTCATACCAGGCATTGCAACTGTTGTTTTTTCTTAATTTAAAAGGTACTATCTTGCCAATTTACCATATAAGTTTACAGTTCAATAAACTTGATGCAGATATAAAAGCTATAACTGATCATACACTGAATCAAATTAATGAAATTACTTTCACACCAAGCCTGACACTGTTTTAACTTTAGAATTCAATGTGAAAGCCCACATATGAACTATTTTTACATTACTTTTATTGTCACATATGAAGAACTCTGGAGTCCTTTTCCCACTTTCGCTTCAAAAATTAGTGCAGTCTGGGGCTATGAAAACACTCCCTGCCTGGCACAGCGTTAACAATATTCTTTCCCAGTATCTCTGCCCATCTACTGGAGTACCACATCTAGGCATGGGAAAACAGCTGGCTTCATTTCCGTGCACATTCCTGCCCTCTTTGCTTGTAAAGACAAAAGGGTTATAAATAGTGATGGGGAATATGACACATGGACAACTGTGGGCCTAAGACCTCAGATTATTTCATAGGTTGTTGAACAGCTGCCTAAAATATCCCTTTTTGTCCTCCATTTCTTTTTCTCACTCATTTTCCCAGAAATTTACACAGAAGAAACAATCTAGAAGAGATCTGCATCTTAATAAGCAAGAAGCAGCACTGCTTTTCCTTAAGTAGATGAGTTTACAAAACCAAGATTTTCCTCTCTAGTTGGGAAAGCATATGGAAGAAGCCACTATATTGGTTAAGGGCTAAAGAAAAAATAGAACTAAATATGCTATTCACAAGTAGCATAGTTACTGTATCACAATGGTGATGCTGCCAAGGACAAAGAAATATTCAGTGAAATCAGTATTTATGACAGCTGATGTTGTCCCTGTACTTTAAAGCCAAAAGACTCTGCCTTGCAAGAAGGGGCTTTGCATGTGTGTTTCATTCATCTTCCCCAAAGCTCCTAAGACCTTCCAGGGATCTCTGTGTAGCAACCTGTTCTCAGTGGCCCCATCAATGTGCCACATTACTCACCCTCCAGTATGTCTTTTGGACTGGGGCTGGGAGCAGAGCACAAAACAGCAATTACGTTGTGTAAACTGGACAAAAGTGGATGTTGAATCAGTTCTTCAGGGCCATGAAGCAATTTGTTTTGTCTGAGGAAATCTGCTGCAGAAAGCAGATTTCATAGGAGAGCCATACACAGATGGGGGAGTGCAGGCAAAGCATATTTCTCAGACCTGGAGAGCATCTGGCATACCATTAAGCTACACTTAAATTACCAATGAGCTAAACAAAAGTTTTAAGTAGCGCATGATGTGTGTCTTTTGAAAGGACCTGAAATGTTACAACTGAAGACAAATCACAGGATGTTTAACTACTTCAGATCCAAAACTGTCCAGACAGATGCTTAAACCATAGTTACAACCAGAGGAAAACAAAAAATTCCCCACAGAGACTATTCAAGTAAAAATGATAGATATGATGAAAAACTGGGCCTATTAATGCAAAGACAGAAAATAATTGATGCATTGCAGACTACAGCACTTAAAAGAAAGCAAGATGGCCGAGTAACAGACCTTTTTGTCAGTATATTATACCAGGCTTTAAATGTTACCAGTCTCTAAGATCAGATGAAATTCTGCTTATCCATTACCATGTAATTTTGCCTATGGACACAAATCTTTGACAGTTTCCTCACAATAACTGTGTTGTGTCTTAATCCCAGCCAACAACTAAGCCTCACATAGCCACTTGCTCACTCCCCCTCAGTGAGAGGGGGGAGAGAATGACAAGAATAAAAGTTAGAAAACTTGTGGATTGAGACAAAGACAGTTTATTAAACAAAGCAAAATGAGGAATTCATTCAGCATTTCTCATGGGCAGGAGGTTTCAGCCATCTCCAGGAAAGCAGGGATCCATCAAACAAATGGCAACTTCCCACCTTCCTCCTTCCTAGCCCCGCTTGATATGCAGAACAGGATGCTATATGGTGTGAGATATCCCTGTAGTCACTTGGGGTCAGCTGTCCCAGCTGTGTCCCCTTCCAGCTTTTCATGCCCCCAGGCCCACTCACTGGTGGGGTGGTAAGAAAAGTCAAAAAGGCCTTGATGCTGTGTGAGCACTGCTCAGGAGTAACAGAGAACACTTCTGTTTTATCCATACTGTTTTGGTAGCAGATCCAAAACACAGAACCATAGGGCTACCAGGAATGAAATGAACTCTATCCGAGCCAAAACCAGCACGGTGTACAGGCCTCTAAGACTTTTACAAAGAGGAACTGATGTTTATGTTATTTTTTAGAAACAGAGAGGTGACACAGCTGTTGTGCAGCTCTGGAGTTCTTAGCAATTCTGCATCTCAGATCCTGAGGAACAAGTCTCTCTGTGTTCCTTGTCTCGTTTATTACAAAAACCTCTAACACTTTTCTTTTTTACTGGTATGTTGCACATTTACCCTCACTACTTCAAAAGAACATGCACTGTGATCCTCTTACATACACTATGGAATTAGGAGGAGTCAGGCTCAGAGGAAGGTCATTATATTACATGGGGTGATAAGAAAGCCTGATACCAGTGATTAACTTCAATAAAAAGAAAAAGAAACACATTCAGATGAAAATTTGTAACTAGATGTAGCCATGCATTTCAAAAGGAGGTGAAGGGGATGTGTTTTGCAACATTGCCAAAAGAGTACAGTAATATTTCCCCACTGCTTACATTATTTTAAGTAGAACATAATTTCTTTGACAGAAAAAGTTTTTGTCTGTAACCTGTATTTCTATTTTACCTGTATTAAGCAGACTAGCTCACAGTTGACTCTTAATTTGAAGACATCCCATCTTTGCCTATGCTGATTTGTGTTCACTTGGCCAGTGGCTAATAACAACTAACTAAAAATAATAATAAAAGCTCCTGCCTAATACTTAATTTTGAGCTTGTCCCATTGAATTTCCAGCTATTAGTTCTTGTGTTTTTCTCTGCTAAATTAAGGAGCTCTTTTGTATCCATTTGTTTTCACCATGGAACTTTTATACACTAATCAAGTCACTTCTCAGTCTGCTCTAGTATAAAGAAAAACTTGATCTGCAGGTGTCTCATTATACAGCTTTTTCTATTCCCCTTGAGTAATTGGTATTGCTTTATTCTTCATACTCTACAATTTTAATATCCTTTAAAAAGTATGAAATGGAAACAATTTTCAGGTTCTGACTTGTACTCACACAGAAAATTATGTTGCTGCTGCCATACATTCTTCTTCTCATATTCCAAGGTAAATGCTAACTTTCCTGTCATTCTAGGGACTCTCACAGTGATCCAATGCCCCCTCTAATCTCTTTTTCAGTCACTGCTTTCCTTTCCCTGCTTATGTTGTTCTAGGTTTCTAGACATTTCATTTAATTTCTTCTCATATTAAAATGCATTTCATATAAATGGAGGCTGTTACTTAGTATTCCTGATCTCTCTGAAGGACTTCTTCAGTCTAGCAGATCACCTCTCCAGTACATTTGCAAATGTTAGGAGCAGGAATTTAACATTCACTGATGAATATATTAAATAGTAGTGAATTCAGTGTTGACCTCTGCATAGCCTCCCTGTAAGAATATCTTCCTTCACTGATAACTTCTCACTAAATTGTATTTTCCAAAATCTGCCAATTATTCAGTATTTTACTTACGTAATATTTCCTTCATTGAAACTATGAAGGATATTTTTTGCTCCCATGGCAAGACTGGAGGAGACAGTTTTAGCTGTCTCTTTTTCCTTCCTCTATGGTGTGATGTATGATACACTTACTGGGGACTATTCAGACATTTTTGTCTAAGGAAATCTCTCCTCTTGTGCTGAAGTGAGGCACTGCTGAAGCTCAGTGTAAGTCTTGCTTCTCCTCCCACACACCAGCATGGGCATGTGACATCTCATTTAGTGTCTAAGATCTATCTGGCTCCAAGTATAGAGACAAGGCTTCATGGTCTGAGTGGTCCCACTCAGTCCTGTATCTCTAGTTCAATTCAGAGTAAATCTGATTTAAAACAAATTCCTGTAAACTGTCCTTACTTCTCTATATTTACCTAATTTGTATAGCTGACAAGGAAAGAAGTGGAGATATATGAGAAAACCATATGGACACCCTGGCCTTCAACGACAGCATCATGCTCTGGCTTCAAGGATAGTGTACACCCTCCCAGAGCAGAGCCACACCAGCACTAACATGGGTGACTGTGGGCTGCCATGAAACTGCCACCCCAGGAGCTGTACTACACAAGAAAACATCTACACACACTGTGCTGAAGTCCTGCTGTACCCTACAGACTAAAAGTGCAGCCCAATCACAGCTGAACAGCTGTGAAAACAAATGTGATCAATTGTAACTTCATCTGTGGAAAAAAATCATCGCAAACTGGGCTCAAGTCTGTCTGCCACTGGGATCTTCCAATATCATCAGGCACAAACATGAAAGGCTTTCCTTATTTTTCAGGGCCAAATCTTACTGATCCCATCCAGCCTGTCACCAGCATATGAGAAACGCCAGGAACAGGACAGAAACCTTGCCTGCCAGCAGTCTCCTGCTCCCAGGTCATTCCCGAGGACTGTTAGTGCCAGTGAAAATTAATGGTTGCAGTCACACCTATTGCATGAATCCTGGATATCACTAAGTTGTACCTATGGATCCTCCATTTGCACCACAAGACCAAACTAAAACCACCTGAATATACACAGTAGCTTTTTTAATAGATAGATATGCCTGTTAGAGGTAGATTCTGTCCTTCTAGCAAGTTCCCAGAAGAGCTCTATCTCTGGATTTGGGAAACATGTCCAATCCCCAACCTTTTAAGCAGCTTGCTTTATTACCTCTCAGCTATTCAATGAGTCTTGTACAACGTGGATGTGGGGAAGATTTGGCCTGAGCCCTCTAGAATGCACAACACGCAGCCCAGGAGCTGACAGGCAGGCAAGGTCACAGTGACCTTGAGGCAGCCTGAAGAAAAGGTAAACAATTCAGACCTGGGAAAACACCGTCTCGCTGGCACCTAGGGGGTCATGCTCGCCTCGTGAATGCTGCCCTTCCAGCCATTGGGGCAGACTGTCAGTGCGTGAACAAACAAGCTCAAGCCTATCCCAAGCTGACACTGACCGCGTGCTCACTCTGAAAAACGTATATAACCTGTTTACTCCCCAATAAAGACAGAATGTTCTTGATTTTAACCTTAGCGTACGGCTTATATCTCTATGAGAAGATGCGCGTGCGACTAGAAGCCCAAAACCTGGGGTCACGTCAGGGTGAGCTGGCAAGGACACAAAAAATCCTCTTGCTACGCACCCCTTTCCCCAACACGTGGACATAAACACTATGTTAATGGTATAGTTACACAAACACTTCTCTGGCTGCAAATTTGATCAGGAAGTTCCCCTGCAGCTCAGTCCAGCTTTAGCTTAAGCATTCCTTCACTGTATGAGCCCTGCTCTCTGAGGTGCTGTGTTCTCAGTGAGACTGCTGAAGGTACCAGGGTGAAAAACAAAACAGAAAAACTTCCACATTGCAGTCTCTTCCTCTCCAGAAAAGAAAAAGGGTTGGGAAGGTCAGGTAGAATAGAAATAGAAATTTGTGAAAACTTTTCCAAGTATCAAAATAGAAGAGGGCAGAAAGTACTTGAACTGACTTTGCCACGTTTACCAAGAACTCCCACATGTGACTGCTCACAGAGAAACATGTCACAACAGGGGAAACTCTTCACCCGCCTGTGTTAAAACAGTCAGTAGACCTAGCAGAGACAACCTAGAAGACAGCATGCACTCAAACTCTAACAAAGTTACAATTTAACATTCAGGGCAATTCAGTTTGAGATTTAGCTTAAGGTTTTCTCGGCAAAAAAGGAAATAAGTATAGTTACACAGTAGCAGCATGGCTGAATTATTAGGGCAAGAGCCTGGATGAGGGAAGAGCTCCCAGGCTGTTCCTGCAGACACTACTGGCTCTGCTGCCACAAGGCAACCAGCAACAGCAGACAACAAAACCATCGAGAGTGATGTGGCTTGGCTTCATCGCACTGAAACTCCCGTGCAGAAACTCCCTTTCAGAAGTCAAATGACCTTAACCCAATTTAAAGTAGGGAAAATGAACTGAATTAAGGATCCTTGAATTCAGAATAAATCCTCAGGTGGTTTTCATTCTGTTTACAGCAAGACAGGAGTAAAGGAGTTGCTGGCTTTTTTCATTTCATCAAAATTCCCTGCTGAACTGATCAAGTAAGGTCAAAGAGTTGTGACCTCACTGCTCTTCAACTTGCTAGAAATGTGCTTAATATTTATCCCAGATTTATTCATAGACAATTTATTCCAGTTTAACCTCATAACCCCGTTGCCCTTCCATTTAAGTGTCTCTTCTCACTCTCTGCTGCATGCATTTTGGGCAATATCTTCTTCCAGTCATGATTTTGCTAGATAAACAAGTTAACCTTTTTAATTTTTCATTTGAAAGGAGAATACCTTTTCACAGAACTTTTTCCCATAATCTCTCCTTTCCCACTGTAATTAGAGTTTACCTTCCTTGGGTCTGGATGACTAGCACTGCACACAGTGTTTAAGACATTATTTCACTCTTGCCCTGGAGGAGAAATAAATTTTAAATATTAATTTAGATTTATGCATTTAATTATCACTTTTATTATCTCTAACAAGAAACTTAAAATCTATGATTTTTATAGCTCATACCTCAGTATTTTGACACAAACCTAGTAAAATTAAGATTGGAGAATATTTTCCCTCATGCTGCGCTCTGAGACAAAATGATCTGAATTGAAGACTAATGAAAACATATCTCTATATATTTTGTTATGTCAGGATTAAATAATTTATACCACATATCTTAAATAATATAGTCAACAAAGGAATAACATGCTTCTTAATCTCAATAATATTTTCTAAACATTCAATTCAAGGTTATGTGTAGGTTTCAAAGATTGTATCTCTTTTCCAGAAACTGAAAACCTGTGCTAAAAGCCATAAACGTTATGGAATACAGGACTCTTCATCAGTCCTTAAAGTGCGCTTAATTTTATTTCTGTATTTATTTCTTTTCAAGATTTTTACCAGGCTTTAAAATAGTTTTTTTCTTATTAAAGTGAGAAGATGAGTCAACTGTTAGTACTTTAAATTTTGTTAAGTAGGCCCAGGATGGTGGCAACAATTATGCAAAGCTTGATGGCTTTTTAATCTCTTTTGTTTCTTGACTGCTATGAATGTAGCCTGTACCTGTCATCTAGGCAACAACCTTATAGACTGTTTGCAGTGGAACAGGACTTTCTTATTAGGATTGGTGCTGTGTTTTGCTGAGTTTTTGCTCTGTTTGTTTTGTGTTCTGTTGTGGTTTTTTTACAGTGAGACCTCTGGCTTCTTAAGACATATGGGCCTGTATCTTCAGCTCAGATACCAACTTGTGAAAAAGCAGGTTACATCTTAAGAAAGAAAAAAATGTACTATTCTGACTTGTAACACTATGAACGTAGAATGACTACTGAAAAATATTTGGAGAGAAAAAAAAGTGTAGCAGTTTAGCTGAACATTAATTTACTCCTATAGGACTGAACAGTCTTCTTTTGAAATCTGAGATGCTGAATCACAAGGCTGATGTTTTGAAATTGTCAGAGCAACTTTTGTTCATGACCTCAATATTTTAAAAATATAAGTTGTCAAAATGTGTGTGTGTAAAACTTACTACCCCATCACCACTCAAATATTTCTCTCCCTTAAACAGAGGAAATGCAGGCAGGCTCCCCAAACAAAGGGAGGGCTCCTGGAGTATTGTCTAATGTGAAATCATCTCCTCAGAAGAAAATCCATTACATGTTGCATATATGGAAGCAAAATTAAAGCATGCACTGCTTTCTTAACTTCAAATTCCTAGCAATTCACTTGTGTGAAGGACTGTTGAATCTCTTAAATTACCTGTGGGAACAGATATCTTTGCTCATCTAAGTCAGTGAAGAGAAAACAAATATTTGTACTCAATTGTCTTATGTAAAGCTCTGATTGCGTTCACTTGTACAATATAGTTGAGTAAGACTTGGCAGTTAAAAAAAATCTTCATAAAAATTAATATCACAGCTTCAAAAAGAGATCTAGGCTCCTGGAAAGGCAAAACGGATGCTCTTCCATGTGGAGCTAGGTGCACAAGGCACTTAAATTCAGCTGTGAGCTTTTTGAAAAAGAAAAAAATACTTTTTTTTTTTAAATCACACTGTGACAAAATGAACCACCTAGAATAGCAGGAACTCATGCCTAATGTTAATCACTAACTTTGTATGATTTCAATTTGTGCATATTTTGCATGAAACACAATAAGAGTCCTATATTTCACAATGGCAGACTTCTGTTTGAACTTATTAGACTATTTAGAGCACCTGAACTCTGAAAGTAAATTTGTACTGCTGTCTTGGTTTTCAGCTAGGTTGAAGTTTTAGGCACCAGTTTTGGTGGCCTTCCAGACACACAATTCTCTTACAAGTTAATGCCAGCTTTGATATGAGAATTGAGAAAAAATGCTGGACTAATGCCCAGCTTACTACACTTCAAAGAATGGCACTTCAGCTGAGACAGCAGTGAAAATATTCCTACTCTGAACACAGTAATCATCTTCTATTTAGTGGACCAGAACTTTCACATCATTACTGAGAAGAAAGTTCAAGTTACTGTTAGTAAAAAGCAAATAGCACCATTGTAACCCCAAATATCTGTAGCTTCTCCCATGCTTAGAGAATGTAGCCAGCAGTAGACAAACAAAATTGCTATATTTCTTCCAAAAAGTGTGTGTATATATATATGTGTGTGTGTGTGTGTGTGTGTGTGTGTGTGTGTGTTTTTATATGTGTATTTGAAAGAAAGCTTTTAAAAAATGCAACAAGTTTTTTCCCCTCTCCTCCTGTAAGCAGGACAAAGATTGTGTAAATTGCTCCCTGTGCCATCAATCCTGGATGGAGAACAAGAATGCTGCTGACAGCAAATGCTATTCTTTTGATACACCAGACACATGCCTCGCATTCCTGTGGCAGCTGACACTACAATTAGTCCTTGTATGGCCAAAAGGGGGTGGGGAAGGAGGGAGTTCTTCTAGAGAACATTTGGTTTCCATGGATAAACCTAGTTTCTTCTATGGCAGTATTGTCAGCCGTTGGAATCATGAAGTCTTTATACTCTGCTTTAACTCCATTCATATGTCTGTTTCCATATTAGTTAAGATTTCGGAGAGAGGAACACTTAATGAGTTTCAGCCTTGTTTTGTGAAACTTCATGCCAGTAAAAATGGGGCAGGTGCAAAAAAAGTTCTCAAAGCCAAGTTACCTAGTACATGAATGATATGTTTGCTGAAATTAGGAAAAGTTTTGCCTAGTAAGTTTTTTTGCTTTCTTTTTATGATTTCCTTGTTTGTAAATTATTTCTGACTAAGGATAGTGGAAAAGACTTATTAAATGCTTGATTTTGTATAAAGCACAGATTTTGTGTAAAGAAACACTAGAGCTTGACATGTATTTTACTCTTAACAAAAAAAAACCCCAGTCCTGTGATCACAACAATTTCATAATCTCCAATATTCAGAAATAATTAAAGATCTATCTGGTCTTCAGTAACAAGACTTGAAAATATATCCATACAAAAGTGCTTTGTAGACTTTAAATATGGATAGAAACATATTATACATATTTAGGAAAATCATAAACTAGTTCAAACATTCTATGTTAAAGACAGAGAAATGCATGAAAATTCATGTTTTGGTTTGGGGTTTTTTTGTGTGGGGGTTTGGTTTGTTTGAGCTTTTTGTTTGTTTGTTTGTTTTAAGTAGCTGGAAGTTGCATATTAGCCTATCTTTGGATATTTCTATGGCATCATGATGAATGGACAACTTGAATTTAGAGGTCAACATTTTTTCCATTCACCACAGCTGGAACAAAAGTAAGTTGAGGCAGAGCTGCCAAGACTACTGTTTTCCCTGCAGGCTACACGATTTTTGCCCTTTTCAGAAGCCAAAAGGAACGGCAGTGCAATCTATTGGTTTGCCTCCAGCTCACAGCTCAAGATGCATTGGGAGTTTAATGATTTGTGTGCATTATGAAACAGATCCATCACTAATATATTTTAAGTAAAAGTCATGTTCTACTTCCCTGACTTGAATTACAATTTGATTATCCAAATCCAGATTTCCCAGGGGCTTTTGCAAGACATTCCAAACAAACATTTCACTCCTTTTCCTCTTATGCATGTATTTCTCATGCTATCCTATTCAAGACTGATGTTTACTATGAGAACAATCAAAAGGTGCCTTTCTCTCCAAGAGGAGAAAGAAACCATTTCAGCAGAATCCTTATCCTTCCATTGCAAAGCCAAACCCCATTCTCACTGGCCCTGTGAATAATCACACAGGGCTCTTATATAATTAGACCCTCTGCTTTTGTTTCATGTTTTTAAGGCTGGAGGATAAACTAGGACAAAAGTAACTCTTACTTCCTCTTCTCATTTGAACCCATCCTACTGACCAAGAAGAGAAAGAACCATGCCTGAAACACAGCAGGAAGGTTTTATTACTTCTCATTTGAATTCTTACTTGATTTGTGATATATGTATCCTAAGTTCTACTTAAGAGGATATGCTTATCTCTACACCACTCAAATAGAGAAATGTACAATGCAAACTAGACTTTGGATTCTGTTCTCTAATCTCTCCCCCTTCAGTATTAATATATTAAGCAAATATTACTATAGAGTTAGTATGATCAGTTGGGTAGAGTTGTAGGTTACATGTGAGCAGTTTGCCATCAGATCAGAGGTGTTCTGTGCTGGAGTGTGCTCCACCACTGACTAGTTTCTTTTAGGGGACCATTTCCCACAAAGATTTCCTTCTACCTGAGCATCTTTAGGTGTTTCACAGGCAAGGACTCAGTCAGTGCTCTCTTCCTCCTTATTTTAAACTTGCTGTTTGTTGAAAGAAGGTTTAAAGAGCTGTCTTAGTAAGCTGAAGAGGATTTTCAGAAACACTGTGCACATCTGTAGAAAAGTCAGAGCACAAATCACTTGCCCAGCAAACCAGCAGCTAACCTAGAAGACGCCTTCTGTCTTGGGTTGAGCTGGCAAAACGCCAACTGCCCAAGTACAGAGAAAAGGTTCCTCCTCCCCCCAACCAGCCAAAGGAAAAGGGAAGAAGAGGGAGAGGGAAAAAAAACTCCAAAACCAGGTTTATGCTGAAACTAACTATATGTATTTATACAGAAAAGAGAAAATTAAGAGAAAACTACAACATAATACACACACAAGTTACATGTAACAAGAAATAACTTCCCACTCCCCAATTAATACACAGTCTATTATTCTAGATGCATAAGCACTCTAAAAGACACCTAGCAAGAAACAGAAAGAGTAACAACAAAATATTTCTACTTCCCTGAACTTAAACAAAAGGCAAGGAGTGGCAATAGCAGGAGCGAGGCCTAAAAGGGCATCATACCGGCAGCAGGTCTTCTCTGTACCTCAGCCATGGTGGAACTGAACTAAGCCACTCCCACACACTGGATTTTACCCCTTTTGAGATGATGTAAGATGGTATGGAATACAATATTATTGGCTAGAAGAAGTCAGCTGTTCACTAGCTCAGCCCAGCTCAAGGCAGCTGACAATTTCAGGCCCAAATCTGAACTCCAAGGCCCAAATTTAGGCCCATCAACCAAAACCATAACACCTTCTCGTTCCCCCATTCCAGCAGTGACTCAGCCTGTATAACCAGATTCCACAGACTGAAAGCAGAATTGGTATGAGTTTTAGCTGTGGAAAGAAAACACATTGTGGTTGAAGCCCTGGGAGCTGCCCAGAGGCACCAGCCAGGCTGATTCCAGGTCTTCTCCTCAGGAAGAGTTCACTAGAGGGAGCACACACACCACCGCCTCCTGTCACCAGCACTGCAACCTGATGAAGGAGCCCGACTTGGATTTTCAAGTCTCCTCAACTGCTCGAAGTGAAATGAAAGTAATAAATCCTAATGACTAGGCATAAAAAAAAAATCGCTATTTAAATTTCCTAGGAAGGGTTTTCCTTTAAAGAAATGTGGTTTTAGAATGAAACCTGATTGTTCTGATGGGAAAAATACAATATTAATAAATAGATGAACTTGTTAATGAATAAATCCCATCTCCCTTTCCAGAAAACACAAAGGTAGTTTTTCCAACCCTCCCTATTTTCAACATTTGCACTGGGATAATAAAATAATCTCATTACCATATGGTCTGAGGAAAGAAGAGAAAACAGGGAATCTTGACAGACTGAAATGCAGACTTGATTTTCCCCCCATCTTTCATCAGGTTATTTTCCTAATCCTGTATTGCTGAGAGGATGTGGTGTAAACAATTGCATAGCCAAATGATTCAATACCATCACTAGGGTCTGTTGAGCAGCAGCAGGTCTTCTGAAAATGACTGCTGCAAGCCCCAGCTTAGTCATGAAAAGAAGGGATTCTGCTGTGCAACAGCCATTCTCTGCTGTTTCTTGTACCCACCTTTCCAAAACAGACCAGTGATGTGTCTTCAGGCTATTTCATCAGAGATGTACACCAATGTGTTTTTGATTTGTTTAAAACACAAAGAGCTCATGCATTCTACTTTTTTTGGTTTTGTTTTTTGACTAGGAATTTTGCAAGTCATCTGAGCCTGATGGCTATGAGAGCTCTCTGTGGTCTAAAGCAGCCCTTTAAAGGACGAGTTGCACACCAGTTCCTTCAGTCTGCATATATGCATATCCACCCTCTCCATTTCCTCCATCCAGCCACAGGTGCTCTGATTAATTCTTTTGCTTTGTCTGCTGGTATCTGCACTTGAAGCAAGTGCTGCATGTCCCAGTCTCTGCTCCTGGTTTCTCTGAAATCCTCTTGTCTTCATCTCTTCAAATCCCACCTTTACTTTTGCTTTACAAATAGTCTTGCAAAACGACTGGAAATGTCCTTCCAGACCCATTTGCAACCCCTTTGTGAAATTACCCTTGATTCTCCCTGGATTCTTCACAGGCTCTGGATTCTTTACAGGCTGATTGCTTTTGCTACATGTTTCACTGGCAGTCCAGCATGAAGGAATTTCTCTCCTAATGTTTATGCGGTGTGTATTCCATGCCCAGTTCAAAGCGCTGAGAAGACAGGTCTCCTCAGGAAAAAGGCTAAAGTCCCACTTAGTCAGTCTAGCAAGCAGATACACAAAAAGATTTACTGATCATTTCAGAAATGTCAGGAGGTTAATAGCCATCACCTCTATTTACGTAGGCACGTAAGAAAACATCACAAATTGTGAGTACGTGTGTTATTGGGAAAGAACGGGAAAGAAGAAGAAAATACTTTGGAAAGGGCAGAAACTTATCCCTTTGTCCTAGAGGGTCCCAGAGAAATATCAAGACAGCCCCCACAGACTGTAAATCCCAGTAAACTCAACACTGCCAAAGAGACAACCTTTAAAAAGAAACTACTGTAGCCCTCTCTAGTGGAGTGCACCATTCCAGCGAGATTGCTGTAGGTCATAAGCTGAACATATTGAGGGTTTATTTCTCTAATAAAGGGAGTAAGTCACTTTCCCTGTATATGGATTAAAGTGATCTTTCAACAGCTGCCACAAAGTCTTCATTTGCTGTTGGTAGCTGGTAATCTTTCCCCTCGGCTGCTCAGCAGTTCTAGCAGGCTCATACAATATCTTTTTCCAAAGAAATGCAGATAACCAATTTATAAAAATACCAAAAAAAGTCTAGACAGTTCAAAAAAGAAAGGCAAAGGTTTTAAAAACTGATGAGAATTCTATGTGCATCTTCCCACTCCTTTCCCCCCCCCCCTCCCCGCTCTCCCTCTACACT
>VWZD01012258.1:51738-100288 GCA_013396695.1 Sakesphorus luctuosus
TTGCCAGGGTCAGCCTTGCAGCCCTTTTTGTGGATTGGGGTGACATTGGCCAACTTCCAATCATCTGGGACCTCCCCAGAGAGCCAGGACTGTTGGAAGATGATGGAGAGTGGTTTGGGAAGCTCTTCTGCCAGCTCCCTCATCACCCTGGGATGGATCCTGTCTGGCCCCATAGGCTTGTGAGGATCCAGCTGGCTCAGTAAGTCACTAACTATTTCCTCCTGGAATACAGGAGAGCTATTCAGCTCCCTCTCTCTGTCTACCAGCTCCAGAGGCCAGTTGTCTTGAGGGCCACCTGTCTTACTGGTAAAAACTGAGGCAAAGTAGGTGTTGAGTACCTCAGCCTTCTCCTCATCTTTGCTAACTGTATTTCCCTCCAAGTCCGACAGGGAATGGAGGTTTTCCTTGCCCCTCCTTTTGTTATTAATGTATTTATAGAAGGCCTTTTTGTTATCCCTAACTGAATAGCCAAGTTAACTTCAAATTGCACTTTTCTTTCTCTAATTTTTTTCCTGCATGACCTAGCTCTCTTCGTAAATTCGTCATAAGTAGCCAGCCCTTTTTTCCACAGTCTGTAAACTTTCTTTTTATCCCTGATTTCTTTCAGAATCTCCCTGTTTAACCAATAAGTATATAAAGGACCCTGCTGGAATACATAAAAAGCTTTTTAAGTCTCTTTTCCCATATCCATCAGTATAGTGCCCCAAGAACAGCTGACACTAACAGCCTCAACAAATCTGAATGCGCAAAATAAATAATTCTGCTATTGTGGCCTACCCAATTCCAAGAATTGTGCTTTATAAGCACTTGTCCTGAGGCCAGTACAATGAATAGAGCAGCTTTAAAGAAGATACTCAACATAGACCTCTTTGCACGTAAACAGCCTTCCATGTCTGGTCACTGCACTTACAGCAATGTTTTTTCAATGCAGCACTTGGTTACAGATTTCCTCTGTGAATCTGGGCAAACTCCTGGGGCTTTTCTGTACATTCATTTCCCACCTGTGCAATGGTAACAAGAAGGTTTTTTGCTTAGGAAAGGTGTCCTGGGAACACACAAGTTAAAGGATGAAGCAGGTATGTACTCTGGCAGCAAAGATTATGCCAACAAAACAAAGAGAAAGCAAATCTGAAACTACTCACAGATCTTTAAATTACTAACTCTTATATTCAGGCATGACTTACTCTTAATATTCAGGCAAGGGCTGAGAGCCATAAGGCTTGCACCACATTTTCTAATTTGTGCTTTTCTGAGGCTAGGAATATAAATTTTGTGGTTGACAGGAGCCCACTCAGACATCTTAGGCTCCTCAGCCACACGCCCTGGGTGGGGCATTAGTTAGTAAAAATACATCAGTGTTATCAGTGACACAATCATGAGGGCATTCAAACATCACTGGATCACATCAATACCTAGATACCAGAAAAGTCATTTTAGGAAGTGTTTATTTTCTGCAGCACATACAATATTCCCTTGCAGAGCTTCCCTGGGATTTTTTTTTTTGTATTATCTGTCAGCTGACAGCAACAACCACTTTGGAGCACCGTAAGGCCGGACAACAAATAGTGTCCTAGTATAAATATCTGCAGTGAAGGTTGTAAAAAGGAGATGACTTGGTCCCAATCAGTTTGGGCATTTTCAGTGTTTCAGATTTTACAGCACCAGTCTGTTCACACTAGAATTCTCTGTAACTGCCCCTTTTCTCACTTCCATGTACAGTTGGCTAGTTTTCCTCCCTTCTGTTGATGGTGCTTCACTTGTCCATCCTGCAAAAAGGCTTGTATTAACTTTACTCATCCCTCCCTCCTCAGTTTTTCCTAGCTACTGTGACATTTTCTCTATTAATCACCTGAAAACTAGTCCATGAAGGATGTCAATGGGGCATGCAGGGATAGGGTTTTTATAAGAAATATGAAGACTAATTTGATAGGTGCACACTTTTACCAATTGTCTTAGTTAACCCACTTCGCTACTTAATCCCTTAGCTTTGGCATTTCTCTTTGTCAACTCTGCTTGCTGCCATCCTGTCTGCTTAGGCTGTGAGGTCTTCAGAGTAAGAGACTTGTTTTTCTGTACAGCCAGACACTTATTGAGTATAAATTTCTCTAAAATAATGAAGATTTTTCTCAAGTGTCCCTTAATACATTGGTAATTTCAATGTAGTTCCAAATGGGCAGGCAGGCATTGGTGCTCTCAGCAAGGAGGTCAGGGAGTGAAAAGGCACTAAAGACTAGGTGTTTTGATGCATTGGAGAATAGCTGGGATGAAATTAGTTCCATTCTCTTTCAAAAGATTAAAAAAAAATCCAAGCTCCTAACAGCAGCCAAACTCTGCTCCCATGGAAGTCAGAAACCTTTGCCATTGATATTCATGCAAACAACTGCACAAATGTCAAGTCCTTTCCAAAGTTCTCTCCCACACACCTGGTTTATTCAACATATGTGTCTTAACAACTACACTTCAGCTAGCATTACTAATAATAACAAAATAAAGCTGCAGAATGCACCAATATTTTTCACATAATTTTTGATATTTATTTATTAGCAAAGCAGTCCTGTAAGCATTGCAGTATTTCCCAATGTGAAATAAAATAAATAAAAAAATATTAACATATATGAAACCTTAAAACATAAATGATGAAACATGCAAAAATACATTTTGACCTACTGAAATCAGAATACCAATTCTACATGTAAAGTCATTACCATTGCAGTAGTGATGGGTGAGTTAATTAAACTCACCTTGCTGTTTGTTCTGCAGTCCCTTTCACTAGCATTTCAAGGATCATCTAGATGCTTCTGAGATGTGTGTCAAAAGGTGTGTGGTCACATGTCCAAACCCACTTAGTGCTAGTAAACAAATGGACACAAACTCAGTACCTGTACATGTTGAATTAGCAGGAAAACAAGGTGTTCTGAGCCCCATACATTCTCTATGTTTAACACAACAGCAGTAATTGCATTTTTAGAGCAGGCAGGTTTTGCATTAATAATAGGGAGGAAGCACCCCAGGGATATGGAAGCAGCAGTAGCACTGACTGCTTGCTGGGTATGAGATCTCCCTGTTTCTTTCTTTCCAATGTTACTTTTACTCTCAAGTTGATCTAACTTGTGAAGAGAAGCATCAGTCACACTGCAGAGAGCTTCAGATTCCCTGTTTTGGGTGAGGAAATAAGAAGGGTCTCCCAGCAAGTTATTATACCTACAAATATAACCCAGGGAAGAAATTTCTGCCTAGCCAATATGTTGTTACAGTAAAATCAAAGCGAGCAATTCAGATCTATGGAAAGCCCTGTGAGACTCAGCTATCAGCCGGAGGCGGCAGAGAGCTCGGCCGCTGCTGGCTGATAGGGAGGAGGTTACTTCCCAAGAATTGTCATAGTAGGAATTCACAGTTCTCTGCAGGTGCACGAAAATAGCCAGGATGAAATAATATAAACATGGGACTTGTGAGAGATAGGTTCTAACCAATTGAAGTTTCTAGCGTGGTGGTGTGGTAACTCTTTTAGCCAATAAGCTGTAGTCCTAACCCTATATAAACTGTGTGCTAGGTCTAATAAAATGTCTTCACTTAAATCCTATGGGTTTTGTGTTGTGAAGTCCTTTCTCCGCCGCAAACTTTGTTTACTTTACCAATACACTGCTTAGGTGGCACTACTGCATATTGAAATACGGAGAATCTATGGAAAAGGATAAGAGAAATTCCAGTGCCAGAGTTTACAATAAGGTGGTGGAGGTGGGAGGAGAAAATTCACGCCAGGTGGTACCACCATCCTGTAGTCAAATAGGGCTTGCCAAATTGAAAAGGTCTGCCTTTCTGAGAGCATATTAAATTGCAGACCACTTGAAAAGATACCTCAAGCTAGATATTCAAAAGTTTTTTGCGAATGTGAGCTCTCAGCATAAGGGCTCTGAAACAGGAGACGAGGGTGAGAATTGGCAGTTAGGCAGAAAACACACAAACAAGGCAGAGAAAGACCTTTTCTTAGCTTAAAAAAACTCGAAAAACCATTACCAAAACATCCCCCTCAAATGTCAGCTCTGCAGGACAGGGTTGTTCTGTGCTTTCCAGCAAGTGCCAATGCAGCATTTAAAAAAGGTACTTTGTGATTATTTTCCCTTTCCTTAGCCTAAGCTTTAAGACAGCTGTGGTTTAACACTGTATTTTGTGCCTCCTATGAAGAGGCAGTCATTGTCCTTTGACAGTACCTGCTGGGAGAACATGACATACTTTCAAGTAATCCTTTTTAACAGGGAGAAAATGACCCTTTGTGTAAAAGATTTTCCCAGATTTATGCCTCAGTTTACCCAGGAGGACAAATATGACTGTCAGAACAAATCTGAAAACTGTTAAAACTAAGAAAGGACATCAGCTCTTCAAGAGTCGCAGCAGGAAGCTTATAGAGGCTTTTGGTGAAGGCTCAGTGAGATATCTCAACTGTAACCTGTTAAATTTCTAAATAGTGTAAATAAGTGTGATAATGCAAATCCACAGGGTCTGGCACTCTTGTTAGTTTGCTACATAAGCTTAAACTTTCCAACTATTTTTGAGACATGAGTGGAGATATTCTTCCAGGAATTAACTACAGAGTAAAGGATTGGGTTTGAATGGAAGGAGTTCAGTATAAAACACCAGTCCCAGCCTCATCTGGAAACAGATTAAAATTACACTGACCTTTCTGGTGCCTAATCACCTCATTTTTCTGTATGCAGACATCAGTCAAGAACCAGGATTTTATGAAAAGCAGAAATAGTTAAGCAAGACATATTATTAAGTTTCAGTACCTAACTATCAAGACCTTAATTTTTCTGGTGAAGCAAGGGCTAAGGCAGGAGGAGGTTGCCTGTCTTCATCACCAGTGACAGAATGGTACAGTAACACACTGCTCTCTGGCAGAGTTGGCAGGATCTGTCAGGCAGTGTGGTGCAGCTCCAGGTGCTGCTAGCCCTGCAGGTGAGCTGCTCCCTGCCTCTTCTACTCACTCCCTATCCCTCGCTTCCACTCTCTCCTCTACCCCCATACTGTCTGTCCTTCATGCTCTGCTCCTCCTTCCTCTGCTAGCCAATATGGCCATCTATTTCTGTCATATATTTGTCTGCTTTCTTTCAAAATATCTATTAAAACTAACAAAAAAATTGCAAAATAATTATATCTCAGGCCTACTCAGTGCTTGATTTAAATTATCTCCAGCAAGGTTTTCTGTGTGATTTCTCAGCTAGCCAAAAGTGAGCAATCCTGCCCTGACGCACGGCTCCACTGGGATTAATGAGCCGCTGGGCACAGACCTCTTCGCATCTTTCCACTCCTTTTGTCCTGGCCTTCTTAGTACTTAATTTCAACTCAGATGGGTCAGTCTTATTTTTTAGAATATCACTAATTTTCATTGAAACAGAGTAGTTTTCACTTTCAAAAGTTTCTATGGCCAGTCAGAGGAATCACAGACCACGACAGTCTGTGAAAACAATACTGGCTCTGGAGTACAGGACTTTGCATCCTGCAGCCACACATAGCTGTGCATGGAAAGCAAAATGGGAGCAAGGGGACAATGACCTTGAACATGTAATTGCAGAAGTTTAATGGAGGATAGAGCTAAAAGACAGTTTGGGGTTTGGGGTTTTTTTCCCTCTTTATTATAATGTCCTTTAATTGCTTCACTTCCTGAAAGACCTAAGACAGACTGGTGTCCCACGGAAACACATCAGAAAGCTTTCCTTCAGATCCTCCAAAGCAGTTCCTGATCTGTTGGGGAAGAAGTATCTAAGGAGAGTTTCACTGCAGTTTTTACTAGTGAAGTAGAAATCCAGGTTAAAATTAAAAAAAAAAAAAAAGGAGGAGTAAAACCAGACTTAATTTACTTAATTTTAAGAGTTTTTAATTCCTAATTTCTCTAGATATGATGAGGCATTTTCTAGAAGGCAGAAATTTATTAAGATGTAAATGTGGTCACTACTTATAAAAACTACCAACCTCTTCTCTGCTTTTCCATTTTCTCCCAAATTAGGAACCTACAAAAACACTTCAGCTTCCTCTGGATGCTTGGGATCATTCGGCCGCAGCATTCATACTCCTCGCACTGGACTTGGATGAAGAGATATCACACACATTGTTCATACAGGATGGAAAACTTGGGCAGTAAAGTCAATGGAACAGAGTACAGAATAATTTTATTCATTGATAACCCTTTATATTACTGCAGGTTTTAATGCTCACAAGTGTTAAGGGAACATAAATCTATCACCTTAAATTATTGCCTTATGTATGGAGCCTCGCAGTCTGCCTCTGGGTTACACTTTCATAACCAGTTATGGAATTTTTCTTCTTCCAAATGAGAAAATGAAAGTTGAATCACCTGGCCAGGCTAAAATTGAAAATAGTTTAAACATTAACAATGTGTTAAAAAAGCTCTTTCCCTATCTGTTTTCAAAAATGTGTTTTTCCACATTTATGCACAGTTAACCACAAAAAACTTGGGCCAAGTCTTTTTTCCTGTACTGTTCCCTTTTCACTCTCCTGATGGTGATGGGCTAAATCATGAGATCTTCACTTCCCCACCTTCCAATAGCTCTGCTGTTTCAAGATGTTACTGTTCCTACCTCTACCTCATGCTGTTTTTTACCACTCCATCACCAAAACTAGACTAAGAAAACCCAAGAACCCAAAACCCCCAGCCAAGTGCAAAGTCTTGTTCCTCCTTCCCACAAGCCCTTTGACGCTGAGATGCCAATCTCTGTTCCCAGACTCTGCTGGGGGATCTTTGCCTCTGGTATAAGCTGGTGCCACACACCTGCAGACACCCACCTTTCCCACTACTGCAGATGCTTTGGCCATACACAGCTTTCCTTGACTTAAGCCAAGATCAAATATGTCCTCTGGTTTATCACACGGCTGTCAAAGACCCTTGCACATTGTCTTCATGGTTTTAATTAGTTGTTTGCTACAAAGGCACGTTCTATTCCCTCTGTAATCACTCAATGGTAAATATCCTGCCTAGGAAGTTCCTTTCCTAGCAAACTCATGCACTAAAGATTCCAGTAAACTCAAGTTCTTCCTGGAGTCCTGTTCTTGACCTGAGAACAACTGAATTTCACAGGGAATATATCAGAGGGATTTTAAATAACTCAAAACTGTGAGTAAAAAAATTTTAAAAATGAGAAACACATGCCTTTTCACATTTCCCTAATCCATTTGCAACCCTTAACACATTTTCTTTTATTATGCTTACTGCATATTTGAACTGTAAAGGATACACAGCTCTTTTTGATGTTCTTATTCATGTGCCATTTGCCCTAAAAATTAGGCAGTTAGGTTTTTGTTGTTTCTCACAGACATCAGTTTCCCAGTTTTTTGAGTGGCAAAATTTCCATTTGTTTTGATCATTTGGGTTTACATAAAAGAATCATGTTAATTCCAGGTGGATTTACTTGTTTAACACGTTTCAGTTCTGAACTTAGTGGATTTGTTTTCTTTTTTAAGCTGCACTCACACTTTGTGAGGTCATATATTGAGGCTGGAGAAGTCATTCTAAACTGGCATTTGCCTTTCGTTTTTCAGTATCCTATGTGGAATTGCCTAGATAGCAACTTTGTTCTGTCTGTTTCTGAAATAGGAAGCTGTAGATATCAACAGATGGGTGAATCAGTCTCAGATTGCTCCATACAGTGCCACATCAGGAGTAGGATGTTTTCCCTGAATGGCATGTTGGTTTGGGTATGCTCCAAAACAACAGAAGGACCAGCAACATGGCTTACCTTATTATATTGCAATACCATGGCTCTGCTAGTATTAGTTTAACTGTGATGGTAGATTATTAGCCTAAAGAACAGCTTTTCACTGACACTAAATTTGAAATAACCTGTTGTCCAGATACCTCAGGTCTGATATTTAAAACTGTTGAAAATGTCAAAGTCCTGCTGACATAAAAGATTAATCTACTCTGAACAAATACGGTACTAGGCAACATTAAAACACCCTAAGAATTAATTTTCTCAAATTTGGTACCTGGAATAAGTAGAACCTGATGACTCTATAGAGTGCTCTAGCTATATGTGTGTGAAAGAGGAGTGACTGCACACACAGCAGGTGGCTGCTGCTTCAGGAAAAAATGTGAAGGAATTACTCAGATGTTTGCATGGAAAGCCACACTGCAGAAAGAACACCTGTTTTCTTAATCTTGATAAAAATCAACCAAATGGTGCAAACAGCAAACAATTTATTTGCACTCTGGACTCTACAATAGGTCTGTCAGAAAAAAAGAACCTTTCAATATGACCTATTAAAACACTGCCAGCTTTTAGGGTGAGGTGGAAAGTTCAGCCTTCACAGATTACAATTGTCCTTTGTCACCAGAGAGCTCAGAAGGACAAAAGTATTACTCTCAGCTGAAAATTTAAGCTGAACTAGAATCATGCCACCAGAAAGACTGTTTGCACAGTTCTGCTTTGATATTTGAGAGTGAGAGTAATAATGTGCCATGGTGTACAGGAGCCTTCTCCAATTCATCCACTTGACTTCTCACATCCTTTCTTCCCATTTGAACTCTTGTAACATTCTTAATCAAAGGTCACAAGAGACACTGATACACAGGCAAACTTTATATATGTCAAGGCAAGGTTATCACACCTGATAAATCCAGATTCTGTAATACTTCAAAATCTCTCAGAAGAGTGACACTGAACTTGGGGTAATTCCCATTTGTTTTCAAGCCAATTCTTGTATCTACATACATTCATACCCATATGTCCTTGTTCAGCAACTGGGACCACTGTGTGGGTGTGAGCAAAGCTGTGTATTCTCCACCCTCCACGTAATTTCTCATGAGCTGTTAAGAATGGACTATTTGCAGCAGGTGCCCAGGGCACACCTGACCCCTTAGGCTGTCAGCTGGGTGTGAAAGACACCTGTGAGAGAGGAGCTGTGACAATTCACCTCCGGGAAGTCATTAGCACTTTGATACCCAGCCTGAGGGATCATGTCTGTTAATGGACCATCAATGATTCCAAAAATACCCCATGACTCAGAGTAAGATCACCCATCGTAGAACTCCCTGCCCTGGGGGAGGTACTGGGTGAACCTGAGCATATATAGTGTTGGGGTTTGGGGACTTAGGGTATCACTCATCAGATCCAGAGGAGAACCAGAACCTCAACAGGACGAGACCACCACTCTTGACCAGGCTGCAACCGTCATCTGCACCAACAGGTTTTTCACTTCTTTTTTACTTTGGACTCAGGGGAACCCCATGGGGTTCAGCACAGGGGTTAACAAGCACCATTGCGTTTGTGCCCCAGGGTGCTGGGTTATACTTCCGGGTTTTGTGGGTTAAAACCAATTTCTCTTTGTGCTATTGCATTTATTGTAATATTTTTATTAAATTGTAACTCTGAATTAAAATCTCTTTCATGTTGGGTTTGTTTCTCCTGCCAGTTTACCAGCACACTCTACATATATATACATTTGTATAAATTTATTCATATATATATGAACATTTCAGTTTCATTTCTAGGCAGACAACAGGGTTAACTACTCCCCAGTTAATTTTTTCAAGTAAATAAAAAGGCAGCCTTGAAAAGTAAAAAAATAAAATTAATGGTTCCCATTTCCAATCTGAATGAATAAAATCCCTCCATTTTACATTGCAAAACTGAATAATTCATTTTCAAAACAAAAACCTTTTCAAGTGTGTTTTGAAATGTTCATGGGAAAGACATCATATTTCATTCTGCCCTAGCTTTTGCTGTCTTGCTCAATATGACAAAAGATACCAGGAAAAGAACACGAATAAAATGTTGTCTCCTGGAGGATAAATCCTCTTACATCATTGCCGTGAGCCATCTGCCATGTGTTTTTAAGCATCTTGCCCCTAACATCAGTATTAAGTGGCTGCAGGGAACACACAGCATCCCAGGCAGTCACCAACCAGTTGGACTAACTTCTGGAAAACACCGTTCTGGGGTGAATCTAGTGAGCATGGCAATGCATTTGGGTAAACAGGGTCATCAAGGGGTGTGTTTTTTTAACAATGGTGGTGACTATGGCCTTCAATTATGTTTAGCGTGTGAATACATTACATTTACTACCTGAGGATTTTCAAATAATTTTAGCTTTTGGAGAAGTATTTACCTGATGGATAAAACAAGGCATAAAAAAGGGGAAAGAATCCCTCCAGCTTGCCTGCCTATCTCTGGTAGACCTGCAGAAAGGGAATAAGGCACACTCTCATCATTCAGTATATAACCTCCTTCAGCCTCCAGGGGCGGTCCCATGGTGTAAAGGAGAGCACTCTGGACTCTGAATCCCAAGGACCTGAGTTTGAGTCTCAATGGGGACCGTCCCCGGCAGTTAAATGCCTCCCTGACATCCAATCCCGTCAGATCTTGGATGCTAAGCAGGGTCAGCCCTGGTTAGTACCGGGTGCTGTGACAGTCATGAGGACTTCTCTGTCACTGTCCAAGCTCGCTCAGCTGTGGCAAATGGACCTTAGGACTTAAATGGTGGGGCCAGTTCCGTGCATGCTGTGCCTCACCTGAAAAATCCACTGCTCAGGCTTGAAGGGCACACCCACGTGGGGAGAGAGCCCTCCCCAAATCTTCATTTGCGAAGTCTGGCCATACACCTCCAGCCTCCACTGTGCTGTTACTTGGAAAGAGTCATACAGTGCTCCCAAAAGCTGAGGATACTCTTAATAGCATTATCAGTATAACAAAATTGGGCTAAAAATCACCACAACAAACCTCTTACAAATGGTAAAACAAAACTCTCTTGAACTAAAACAGATAATGAATGGGAAAAATAAGCCATTTCAGATCAAAATTCTGACTGTACCATGTCAAAAAACAATAGAAAATTTAAAAGCATGCAGTAACCTCTCGAGTGTTTGTATCTTCTTTCCATGTCCCATCATACTTTACTGGGCCCCATACTGCAGCCATTCTCATTAAAGCTTTGGTGAGTTTTTTGTAAGGCATTTCTGGCAGATTTTTTGCAGAGAAGCATGTTTCATTTTCTGTGCAACATTATTTCACCTGTGTCTTCTCTGTCCTCTTTTTTGATGTTTCTTTCATCCTCACATTTATTATTTTATTTTCCCTTCCACCCTTTATTTTTGGGCTTGTTCTGGTTTGAATTACAAAGAAATGATAAATTCTATTCAGTATTATAAAAATGTTTCTTCTTGTATTCTGAGGTGTTGAGTCCATTGTAGTTGAAGGCTCTTTTCAGATCTAAATGGTCAATTTCTTCCAATTTGACCTGCTGCCTCATACATGTCCTTTAGCAACATGATATTGAAGCTGAAAAGACACGAAGATTCACCGTGGGACATAGAAAAGACCATAACCTTACAAAGTGAGTTTCTATCAATTACCTTTGACTATGTGTGATTTTTAGGGACACTTCTTCCTTCACAGGAGCACTGAGTGATGCATAGGGTCTCACATTAAGTGAAGAGACACTCCTCAGTAACAAATATGAATTTGCCCTCTCTTCCTAAAAGTAAATGAAAAATCTCCAGCTGACATTGACAGCAATAACAGGAGAGTAAGGTTTTGATACTTACACATATAGATGCATGTATCAATACACAACATATGCAATTGTGTTGAGAAGCACATAAAGCATGATACAAATCTCTGGCATATTAACAACTGACATGCTGTGGCCATTTATGCCCCATCAAAGAAAAGCTCCATGCAGGGGAGTGTCTGATCCTATCTCTCTAAGACACAACAGGTTTATTTCCTTATTTTACATATTTGCCCCAATTTTATGAAAAAAAGAGGGTTTCACTCAGAAGGGGACCCTGCCTGTGTGATAATCTATGTCACTGGTAAATCATTTGCCTTTTGAGTATAAAGGAGTTTTCACTCTCACCAGGCTTTAGCACCTTTGTTTTCCAAGGCAGCTGCCACTGCTTCAGGAGGGTGCTCTTTGTCTATTTAAATTTTACTTGTTTATATTTTAAAAATCTCCTGCTTAAAAAGGTTGAATGATATAGCTTCAATTTATCTCCTGCTCAATTTTCTTGAAATCAAAATCTCTATCCTCCATACAATACAAAAAAAAAAAAACAAACTACAAACCACATTTAAATACTGAATAAGCAGCATTCTTAAAATTGTATAAAAGCCTGGCAGTTATTCGGTTAAAGTGACCACAGAGCAGCTGACTTCTGTCTGCCCTGGGGAAACAGTGCCCTGGAGATCCATATTAACCTTCCTGTACCCCAGTGATCAAATTATCTGAGCTTTCTGCAAACACTAGCTTTTGCCCCAAGATGACAGTGACCTGGTTGACCCTTCTCTGTTCCAACCTAAAGGACTAGTATAGGCATGCTAAAAACCCCTTCTTTTTGCGCTAGAAAAAAGAGAATCAGTCAATGTTCGACAATCTTATTAGTTCCCTCTCCTTTGGCAGCAAAGGCAGCTATAAAACAGACAACCATGATAAAATGTATGTTCAGTCAACTTCACAATACCTGACTACCTGCAACTGGGAATCAGTGTGTGAAAAAGCATTGTTAAGCTTCTTGTTTGCTGCCATTTGTTGTTGCTGCTGGGGGATGGCAGAGCTAATACAGTTAAGGGAAATATCTTTTCAGTTTGGAGAACTTTGACTCAAACAAGACACAAATCATGACACCAACATTGGCCTATATTCAATAACTGATGTGAAATTTGCGGTTCAGATGACTGTTTCTTGTCATGTACAAATTCATTGAGAGGATGAGGCAAAAAAGGAAAACAAAGGGAGAGAAGAGGAAGAAATAAAAGGCTTAACTTTGTTGCAGGCTTACTCTTGCTCTAGTAAACAGCAAAATCTCCAAGTGTTTCCATTACCTGTGACTAGCCTTCAAAGTAAAATTCACCATGACATTTCCTGTGTTCAAAGATTGCCACTGGCTGCATCAAGTCATCACAAAGCATTTGTTACCTGTTCTTAAGATGGGTAAAATCAGTGTTTTGAAGTGAAGAATATGAAAATCTAAGCATAAACATAATTCTAGGTCTCCAGACAAAATGGAATTAACTGTATAAATGTATGAGAGAAAAAACACATTTCTCCACCCCAAATTACTTACTGATCTACTTAATATGGATTCAAATACTGTAAATACTTATATTGTTTGCTTTTGGATGCAGAGACATTGGCTGTCACTCAAAACCTCATTAAGAGGCCAGTAGGCATCTCCATTTCAAGGAATAAGTAATGACATCAAGAAAATCTGTTAACTTGTCAAATTAAAACTGTACAAGACAAGAAAGAACAGTGGCCTTTACTTCTCTGTGATGGAGCAGTACTCACTACATGCTCCCTTTTCTCTGACACACATGTGCTTTTTTACTCTTGATGGGAAAGGGCAACATGGGGCAGAACGTAACACCTGAAGAAACAAACGAGATAAAAGCCACACGACAGAGTAACAAGAGTGAAAGAGACAAGGTAAGGTAACATGAGCATATCTGTTTAATGTACACACATTTTACTCAGCTAGTAGTTAGCCCTGAATTTGAAGATGGAGCTGACAATGGTTATGAGCACACGCATAATACCTACTGTCAAACAGAGCTGCACTGCAGAAGATGATATCAATCAGAATCTCTTGGAACCACCTACTATGAGACATAAAAATGCAGTGTAAAAAGGAAAATAATATGGGGCAATAGTTTCCACACTGAACCAAAACGTCATATCAGGTACTCTGGCAATGAATACTACAGTGATTACAATTTATATTAAAAAGGGAAAAAAAAGAAAGGAGTTTAAGCTTTCATACATCCTAAAGATTTTTGCATGTGTCTCCTGTGTACCTGTGTATCTAGATATAAATGTTTGTGTAAGCATTACATGTGTATATTAATATATGAATACCCCAAATATCATAAAATGGAGGTAGACCAAAATCCTCTTCCAAGAGCAGAAGCACAAGCCCCTTGCAGCCAACAGAATAAAATACAGAGGGGAAAAAAAGAAGTTACAGATGAGGAAACCAGTATGCTGTGCATACCACTTTGTGTGACACAAGGCCTACATGTCCCTGGCTGAGACTCATATCACTGTTTCAAAGTGCAGGTGTAAAACAGCTCAGATGAAATCTTTGTACGTGGTAGTTGGGGTGGACAGTGGAACTGAGTCAGCAACAGTATTGTTCTGTTGCAGGCTGAGCTAGCACAACTGTATTCCCAGTATGGGAAAGGTCTCCAGACCCACTACCTCTGATAGTGGCTTAACAGATTTCATTGTGGTAGGCAAACAGCAGAGAGCTTCCTGCACTGTGTTCATTCCTGGTCTTCTCCAACAAATTAATTAGACTTTTTCTGAAGGAGATAAAAAAATCTCTTGGAATGCATCTTAGAAAATCTGATTAACCTCCCTTTTATTGCAGGGTTGTAAACAGATGTGATGCTTAGAGAAGGCTGAATCTCCAATACAGTTCAACTGGAATCGAGATGACTCCTACCTTCTGTATATGCAAAACTGGATGCCCGAGCATGCAATATACTCTCCTTCCTCCTTTTAATTGAATGCCTCTGATAGTATTTTCACAGAATAGGCGAAAATACAGTTACTCTGAAATTAGATGTTGACTTGTTTTATTTGTGATAAGGTTTTCCTTGATTTGAAATATGGAGACAAAAGAAGTTTCTTGAAGCAGAACTGCTCTATAAATCTGCTCATCAGTAAGTTTGCCTGACTCACCATAAGCAAACTCTGTTTATCAGTTCACCAGCTTTTGACAAGGATATCAAGCAGGTGTTAGCAAAACCTGTGGGCTGTCCCACTGGCAAAGTAACACCCTATTAGTCCACCAGGCAAACTTGGAGCCTTATATCCTTCTATAACAATGCTTTTATACATTAGAAATTAATGTGTACTATTCCTCCACAATCTGTATCTGGCTTATTACAGCATCACCATGTCTAAGCCATAACAGAGGTACAAAGGTGTCAAGATGTAGTGCTTTTGTTCAAAAAAATATCATAGGGAGTTTTCAGGGCTGTTCTAACGAAGATGTATTACTGAAAAGGTGCTCTAAAAGTCATAACTTAAGTGTGACTCCCCCACAGGGATAGAGGGGCAAAGACTAAGGGAAATAATGGGAGAAATTAAAAATCCTCAGAAAACAGGAGAGAGGGAAGATGCAGAAGAGTGACAATTAGTTATGGCATGGTCAGGCATCTATACATTGCTGATAAACCATTTGTCTTGCTTGCCTCACTCAGACTCAAAAATTCAGACTAGGTAACTACTAGCAGCCAAAGCAGTGCCCATCATATGACTCTTAAAGTTTCCTTTATGATGCTTATAGACTGAGATTCCAATGAATTTGAACCTGCTAACTGGAGCACCCAGAAGTGCATCTCAAATTACTTACTCACCAGTTTTTACAATACAGATGAGGTGATTTAACTGCAGGCTCTCCTTCAGATGAGATGACTTACTCTTCTTGCAGAGAATCAAACACTTATTAAGCAGAAGACTATTTAATTTCTTTTTGGCGGGGTTAATTTTCTGCTGCTTTAACTCCTTAAGCTATCTTTCCAAGGGCCAGCCCACCATTACTGCCTGCCAGCACAAGGAAAGAAATGTGTCTGGTGAAGATGAAAATGAGTTTGTTTCTCCAGGAAAGCCCCTTGAGATCAGTGGCACTGTGCAAGGGTGCCATCACATTCGTCTGAATGCATAAAGATGCATTCAGCCATCCACCCTTGCACAATAGCTCTGTATCCAGGGTAGCTGTTTCCATTTCAACACAATGATGCTGTTTTGGGCAGCTAAACCTCTGCCACCTATTTCAGTAAAGGAACTGCATTGCTGTGTCTCATAGGAAGAGGCTTCTCCTCCTGCCCTCCACACTTCCCAACTGCATATACATATGTGCTGGAAAAAGCTCAGTCCCAAGTTCCACAATTCATCAGGAAAAATGAAACTGAAATGTACACAGCTGAGGAAGTAGAAACTTTAAGATTTCTCCTAATGAACTGCCATACTGCACATATTTGGAAGGTAAGCCCAAGACTTCATAATTTTTAAAAAATTGACTAGCAGGAACTGCTTATGACTTGAAGGCTAGTGCATTGCTGGTTTGGTTTTGCAGCTACACATCTGAATACAAAGGGACCTCAGAAATACAGCTTTGGCAAGGATAAGCATATGATTTCAGATTGCTCCTTGCTGCCAAATATACACTTGAATCACATTTTCATGAAACAGTTAATATAATTGTTGGGCCCTGATCTAGTCTGGGTTTTTGTTTTAAGGGCTTATCTGAGCTACATTGTTTTCTCATTTATACTAGAACCCCCCAAAAATGTGTCTTCTGTTGCATGCACACTGTAACCTCACTTTGGAAAGTTATTAATAAAAGTGTTTACTATTTTAACCCTGAGTGACCAAATCCAATTTTATGCCCTGTGCCGAGTGCTCCTCTGAACAATTCAAGGAAAATTAATGTTATTTAGCCCAAGGCTGAGAAGCAACAAGAAAATTAGCATGCATGTCACTGTGTTCAAATCCCTACAAAAGTTGACAATTCTATTTGCAAGTATAATTCCAGACTGTCCAGGGAGAAGACAGACGAGCGGGTGCAGACTAGCCTGAAAAGGAAGGCAGCACATGTAACATGAGCAGAGTGAATCTCCCCATTTCCCTGGACAGATTTTAAGGACATGCTTTAATGAATTTTTTGACACAAACCTGAGTATATTAAAGAAGAGGGACAACAGAAGTCAAGCAAAGTATTAGCCCGTGCATCCTTTTCAAGCCTTCTGTTTGCCAAGGCAGCAATTGCCTTGTTGTCTCCTGTGAAAAACTGGGGAACTGAACATTCACATTGCAAAGCAATGAAAGAAGTGCACTTACTATAATAATTCAGGGAAAACACTGATGGCATGGAATTCACTAGCAAGGAACAGCTTTTGTAGCCGGCTAAATGCAGGAGAGAGGCTTGACAGAGGCCATTTTGGCAGAGAAACCAGATGTTATGTTCAGTGTATTCTGAACAAGTACTTGGCACACAAATTAAATTCGGTTAAATGTATTCAAGGAGCAACAAGCTGTGAAATGTGTGTTTAGCTTAGTAGATTGGCAACAGTAGCCTCAGTCAAAGAAAGGACCACCTAGTTTCTCCTGTTTGGAGGTCTTGCCTACTACAGTTTGTAACAAACAGATTATATACAGTTCATATAGTTAATTTTTCCCTGTAATTTGCCTATTAATAAAGACAGGATTGATTTTCCAGTGAGGAATTCATATTACTCAGAAATCAAATATCTTGGTAAACCTTGTTAAAAATCGTCACTGCAGAACATGGTATGCTACTGCTCAGTCATCTCTCTAGCATTGGTTTTTACCCCAGGCACAGTCAAGGCCATGGCCATCGAGGGTAAAAGGTGTCTCTGCTGTTCCTAGCATGTTATTGCTGAAGATCAGGGAGCTGAGCAGAAAGAATGCTTTACACACCAACTGCTTACAGTGAAACTTGCCTCTAAGAAAGAGACAATACTGATCTTGTTAAGTTTTATCCTGCAATCTGATTTGTTTATCTAACAGTAGCTAATGGAACAAATTATATGTGAGAGCAAATTGTAGCTCCAGGCTATGGCTTCCAAGAAAGCTGAATGTAGCCATATATTGCTGTGAGACTCTCGGAGCTAATGCTTGTACAATGTACTGCCTGTCAAGCATTAGGGCTGCCCCTTGAACCTTTTTTTAGCTTGGAAGTATATGGGGTGAAGGCAATTCGATTTATGGAAGTGAACAGATGTAGGCAAGAATTTTTCCCAGGACTAATCCTTAGTGTTTTCTTATCCATTAATAGAAAATCACATTGATTTCATTACTTTTTTTACTCCTCTCTACATAAAAGAAGGTGCAGGTTTGTTTTTTGTTGAGGTTTTTTTGCCCAAAAAATCTCTATTGAGTGTATTCATAGCAAAAGTTTGAGAAAAGTATACTATTAAAACAACAAATAAAAAGTCTTCTTATTTAATGGCATGCTTTTTAAAAAGCATAGTTCTGAATTCTATTTTTTTGTTGATGTTTATTGTGAACGAAGCTTGTTTTTCTTCAAAATTTTACCTCAAATGCTCCAATACTATTATTAGGTGCGCTTTTTTCTAGAGCTATCTATTGATCACAAATTATTAACTAGACTAAAAATACTAGCTACACCTCCAGTTTGGGGGCAGATATGCTTCTTCAGGATAATATATAATACTTGCCTACTGACAAGCAAGAAAATTCACAGTCATTGAAATACAAATTTCAGATGTACCTTAACAAACTTGTAAACAGATCCACTGTTTTAAATGACACTAGATTTCCAAAGGTGTCAAGGTTTTTCCATCAACTGAGGTGGCAAAACTATTCCAGGAAATGTAAAATATGACACAAAGTTGCAGAAGTTTGAATTGCTTTTTAAATTTCTCTTCATGTAATGTTTTTTAAAATTTGGTTTTACCATAATGATAATTTATTTCTGTCCTCTCCACCACCCCAACAAAGCTTGGAAATATTGACATAAAATCTGACAGTTAAAAAGAAAAGAAGCCCTGAAGTGTCATTGGGATCTATCACACTTACTAGCTTCTTTTTGTGGGCTTTTAACTTCTTCAAGTCCTGAGACATATCTGCATGTCCACTGGACTTAAAATTATGCCACAATTTCTCACTTCACTATATGACCCTGACACCTGACTCCAAGAAAAACACCTACTGCTGAAAAAGATGTGATGCTATCATGGGCTAGCAATGATCGATTAAACACAGGCCTGAATTCTAATGAATTTCAAGTGACAAGCATCTCTACTTAAAGCTGAAATACTTACTCAGCAGTATTTAGCAATATGAATCTGAGGTCTGGAACAGGTTGCCAGTCCTTCATGCATCCCCAAATTTAACATCCAAATCTGTTTTGTCTTCCTCTAATAAGCCTCTGGGGTTTAGTGTGTTTGTAAGATTACTACAGACTTACTGACCTGCCCTACTACTAAATGCTTTGCACAGTTTATCCTGTCCTTACAAAATAGCAGTTTGTTCATTTGTTCTCTACTTACCAAACCAATTACTACAAGTGAATACATACAAGGGACAGCAGGACAAACCTAACCAGGTCTCCTAGTTCAGCAGGTGGGACCAGTTCATCACTGTGTGGGGGAGACTAAAGCTACGCATTCTACCCCCTCTATTCATTTCCCAAGAACAATGGACCATTTGCAGCAGCCCAGGGACACCCGACTCCTCAGGTTGTGAGCTTGGTGTGAAAGAAGCCTGTGAGATAAGAGCTGTGATAGCTCCCGTCCAGGGAGCCCTTAGCACTTTCACACCCAGCCCGAGGTGTCATTCCTGCTAATGGGCCATCAATGATTCCAAAATACCCCATGACTCACAGAGTCAGATGACCCATTGTGTAACTCCTCACCCTGGGGGAGGTACTGAGTGCTCCCACCTGGACCTGAGGGTACATAATCTTGGGGTTTGAAGACCTCAGGGAACCACTCGGATCCAGAGGAGGAGCAGAACCCTGACAGGCGGAGACCACCACTTTCAACCAGACTGCGACCATCACTCTTGACCAGGCTGGGACCATCATCTGCACCAACAGGTTTCTTGCTTCCTTTTACTTTGGACTTGGGGGGAACCACGTGGGGTTTTTACCCCAGAGTGCTGGGTCATACTTCTGGGTTTTGTGGGTTAAAACCAATTTCCCTTTGTGCCATTGCATGTATTGTAATATTGTTATTAAATTGTAACTCTGATTTATAATCTCATTTGTGTTGAGTTCATTTCTCCTGCCAGTTTACCTGTAAACCAGCACACCAGGCACCATTAAAAAATCAGTGCTGTTTACAGATTTCTAATGACTATGCAAAAGAGTGGTTGCAACAGGAAACATCTTGTCACTTAAAATACAATATATTAGGACAAGATTATACCACAAACCCCACAAATTATTCAGCACAGTATATCTTCCCAGGTATTCACTAGAATGCAGTACTATTGTCATGACATCTTATGAAATTGAGTTATTCAGCCCTCACAGCAGATTGAGAACAGAAACTGCAAAAGTAGTCCACTAACAAAAACCCAATTCACTCCATTGAGCAGAAGTTCAGGTCCTTTATTTAAAATAGGTCACATACAGTATTCAAGCAAAAAGCAAACCCAGACTTGACGGCCTGAAACAGCTGACGCATTACTGAAAATTGCCATGGTAAAGTCCTCCATGACCTGAGCCAACGGACAAACTCACCCGTGGTGCAATTCCTTTGACTTCAATGGAGTTGTGCTGGCAACCACCTCAGCTGTACTTGGCCCAGTGCCATTATTTATGCAAGACTGTGCTTTGTGTCTTCTCTTGATAAATGCCAGCACTGTAGAGCTCCAAAATATAAAGAAAACAACATTCTTCAGTAATCACAACAAGACGAGAAACACAGACACACAAACTGCAGCACAGCAGATAAACAAGAATTTACAGCTGTGCTATACACAAGTACTTAGCAGAAGTTTCTTCTTGTATTTTAAAGAAAACCATAATGTCATAAATAGCATGAGCTTTTTTCTAGTAAATAGACTACAATTCGACTCTTTCATCTTCACTTTGAGTCACAATTTTTTAATTAAAAATAGAAGTGGGGTGAGACAGATACTGCTTGACTTTCTATGTAGAGAACCTCGCCTTCAGTTTAACAGACTTACAAATACACTGTTACACCTTTAAATTTTGAAATATTTAGCACTGCTATATTAGGTATGAAGTAAAGTAAAATCTTCAGGGCTCGGGGAAACAGGTTATTAGTTTATATTCATATAACATGCCCATGAATTACAGGTATCGAGGGCTTTAGAAAGCCTTTGAACATGAAAGCTCTGACCTACTGGACCTACTGTTGTACTGAATTGGTATGGATGATCTTCATACTCTTGTAATGCAGCAGAAGGCACTAAACAGCACCAACAGAGCAGGCTGTGGCACTGGATTCTCAGAAGCTGAACAATATGTCAGGAACTCTGTGTCAGCACACAGCCTGGCTGAGAAGCAGTGAATGCAAATTCCCTCGGTCCCTAAAGTCAGTATTTTCCAGTACCTGTGGGCTGGTGGTTTTGGTTTGTTTTTTTCTTTTAACAAATCAGTCTGGTGTGTGTATGTATATGTAGATGTATGTATTTATGTATATAAAACCATATTACTCTTTTCCTGACATTTATTTGAACAATATTAATTTATAGAAACTATGTGTCATCTGGAGTCACTAAATGTACATTGATGTCATTCTTCTGTCTAGTTAAAGACAACCTTCTATATTCATTCACACATGCAATGAAACTGTCATGTCTTCCTGACATGGTCACCCACTCATGGGGATAAGTGAAAATGTGCAAGAGTAAATTTGAAAAAAAATACAGCCTGAAGAGCACGTAGGTAACTGTATATTCAGTATTGTTAATACCTCATGAATCAGTAGTCTGCTCAAAAATTTTTGCACAGTAAGTTAGGATAAACACAGGTTCTATGAAAATATGTGAAGGCATATTTCAAATGAGGAACAAGAAAGGTTTAAAGTACATATGATACCTCTAAATCTGATGCCACCTTTGTTACTTTAAGCGGCATATTTAACTGCTGCCTCAGCTTACCCATTTGAATTATGAGAGAATGTCTCCGTATCTGAATGAACAATTTTCCCAGGAAGGTAGAATAGTTTATGACAGAAGGGACCTTTGGAGTTTATCCAGTTTACCCTCTGCTGAGAGCAGGACCTACTTTGAAGGGCTCAGGTCCAACCAAAATCAAATCAGTTTGCTCTGGCCTTACCCAGTTAAGTTCCAAGTATCTCCAATGGTGATTCTTGAACCTGCTCCAGTTCTTTATGAACATTTATTTTCCCCAATTCCACATGGTAATTTCCTGCATTGCAGCTTGCATCCATTCTCTCATCCTGTCACTGTGGCCTTTGGAAAGACAGTCTGTCACCCCTACACACTCCCATTAGGCAGCAATCAGAGTGCTCTCCCTTCACAATGCCCTTCTCCAGGCTGAACAATCCAACCTCTCACAGCATCTCATACGCCCTGTGCTCCTGCCCTGACAGGCACAGTGTCTCACCACTGGGCTTTGGCTCCATCCAGTACCTCAGCTTCTCTCTTCTACTGAGGACCCCAAACTGGGCATGGTGCTCCAGGTGCAGCTTCAGAAGTGCCACAGAGCGGGGTAGGATCGCTGCCCTCAGCAGTACAAGACTGGTGAGCAGTCTTCAGCTTGCCTTCATGATGCTGGTTACAACCTGGTGGTCCTGCCAACTTTATCTCAAACCCATCCAAGACATATTTTAAAGCGCTCAAAGCCTTGAAATAACTGCAGAAATTGTTAAGTAGTACTTATGCAAGAAAGAATGACAACTTATGACTTTAATCCTACCCAAAAGATTTACTTAGCTAAATTATCAAAATTTGAACTTTATCTGACAAAGAGATCCTGTAGAGATGTCAGAGACCTTTTAGCAAGAATATAATTATTATCATAGTGTACTTACATGGCTACTAGATGGAAGATTTAAGCAGGGAATAAAAAATTTCACCATCTCATGTGACAACTGAGTTACTTCTTGCTATCTAAAAAGAATAAATGAGAAGATGGTATGTTTAGCTACAGAGCAAATCAGTATTTGTGATTGTATCCAGTTAAAGCACAAGTCCCTTTCTTCCTTTCTTAATTTCTGTATTGTTATCCTTCACCAGATCATGAACGCAGACCATGGTTATTTATCACTCCCTTAGCACAATCATGCTTGCAGCACAACACAATCACCCCACTTTTTTGATACTTTATAATTTTCTTCCACTAGCTTCCTTGCAAAGACTTCATCTCTGGCAATGTGCAGCTATTGTAAAAACTAATTTGTTTATTTTACCTTCTTTTTAATAAGCTCCTGGAGCACCACTTTGCTGAGAATATTTTAGACAGGTTTGCTGCTCCCATTACATCAAATACATGCATATTATGCTTCTCTATCTTCTGCAGAGAAGAACACACATCTGCATTCCTGCAAGCTTTCTTTCCAGTGGCAGTCAAGGTGCTCATATCTGAACGGTGTCAGATACACTACCATAACAAGTGAGCTACTCAATACTATCCCATCAGCAGGAACATAATACTCTACAATCAAACATACTTTTCTACTATATGAATTGCTGGTCAGACTAGCATTATATTCCCAGTGATTTTGACAGCAGCAGTTAAATACACCTTTCATGATTTGTCCAAAGATGATTTTTATTTTTGATGGCTATACTAATGGTGTGTAGCTTAAAAACATAGAACCAATATGAGACTTTCAGGTTAGTAAATCTTGTCTCCTGCTATTGTAAACAACGTTGTCATACAATCGTGCTCATAAATGTATCCTATTTTATATTACATAGATTTTTATATTTTTTTTCTTAAAATCCTTACTGCCACTGAGAAGCATACCAAACTTACATCATATTCTGCACTCCAACTCAAATGTAGTCAGAGCCATTGGAAAATCTCCTGTCTTCTACATAATCCTTTCACTTAGGTCTCTAATTTTATTCTTATCATTCCATTCTTTTCCTTTCCTCCTACATCAAGTAATATAAATAAAGGACTTTCATACTGCTGTCAAAGATAGACCTTCCTCTCAAATCACCTCTCCATCTCTTTGGTTTTATGGTTCACCTTCCACCATTGCAGAAGGTCAGAAATTTATACTCTATCTTAAACGAAGTCTTCCCATAAACAGGCAGAAAATTATTAATGACCCTGAGTCTTTCAGAAGTGTTTTGCCTGATGCAGGAGGCCTTTCCATGGACATAGCTTAACTGTAACTGTCTTCTCTGTGTTCTATAGCTACAGTCAGAATATAAAATCCAGTTCTGAGGAAAGAAAGAAGCCTACACTCAGACGTATCCAAAGCTGAGGAACTGCTGCAGCTAGTGACACTTTTCTTAGCACCTGGTTGAGAAAAACATACTGATAGAGTAGGAAAGCAATTTGTAATACAATATGGCTTTTACATGTTAAGGTTCTTAAATTTCATGACAGTGGTTGTAGAGCTATAAAACATTAGATTATGCAGTCCAACATTGCTCCTAGTTTACAACAACCACCAAATATTGTTACCTTCTGAGAGATGCCTGTCCAGTGGGCTGAGTCAGGCAAATTGGTCTCAGCCCAGTTCTCACCTGAAAAGTCATCTTCATAAAATAAATTTACACTAAGTGGTGATTGTAGAAGTGACAAAGATTGAATAGATGTTTTGTGCCGGATCTTTCATGATTCTAGGCAATCTCTCTTGGTCATGGTTGAGATATTTTGCTGAGAAGTAAAGACAGTGGTGTTTATCTTCCTGTCTCCAGCTGTCTTCTGGAGAGGAGCAAATAAAGATGAAAGGCTTTTCAGATAGAAATTAGTCAGGTGAATTCATTTTGCTTTGTTATTTTTATATACTCAGATTACAGTTGCAGGGAGATATACATATTTTTCAAAATTTAAGCTGGCTATTGAAGATGTCATGCAAAGATTTTATCATTTACATGCAAGACAGCCTAACAGATAAGGTGGAGGAGAGAGGAAGGAAGAGTTTAGCAACAGAAACTAAAATTGCAAAAATCTCATTTACCTTACTGCAGAGACTAGACCCCAAGTATTGACTTTCCAGTCTTTTAACACTCTTGAAACATTATTTTTTGCATGACATTATTCCTTACTTGGATGCATATTGTTTCTGAGACTAAGATATCTCAGACTCACAAGGTGTCTTTAAATACCGATTAAATTAATATTTTATTGTCTGAGCATTTAATTTATTTTTTTGCTCAGCATTTGGAATTTCATACCTCTTCAAGCACATGGTCAAAATACATAAGAAGGGATAAAAGAAATGTAAAGCTTATTATTTTGGGGTCCCTAGAAATACCATGTACAAGGCTTCTATTTAAATTCAAAATGAAACCCTTTCCCAAATTTTCTGGTTTATTTTCTGATATAATACATGTAGCCTTCATCCAGTATAAAAATATAATAAAAGATGTACAAAAGTATTTTAATGCTTAACTTTAACCTTGGCTTCATCTTCTGTGTATTTCCTTCCATTCATTTTTTTTAAATTTATTTTTTTAATTATTATTTTTATTGGTAACTGCACAGACAGAATATCCCAAAGATTTCATAACCTTCAGGTTCATAGTGATTTATGTGAAACATTCAGGATCCTAGCCCAGGAGACAGTGCATAGTGAATCACAGAATGGTTTGGGGCAGAAGGGACCTTAAAGGTCATGTAGTTCCAGCCCCTCGGCCCTGGGCAGGGACACCTTCCACTAGACCAAGTTACACAGAACTCCATCCGAACTTGGACACTTCCAGGGATGGGGCATGAGTGTGGGGGTGACAGTGTGCGTGTGGATCTCTTAAGGTCTGAGGTGACTGATGAGTGCATCCTTTAGGACCAGAGAACCACCTGTAGAATGTGAGATGCCTTGTAACCAGTAGAATCTTTCCATGTATGTTAGGTGAACTCCTGACCAATAGTGTATTGGCATGTTACATACAGGAGTAGATAAAAGTGAAGCTATTACTAAAAATAAAGTCCTTGTCTTCAGTGAGCCTTCTGATCACACTGCAACCTGAGTTACCACTGCCTCCTACATTACCCCAATAAAGGGTGACCCCAATACATGAGCAGATCTGGGCAACCTGTTCCAGTGCCTCACCACTCTCATGGTAAAGTATTTATTCCTAATAACTAATCTAAGTCTGCCTTCTTTCAACTTAAAGCCATTTCCCCTTGTCCTGTCGCCGCATGCCCTTGTAAAAAGTAAAAAGTCCCTCTCCTGCTCTCTTGGAGGCTCTCTTTAGGTACTGGAAGGCTGCTGCTATTAGGTCTCCCCAGATCCTTCCCTTCTCCAGGCTGAGCAATCCCAACTCTCTCAAACATTTCTCATAGGAGAAGTATTCCTTACTTCTAATCATTTTAATGGTGCTCCTTTGGACCTGCTTCAACAGTTCGATGTCTTTGCTGTGCTGGGGACCCCAGAGCTGAATGCAACACTCCAGGTGTGGTCTCATAAGAGCAGACTAGAAGGGTATAATCACCTCCCTCAACCTGCTGCTTTAGAAGCTCTAATGAAAGAGAAAAAGCTGAAGCAGAAATACAGTCAACATGTTCAAATAGAAAAAAACCCTAACTAACCAAAAAAAAAAGCCAATAAAAAAGCCAACCCCCACTCCCCTCAAAACCCCAAACCCTCATCTAATTAATCCATAGCATTATAAGAGCTATAAAAAAAGCAGATCAGTCAAAATCAAATGAAATACAAAAAGCGCAATAAGCAGTGTGTTTAACTGGAAAAGCAATGCCTGTTTACAATAGCAGGAGTTATAGGAGAAAGAAAATAAAATAAGATTATACCACAGTAACTGAAGATATAGGGGGAAATGTGACCTAGAGACAAAAATAATTATCAAAAGAAATTAATGTGTTGACAAGACTGCTACCGAAATGTGATTGTCTCATTCTTTGTATATAAAAGAATGTCAGTATTAACAATAAAAGTTACATGTACAATGAATGGCAAAATTATATGCAAAATTCAAGATGAACTTTTTGAATTACAAGGAGCTGCAGCAAGTTGATGTGCCAAGCTTATTAGCATGCCACAATCCCTGCATGAGTAACATTCCTTTTCATATCGCAAATTCAAACTTTTACAGCTCCCAGAATGATTTTATTCAGAGTGCTGTTTTGTTGGGGTATTTTATTATTTTTAATGGGTAAAAGAAATTGAAAAGTAAAAGACTCACAATCTAAACAAAAGCTAGCTAACAGGCTCCTTGCTAAGAATATATGGAATTATTTCTAAAACCTGTGCAGAGAGTTAAAAGACAAACATTTTCAAGTTACAAGATCATTTTTAAATCTTTGCTAGACTGAATGTATTTTCAAGGGGAAAATCAAAGTGAATAAATATCCATACTTAAGAAAAGAAATTTCCTATGTAACAAGTCCTCCCAGGTATTAATGCAGGCAGGACAATTTACCTCCCTTGGGAACAAATAAAAACCAATTATTTTTGTGACTAACTTTTTAAAGAATTGAATTACCTTTTCTGCTTCTAGAATTCTTTAGCTTTTTCCTTATAAATATGTGTTGACAAGAATGTGACAAAACATTATAAAGATGCAAACCAATTATTGGAGATAGTGTTGTATTACTGAAACAACAGTTCACAAAGTTATGAGATATTAAATGGGTCCTATTCCTTGTCCCTATGTGTCAGGGATTTTGCAGACCACAGGCTTAAACCTTAATGTATTTGCTGAAAAAGAGAAGGGGTGAGGGGTGGGCAGAGTATATACATTCCTTTTACAGCAATGTCCACTTTAGTCTGAGCTGTGGCCACTTCAAGTATCTGCCAGTTTACTTTCAAAGTTATGAGCATACTACTAAGCAATGCTGGCATTCACCTTTAGGCCATTTCTTCGTTCTGACAGGACTTTTTTTTTTTTCCCCCCCCAGGTCAGTCTTTGGAGGTGGGCTACCTATAAACACATATTGACAAAAGGCTGTTAAGTGGGTTTGGGTGGGGCTGGTTTTGGTTCTGGTTTGATTTTGCACTTACTCACACTGGTCATGACTAATACTTGTCATGAATTAAAATTGTGGGGCTAATCCCCTTGAACACTATTAGTTTAAAGATACATAGGCTGTGGATTCCATATTATTTTTAGATAACCTGAGAAGATTATGGCTTGACAGAAATATCTATTTCATTACTTAGATTAAATTCAGTTGAACTGGTAAAGCTTTGTCTTTAATTTCTGGTGCAATTCATTACCTCCAATCACAGGGTGTAATAATCAATTTTGCCAATTATACCTTTTTCATTTCTCTGTAATTCATCATTTTTATTTGACTTTTAGGTATAAAATGAAAAGTACCAACCAACAAAATTACTTAGGACCATAATGACCTAGTACAATGAAGCCATTCATCATCAGTACCAAGTCTCACTCTGAGTAGATCTTACAAATAGTTTCAATTAAAAGCTTTACACAAGTACTGCTGTAAAACATATATTAAATACTGTGCCTGATCCTGAGGGCTGCTGAGTTTGAATTAATAACAGCTGGAAGTCTTTTATACTGCTCAGTCTGCTTCAGAAGTAGCTGATCAGCCCAATCAGACCCTTTTAGGAAAGTCTTCACCCCAGAAGTCTTTATACATAAAAATTTCTCATACAATTTAGCAGGAATACATTGAATAACTGCAGCTCCCAAACTAGAAATGTCAGCTAGGGCATGCAAAGAGATGAGAAGAAACACTGAAGAGGAAGAAGTTGTTGATACCATTCACTAGATACTCTTTTATGATACTATTTCCATGAATGTATAACTATTTGCAATTTACATTCATTTATAATAAGGTAAGAGAGACATTTGTTAGTGAGAAGACAACCTTAAATGCAGAAGTGCCTATTGGATTGTACAGAAAACCCTCCCTCAGCAATATTATAATAAACTCATATACATGTATCTAGTTTGTTAATTTTGGCAGCAATTTAATTTCTTAAATTGCTCCTGTTAACAGATCCCTGCACAGGTTCTTGCTTTTACAACAGAGATAACAAGGCATTTATTATCCTACGCTGAGACATGCAACAATTAACATATATAGAAAACTCAACAAGGATGTATCAGACGCAAGCCATGACAAACAACACTTCACACAGGCATTACACTGTCCTCTTTCCAAAGTGTGTATGAAATAACAGATTGACCAGAGAGTGGTAGATGGTCCATTCTTGGACACATTCAAGGTCAGGTTAGATGGGACTTTGAGCATCCTGGTCTAGTGAAAGGTGTCCCTGCTCATTGCAGGGGTTGGACGAGATGGCCTTTAAAGGTTCCTTCCAATGCACATTATTCTGTGATTCTAGAATTAGAACAGGTTGCTGAAAGGGACATGCCATTTCAAGATGTGTGTCAGTTAAATTGTAGTTCAATTCACTGGTTTAAGCAACCGGATACATCTGCCACACTCCACAAATAGGTGTTATGTGATAAACATATTCTCTTTTGCAATAGCATTCTTGTCTTATACACAGTTACAGAAAATTAAATAAGTAATTATATCAAACACTTTCGTTCTCTGTGGATGGATTACTTAGTATAATTTACATTAAGGCACTAGTAAAGAACATATTTTAATTGCAATTACTGACTAAAAATCCCCAAACTTTTCCTTAAAGTATTGAACATCCACTGTAAAAACACCTCAGTTTGTATGGAATACCCCCTAGCATTATGAAGATCAGTATCACACCCATGACACAAAATATTTATATATCAACATGCTTTGTAACTGATGAATGAAGATTTTGCAGATTTCCTTTCTAATCTTTTCCACATGTACTGAAAGACACTAGACAAAACAAGACATATTGGACTGTCACCATGTAATATGATGGTCATGAATTTACACTGTCTTTGATTTAACATATTTTTTTCCATTTTTGTGTAAGCTGTTCTGTCTCTTTTTAGTGATATAAATGAACACAATCTTAGTAGCACTGCATTGCAAAAAGATCAGGTTTATATGCATATGTAACAGACTTGGCCAGAATGTTTTTCATACCAAAAGGGAAAAATATAAGCCTCTTCTCACAAACTTTTAGAGGTGACCTATCAGCTCCAGTGAAACTGTTATCATTATTTCAGGGACCATAGGTAAATTCAGACAGACAGAGAGGGAGAGAAAGAGAATAAAGGATCAAATGAACAGCCAGTGGTTAGTGTAGTTATTTGAACCAGTTTTTGCACCTCCACATGTATGAGTAATTCTAGAATATAAGTCTTTATCTCATACTTCCAAGGAGGAAGTCTTAACCACAAAGCAATTCCCTACTCTAGACTATACTTCACATCTTTTGAAGGAAAAAAAAATCAAGAGCTAACTACTCTATCCCATTACAAAGGGTAGCCAGGTAAAGAAATCTCAATATATATAAATTTAACTCTCATCTTGTGACCAGTCCAAATAATTCCTAATACTATGGTTTAACTATTTCTAAGAAATACATACCAATGGAAAATAATAATGTTCTGAAGGCTACCCTCATGTTCTCTGTAGAAGGTCAATCTGTTTTCTTGACATGCAGATTGTGCTAGAAAGGCAGCTTGATGGCATCATTTTATTTGTAACATGCCTATTCCCATTACTTTGATTGAAATGAGCAGTTTAGCTTTTTGTCTGCATGACCCTAAGGTCAGCATATCACAGTTTGCCAAGCAGAATGCACTTGCCAGAGCTTGTAGTAACAAGGTCTCATGCATCAGGATTTCACTGCATTTCTTTCATCATCATTGTTTTTCCTAGGATCTTCTTACCCCAAACTTTTTAGTTTCATGGATCACACACTCCATGATGAAAGTTTCCAGTGATACTTTCTCAAAGGGAAATAAATAGCAAATTGATGTGATGCAGGTATTGTAGATTTTGATCAAAGAAACTTGAGGGTGAAAAAACAGTCAACAAATTAAATAGGATCATGAAAGAAATCCAGGACTTGAATGCTCCATGTACTTCAGGCAAATGCAGGTTAAGCACACTGGCATGACATGACATTTCTTTAGTCAAACATACCATCTCTGGAGTTAACCAGCAGAACATATGCATTAAGATTAATTGATTTAAGCTACTTGCATATGCTATGAAGTTCATGTGATAGCCTGAGATGCAATCTGTATGTTGGGACATGCTCTATGCCTTTCTGAGATGTCTGCAACCATGGAAGAAGAGTGATTCGGTGTCTAAGCTGACTAGATGATGCAGAAGAATTAGGCACCTGGATGCCAGCACAGGTTTGCTGGCTGACTGAGTGTAAGTAGCAGGAAATGCAGGAAAGCAGAACACACCTCCTGTAGGGGTGATAGTGTGTGTGTCTGGATCTCTTAAGGTATGAGATGATTAATGAATACATCCTTAAGGACTAGAGAGCCACCTGTAGAATGTGGATACCTTGTAACCAGTAGAATCTTTCCATGTATGTTAGGTGAACTACTGACCAATAGTGTACTGGCATGTTATATACAGGAATAGAAAAAAGTGAAGCTGTTACTAAAAATAAAGTCCTTTGTCTTTGGTGAACTTTCTGATCACACTGCAGCCTGAGTTGTCTCTGCCTCCTCTGACCACCACAAAGCTAATCTACATTACCCCGACAAAGAGTGACCCCAAAAACCTTCTATCTTGCTACTCAGACAAGAGAAGTTTTAGCTTTGTGCCTGAACATAAGAGGGGGGAAAGGCAATTGCATTTAGAGAATTAACTGTTTTTTCTCAGTATAGTTGCCATCTTAAATAAGAAAATATATAACAATACTTCGAATGTGACACCACACATGCAACACCTTTGCTGTATCTTTAAAAGAGAGTCTGTGCCAACAAGAAGATGTCTTGTTTCAATAAGCTCTGGTGTTCCGATTCTTTTTTCCTATATGAATCTTAAGAAACAACATACCTACTTGACACAAAGAAACCATTATAATGCATGGAGGAAGAGGAAATTATGTCTTACTGAAAGGCCTGAGCCTCTCCATCCCTGTTTATGACCAACAGTGGATTGACTCTGTCTTTAAAGCTCATAGGTTTTGCTCACCTATAACAACAAGCAAACAATCTCACCTGCTATACCAATAACCTCAGAAGCAGGCTAGCATGGCAACACAAATCCATTTTAAAATCTATTTAACTCTGGTGCTAGCTATATACACCATAAATTTTTATGTGAGGTCAAATATCTCTGGGAGTTTGTGTAGCCATTGATATGGTTATAGCATTAGAGGTCTCTCCAAAAACATATTCTCAACTCACCATCCAGCTACACATTCAATGAAAATCAATACTAAAGCAGGTGTTAGTTTTTAGTACAGAGTATTAGCATTATCACTGACCTGTCATTGATCTGAAATAGAAGTGTCATATTGAAAAACTGTTCATCTAAAATAAAGAGATTAATATAACTTTCATTTTCTCTATAAAGCGTACTAGGTAATCATTCTGGGAGTTGAAACCATCTGTGTATTTTTTGAGACAACTTAAAAAATGTATTGGTAGCATTTCTGTCTTAACTCTACACTTTCAGGGTACCCTGACCTGAAATCCACAAGATAAAGCTTTTAGCAAATTTATTTAGACATTTATGTAAGAAAAAGTTCACTGGGCAACAAGAGTGAAGAAAAGCAATTGTTTGTACTAACCATGGATTTTGCTGCAGCAAAGTTGCACTTTACCAGATCACTTCAGAATGAACATCATTTATAATATTCTACTATGGAAAAAAACTAAAATCCAAGGAATAATAGTGTGTCTCTGAACATCACTCTCTATCAACCTTGGATATTCAAATGTCCCTAAACCTCTCTATATGTAGAATACTATGAATTTGAAGGTCAGTGTTTTCCAAAAGAGAGGGTAAATACTCGTAACTCCACAACTGGTAACTCCTTTATCTGTGGTGATGAATTTCTGAATACAGTACAGGTTAAACACAGTTCTCAGAGAATTCTTCAGAAAACAAAGGTTGTGTATCAAATTCTTTGTAAACTAAGGAAAACAGATTACAGATTGCAGCACTTGAGAGAACTTACAAATAATATAAATAATATAAAGTACAAAGATCAACTTCACAAACTCTGCTTCTATTGAATTGGGATTTGAAACACAAAGGCATTTTACACCTTCATCCCCTAAAGGTCAGTTTATATTTTGTTTCTTTCATCCCACTTGTTCTGGATTTACAAGGTGATGGACTACCCTCAGGTACCTTTAATGCATATTAATTTTACCAAAGCTAGAGAAATCTCAACCGATATTTCACGAAGCTGGCTGAGGACTGTAGACCATAGAAGCCAAATGCCTGTTCCCTCAGAGTATATCTCAGCCTCTCAATGGCACCATAGACTTTTCACTTTTCTCTGAAGCATGAAGCACGAAGCACGGACTTTTGTGAGGACAAAATACTAGAGCTGATGGACTATTAGTGCTACCTAATATGTAAAATCATAATTTAGAAATAAACACTCATTCAAGGCAAACAGAAGTTGTGAAAGTAGAAAGCTTCAAACATTTAAATAGTTATACTTCAAAAATGTTGCACTAGTACAACCTTTTCAATGTGTTTCAGAACATGGAATTTAAGATATCCTGACTGAGTTAGAAGGCACCAGTAACTACTTTCCTTTTACTCTTAAAAAGTACTTACGCTGTTTCTAACGATTGTCTTTCCCTTTTGGCAAGAAGACCTCCAATAAAAAGAACAGGCTTTTGGGTCTTTGCTTTGATGGAGAAAGAGAAGAAAGAGGATTTGAATAGATGAAGATCATCAGGTTTTCTAGTGGTGGTAGAAAGCTGTATGCGAGGAAATATTGAAGAAAGAAAATTGGAATGAAAAGAGGATGCATAAACAGAAGCATGATGTACAGAAGACACTTTGCTCTCTAGGATGTTAGAACTGTTCAATGGCATGGCAATTCCAATGTAGAGACAGCTGTTTGAAGCACTTGACCTTATCCTTTATGGGTTTGTAAGGTATTGGTTTTTTGCTGTTGTTATTTGTGTTGTTTTGGGGTTTTTTCTGATAGCAAGCAGGAAATGGTTTTTTTCCATTATTTACACATACTAATAAAGCAAATGTTTCTATATGAAGACAGACACACAGTTATGCTTTAAGAAACTGATTATTTCATTTTTAAGAGTGTTTTCATCTTTTTGTCAAACTCACAATGCTTAACATGTTCTCCCTCATCTCCACGCTGAATGCTTTCCCAGTTCATCAAACTTGTTTGTACAAATGACAGAGAGAAAAATGGCTCATCTGCTGTTATCTACCTGCTCTGATATAGTAAAATTCCTTTAAAGATGAAAAGGATGAAAAAATGGTCACATGACTTGAGAGCACACAGCTTGTGATAGTCAACAAAAAACTAGAGATATATATAATTCACTTGAAGATGGTACAAAGCTGATCTTAAAAAATAGCTGTCTCAAAGCTTAATAAAATGTTTGCTAAGTGCATCATTACAAATTACAGACTACCCACCAAATGTTTGTGCTGTGACCTGATTATTAGGCTTGAGGGAGCTTTCCTGTGTTTCTGAGATTGTTCACTTCTTTATTGTCATCTGTTTCAGATGACTGAAATAGATTTGAAAACTAGTTCCTGACTTCTAGGATTTTTTCCTTTCCTATATTCATGTAGAATATACTATCTTACAAAAATAGTACTGTACCATGACATCTAAGGAAACATGGTGCCAGGCCAACGACCATGACAAGCCAGGAGTATTCTACTCTCTTATGCTGTTTCCTATCCCATACTCTGAAGGGAAAAATGTTTCATTCCAGGGTTATCTCTCAAATGAAAACTATTCCATAGTTTCATCACTTCTTTATCCATATTCACTAAACAGTGCCTGACAATTTCAAAGCACTTTTACCAGAATCCTTATGTTTCAGAACAAGTATAAAATGCTCCAACAGCCCCAGTAACATTTGTAGTTAAAAATATTTTTTAATAAAGAAATAAAAAATACCCAGATGTTATGGGTTTAGCCAGGTAGGCCTAAATTTAGGCTTTAAAACTCAGATTTGGGCCTGAAATTGTCAGCTGCCTTGAGCTGGGCTGGGCTAGCTGGCAGCTGACCTCATCTAGCCAATAGTATTTTATTCCACCCCATCTTACATCATCTCAATAGCCGTAAAGTCCAGTGTGTGGGTGTGGCTTGGTCAGTTTCACCATGGCTGAGGTGCAGGGAAGACGTGCTATGCCTTGTCTGCTATCTTAGGCCTCGCTCTGGCTTCGGCTGCTGCTCCTTGCATTTTGTTTGGTTTCAGGGAAGTAGAAACATTTTGCTGTTACTCTTTCTGTTTCTTACTGAATGCCTTTTAGAGTGCTTATGGATCTAGAGTAATACACTTTGTATTAATTGGGGAGTGGGAGGTTATTTCTTGTTGTATCTTGTTAAAACTTGTGTAAGAGTGTGTTATATTGTAGTTTTCTTTTAATTTTCTCTTTTCTGTATAAATACATGTAGTTAGTTTCAGCATAAACTAGTTTGGAGTGGTTTTTTCCCTCTCCCTCTTCTTCCCTTTTCACTCTGTCTCGGACAGTTGGCATTTTGCCAGCTCAAACCAAGACACCAGATATCAAGGTACTTATGAAAACAGTCAAGCAGAAGTATCTGATAGAAAAACGAAACCAAGCAGAACAAAAAAACAACGAACCAGCATCTAGCACATCTTAGTAGTTTATCCCCACTTTCTCCTGGTAAAGTAGAGTAGAGAGGCTCTTTTACTACAGCAAAAACAGTAACTACTTGCTTCCTCAAGAGATTATCTTGAAGATATTCCCAAGCAGGTCAATGTACTAGAGCATTTTTAAAAATATTTGATGGTAGGCTGAGAGAGTAATGGAAATCCTTGTGATAGAAATCAGACCTAGTGGACACACACACAATAAAGCAGACAAATGTTAACACAATTTAGAATCTCTATTTCGTTAAAATAAGAAATACATGAAATAATTTGAAATAATTATGAGTGCAGAATAGAACTTTAACTAGCTGAATGCAGTTAACAGATTTTTGCTGTTCTTCATCTGATTTACGTTTACCATTACTAATTTGAGGGATGCTTACTATGTAAAGGAAGCATGTAGAGAACTGCCTTTATTAGGAATCTAAATTTTCTTTACTCACTCTGGAAGATGATCGATATTTCATTCTATAGGCATAACACAAGCTCTTTTACACTCTTCAAATATGTGCTCCAACCATATTTTGTTCATTTGTGTTTCTGACTCCATGACTGTTTTTAGGAAACTGGTTCTTTGCTGTTACTGACTTGGGCTGGATGCAATAAACTAGGGACAGACTGGAACCAAGAATCAATGACATTCAATTAACTGAGCCTGTAGTACCAACCCTTTTTCCCTTTTGTCTGCATTTTCCCACTTTAAATGCAGCCACTGCTGACAGCTGAGAGGATTCATGTTTTTCTAGTATCTTGAGGACAATATACAAGTGCTATGTGATTATTAATAAAATGTTAGGGAAAATACTGTCCTTTAAATAGTTATATCTAAGTAGGAAGACTTGGTGGGCCAGAGATAGTGTACGTTGATGGGATCAGCTGGAAAAAACAGGAATACCTTCAGGCTCAAGCAGATCTACTCACCAGTAGATCTGACAATTTAAAATTTCCAGTAAAACACAAGTTAGAATACAGATACTCTTCACCTGTTTTTAGGTTTAGTTATACCGCTTTTCTGTTGAGACCAAAAACTAGTGTGGTTTTTTTCCCCCCACCAATTGTCCAAATAAGAGATATTAACTGTTCCTTTGTAGGGGATACTGTTGCATCTTCAGGACATTATCACAGACACAAGACAACCAATTTTACATATTCATCATCTACATGAGTCTGATTAGAAAATCAGATATAGATGTCTAGAAATCAACAAAAGATAAAAAAAAGACAGATGACTGTGTGTCTAGTTTAATTTAAAAACAGATGTGCCTACTTAACATCCTATACCTAAGATTTGATTAAACTCTCAGTACCTACTGTTTCTCCCAGCTCATCCTCTCGCAAATAGCAGATGAAGTCCTCAAGTTAACTGCAGTTTATGAGAGCTTTAGTTTTATTTTGTGTGTAGTTTGTTTTAAGTGTAAATCTCAGTCCTCTTTTGATAAGCTAATATAGGTTCTTTATATTAGACTTAAAAACCAAACCAAACCAAACTGTATCATTCATAAAAATTCCTCTGAGGTATACATCTGGAGAGATGTAAAGCTCAAACTGTATCACAGGCTTTCCTGATTATAATAAACATTTAAGGAATCTGTTAAGCAGTAGGATATTCCACTTAGTTCCTCTACTCTAACCTCCTTCTGTTTTATGAAAAGGACAAGCTTGCATCACAGGAGGAAATGTGCCTCACTGTTTTTCCTGTTACACTATTTGGTCTCTCATCGATTTATTTACTGGAGGGCAAACATATTGTGCACAGCTACTTGTGATGCTGTGCCACTGAGATACCTGCTTTTGAGCATGTTATAAAATAGTTGATGCAACCCTAAGGGTCAATGCTTGCCCTCCAAAAGAGAAAGTGGATTTTTGGTTTGTTTGGTTGGGGCTTTTTGTGTGTGGTTTTTGGTTTGTTTGGGGTTTTGTGTGTGTGTGTGTGTGTGTGTGTTTTTCTTTTTTAAATTTCAGGGCAATGATGTCTCATTTCCTTACATTTCCAGTACTCCTGCTTCTAATTTATTAAGATGCTGGACTACTTCAAGAGGCCACCTATAAGGACAAGTTGATTTTTTTAGAGAGCCTTATTTTACTTTGTAAATGGAAATCCCATGACTGTTCTTGCTTTTAAGCTACTTTTAAATGTGCATATATACATATGTGTGTGTGTGTATAATTTTATTTTAAGCTATAAGAATAACCTGTATTCAGCAAAGAGCCTGTGTAGTGCCATGCTCAAACTGAAACAATCTAATAGGTATGTTGTACATTTCTGCATTCATTTTGCTGCAGAAAATTGTACAGCAGCTACTATACCAGTAACGTTTCTAGTTAAGGGGAAAAGGAATCCAGTCTGCATCATCATCTAAACCTGTCCATTCCATCAGCATTAAGATTAATAATAGAAATGAGATCAGAAGTCTTATGAGGTGAGAAATTCTCATACGTACCTCCAATGGTTGACATTCATACTCCCTTTAATACTAAATGGTAACAAATACAAAACTTTCAGAATTCCACTATACTCATGTTTATTTCCTCAAAAGGTACTTTTGTTTTCTTTCCAGTACAGATAACTGAAGGATCCTGGGCCATTGCTGAGGCTTTCTAGATGCTAATGAAATACAAACAACTAGGGAAGTAGAAAGAAAAGAACTTTGCATCCACAGATACAAGCACATAGCAGATGAGATTTTACAATGCTTGCCATAAATAAATATTTGAAAAATACAATAAGTGCTCTATACTATCAATATATTTTTTTCTTAGAACTGAACATTTGTGAATCATGAAGGCTAGTGATATTGAAAGCATGGCCTGATAAACCAGTGGTGGCATTTTTGGCTTTTAAAACTAAAAGGTCTCAGAAAAACTTATTTGCATGCTGAGTGCATCACCATAGCAGAAATGAGAGGTGTAAGAAAGGGAGCGTGACATGGTTATGGAAAAGGTGTCACAATTTTGGGGCTTAAATATATGCCAATCTGTAGAAAAGGAGATGGAAGGCAGCAGGAGAGGGAAGTAGAAACAAGGAATAGTTTTAATAACCTTTTCTTTGTATTCATACATTGAAGCCCTTCTAAAACAACTAGCCAGTTGGAGAAAGCAACTGTCTGCTCTGAAAATGGTTATGGTAATTACAGCATGGGCAGATGGGGAAGGGAAGGTTAGGAGACAGAATCAGGAAAAGCATGTACAAGCATATCTGTATTCTGCTTTCAAGTCTGCTGCTGGCAGCTCTCCCCCTGCTTCTCACTCTGCATTGCCTCACTCTGGGACTGAGCTGTCTGCTTCCCCATGTCCTCTGCTGCTCCCGCTCGTGTAGCCAGTGCATAGGGTAGAACATTTTGTCTGCTCTTACTGTCTTCGTGGAGCTATAAGTCCTCCCCAGAGTGACAGAAGGGCCAGGATTTACAGCAGGATGTCAGCTCCAGGTAGGAGTCTGACATTTGTATCATACTTTAAACATGCTTTAAACAGCAACTGGTAACATGCACAGGTACAAGCATCTATGAACATATAGCAAATATGAAAGTGATTTTCCTGTGCTGCACCTAAGGAAAGAAAATTCAAAGAGAAAACGATTTTTAAATGCATGGATGAAAAGAAAAAGGGATTTTCTGACAACTCTAAAGTCTTTTCTCTCTTTGAGAAAAATAAATTTCTGCCTTGTATTTTGCTCCTTAGAGGGTCAAATCAAACTCAAATAAAATATTGGCAATGCTAGTAACACTAATCAAGTTACAATTCAAGTGAAAAGGAGATTATTATTTGATTTTTTATTCTGACATTTGTATTAACTATATCATGTCCAGCAAATGCCTTGTGAAATGTCTACTAGTACATTTAACCTGTTCAGTGAAGTTATGCCCTGTTCAGTTGAGAAGAGAATCTGATCTGAAGTAAGCAAGAGGAACACATTAGAAGAAGAGAGAGAACTAGCTAGACTGAAATCATAAGGAAACATGCCATTTAGAAGTGCAGTCACTGTTTCAACCTAATACTGTCAGGAGGAGGCCACAGAACATCCTGGAGATATGAGTCTTCTTGCTCTGCCATGGGACACCGAGGGTTCAACACAGAGAACAGACTTTGGTCTCTGATCGGATTATGCCTCATGCTCATCAGAAGCATTTCTTGCTTAATAGAGTTTGTCTGTAACACAGCCTGAGAGGACTATTATTAAAAGACTAGGCTGCCTTTTTCCTTTTGCTTAATTAATTTTTTAGTGTAGAAGCAACGCGGTCCCCAATCTTCCCCTGATGTAACATACTACAGGATCTGATCACAGTCAGACTAGTGTACCTCCATGGATATCTGTGTCATGAGCAAATCATTCTGCAGCTAGTTTAAGATCTGTCAAATAATGGACACATCAAGAACTGTGCATAAAGCAAACCATGGAAGAGAAAAAGCCACACACTGGATTCTAGTCCTTTGAGATGAGAACAAACTCAGTTTACTTGGGACAAAGGTCTTGTACTTAGATAGTCTTTTTACAAGAACAATAACGGAAGACAACTTTTCACTGGAATATTTTAAAGGAAATTTTACTCAAAAAAATGTATGATGCTTCCAGATGGAAATTTGAATTGAAACAAAACTGAAGCATAGGTGGCAATGAGCCAGGTACCGCAAGCTGCCCTTACACAGCCAATCGCTGTCTGCTAAGGGCATTACTTTACAAATCAGGTGACATTATCCAAGTCCTGACTCCTAAGAAATGAATTTAACTCTTCTTCCTCTTCCCAGTCTCAGGTGATACTTCCTCCACTAGGCTGCTGCCTCTGATTTTTCACAACAAGCTGAAAGGTCTTGACTTCCTCCTAATTTAGGGGACATTTTTGAAAGATTTTCATCAGGTTGACAGCCCTTTCACTGTGGCTTTCTAGCCAACACATTTCATTGTGAAACAGGAGGGAAGGAGAAAATGAGAATATCTAACTGCTTAGTGTCAGCTGAGAATGAACACTAAGCTACAGGCTGAGACAAACAGAGAAGAGAGGCCTGTCCCTGTGAGTACTGGCCTCATTCTTTTATTCTAATTGCTGAAGTGGATTTTCTGGAGTACTTGTAGGTAAAACATGAGATCTGAATTTTGACAGCTAACAGACAGGTATTCTAAGTCACATACATATAACTTAAAGAGGAAAATGTTTTTAACAGTGTGCTCGGGGAAAAAGGAGCTTGAACTTTAAAAGTAGATACTTTGAGGGATGGGAGAGGTGGCAAAGGAAAGGATTAAACAGCACTTAGTCATCAAGATTAACAGAATAGTGCCAGTTTAGGGAATCTTTGAAAAAGAATCCTATTTGTTATAAGACTTTTACTGTGCATACCAAACATATACCAAACATACACAATAACATACCAAAATAACACCTATCATATGTACTTTGACTACTCTTTTTCTTGTCTTTCCAGAAAAAGAACTGTAAGGATTTGATATAAAAAAAAGTCCTTGCTGTTGCATTTTAACCAGAAAAATAAGTTGGTGAAGGAAAGTCACTGAATTGAACAAATGACGAGTTGAGGTGAGATTAGTCCTATGGAAGCTAATTCTGCAAACCAGATTTTGTCTTTGAGAACACTCATTGCCCACCATCTCTATATGGAAATTACTTTGAAAATTACAAGTGAGAGAGATACTGCATTTTCCTGATATGTGGCTTGGTCATAGCCACCAAACTAGTTGTTAAGGAGGATGCTAGACAAAACCATTAGCTTAGTCTATACACCAACAAGGAGGTAAATTGTAATTGTGCCATTGATGTGACACCAGTCTCAGGTCACCAAGTATTTCAATGCATCAACACATTGCTATATCAACACAAATAAGTTAGCATTTTTAAAAGACAAATAATGCTAAATTATTCCCAATGGCAGCAATGTATCCTGAAACTATACCTGTCTAATGAATGGTTGTCCACAACTGACCACAGATCCTTGCAGTTCCACACCAGTACTTCATCTACACATGTGAAAAAATTCGAGGAGAAAAACTGTCAAGTGTAGAAGTTTACTCAATTTAATAAATATTAGTACCTGGACCAGGAATTTCCTCATAGATAAAAGCAACATTAATCTTGATGAGGCACATAATTCAAGCACTTAAATATTTCCATTTGCCAGTTACCTTTCTTCAGTCAAAATTATATTAATTTCCTACATCAGAAGATTATTATGAAGATGTATACATTAATGTTTGAATATTCTCAGATATTAGAGCCAGGAACAAACACAGACATTTCTACAGAAATGTAAATCTAACTTGCCTTTCTAGGTTCAAGTCAAATGTCTCTGACAACTCTTGTGCTCACAGTTCTGCTTCCTTCTGCAAAGGTAACTAAATTCATCTCACAACATGTACATTAAAATATTATCAAAAAACAAATGTTACTATGATATAATTAAATTTTAATGTTCTGCCATGAAAAATGTCTGTAGTCTTGGCAATATTTTTGTCATTTTTTCCCCCACCATGTGTTTGTCGTTTGTGGCATCTTTGCTTTTAAAATCTGAAAATCTGATAAAGAGAGAGTCCGGAAAAGCCACCAATAGAAAAAGACAAGCCCACATACATGTAAAATTTTGACAGTTTCAGTACAACCTAATGAACTTTAGAATTTAAAAAAAGAGAAATTAAGTTTCGTTTCCATAAACCCCCTTAAAATTATATATGCACCATTTAAATATCAAGAACACAGGGAGAACCCCTTCCCACAATAACCACAGGTCCCTGTAGGAGACAGTGTTCTCTACTGGAATACCAAGATACCAGGAGTGTCTTTCTAATCTTGAAAACTTAGCCTATATCCATTATTTTCATGAATGGAATAAAAAAAACCCCTTCAACAAAAAAATTAACAGTAGAAGAAGTTGTACAAAGTTACAACTTGTTTTGCCAGCATTTTTGTTTTGTTTTTTTTTCTTGATGAGTATAATTTGACAAAAGATGTTTTTGACAATGCAGAACTTTAAAATACATGCTTCAAAATCACCAAATTACAAAACTGCCTTAAACTATGTTTTACCTTGTTCTGAATTTTAACTTAAACAATATTCTTCACTCATATTTTATAGTTTCCCTTTTCAACTGTGATTTCTTTTCTTTCATTACAAATTCTTCTAAAAATTTGATAAAGTTAGTTTCTGAAGAGGGCAAATTTAAAAGGACAACCTCATGAGATACTTGTAATAAAACTTCAGAACTACATACTTCCAATTTTCTTTTTGACCACTGAACCTTCTTGGACATTTGACCAAAAAAACAAACAAACACAAAAAATGAAGCAGTATAGGGAGAGAAGGGAAAAAACCAAAAGGGCATACAGTATTTCCTAGTATGAGTAATGAGTCATTTTTCTCTGCATCCACAAAACTAGTTGTAGTCTTCTATTAAAGTGTTTTGTGACAAAGCCTTTCCATAAGCTACCCAGTCTCCTTCTAGAACAAAAACATCCCTTTTGTGAGATAAAAAGTTGTGCAAGTTGAGTTCAAGTTAAATGGAAAAGTCAGACCTAAAATTTCTGCATGCAGCCAAACTGGACAGTCATATCTCAAGTGTTAGCATTTTCCAGCTCTTCTAGCTAGTGACAAACCATATGAGGTGAATAAAGCCTATCTACAAGAAATGACTCACCAAAACATTGACATATGTATGTTTTCTCCCTCTAGGAGGGGTTAAAGAAATTTAGAGACAGACTTAATCCTCTACTGCAATAAATCAGGATATCAGAGTGTACTGTGGCTTTTGTTTGTTTGTTTGCTTGTTTGATTTTAATTAGAATTAGGTTAGTGTATGTAAGTCATCAAAAATGTTTGCTTCTTTTTATCTTCCTTAGAAAAAAGGACAGCTTTTAACTGTTTGGATCTCTAAATTGGCAGGATTACTTAGAACTTTTAAAAGGCATTGTAGACAAGTGCTTTCAAGGCAACGTTTCCTTAGTGTTTCAGATGAATATGGCACACAATGAAACATTTTTACAATAACAAGCCGATAAAAAAAAAATCTCCACATTTTTGATAGAGACGTGTTTAAGAGAAAAGAAATAATCATGAATGCTTCTCTAGCCATGCTATCATTCTTAGCTTGGATAGTTGTGCTTATTGTAATTCTGACTTGTGCTCCTACTATAGTAAATGACTTTAAATGTTACAAATGTTTCATTGGAAGATTTTACTGTGCTCATTTGATGCTACTTCCTAATGAGAAGCAGATAAACTATACTTTCATTCTATACAATGTAGTTAAAGTAATTTACAACTCTAGATGAGAATTTAATTACCCACAGAGTTTAAATTTTCTTTTGTTTCTGAAAGCAATTAACTCAACCTTCTTGAGTGGTATGTACTTCTGTCAAGAGAGAGAGTTTTACCATTCTGCATAAAGTATTAAATCTGAACATTATTATGTATCAGGTGATCAAGGCATTTATAAATGGATAAGTGTACCACTTATGTACACTACATGTGTAATTAGAGCCCATAAAAATTCTGACTTCCCATCCTGCAGCATAATCTGAACTTAGGCTAATCATAAAACTATGTGCTAGGTAGTAAATTCACAAATATATGTGTCCTGAAAAAAACACATTTCTTTTCAATCCTACTGATTTTATCAACTTTTACTATAGTAAGTTAACAGCAGATAATTGTTGAAACAAGTGAAAACTGCCCAAAAGTGTTGACAGGACTGATGCCCTTCGTGGCACAGCAAGATTAATCAGATACCCTCTTCTTGCTGGTGGGCTGCTCTCCCGAGATGTTTGACTCCCTGCTGAAGGTTCTACTATAAACATAGTGGTATAATCCCTGTTTAGATACTGGAAAGAAAATTAACTTTTAGCTTCTGCAGACTTACAAGAAGCTTCTATCTCTCACTGCTTTTAAACCTGTTTTCTGTTAAATTCATCCCAACCCCGAACAAGTGCTTTGTTTCAGCAGGTAACTTTAAATGAAACAAAAATGCTTGTCTCTCAAGCAGCTGGAACAATATGAGATACTTGTTAAATAAGAATAGCACAATGTAATAGCATTAGCCCTTTTTATTCCTGCATGTCAGCTCTGGGGAAGGCAACTCAATCTCAGAGGTCAAGAAGAACTAGCAGAACTAGCTCCTGCCAGAGGCAGAGGCCATGCTGGTGGGCTTTTCCACGCCTCAACCCCTGATACTCTCTGCACACTCGAGTCCCAGCTGCCTGACCCCAACCAGCCAGCTACCAGCCAGGAAGTCTATCTTGACTCACTGGAGTGCAAGGCAGCTATATATGTCTTTGAAACACAGGTAGTTTTTTCAGCCTGTAACTCATGATTTTAATCCAGTTTTTATTAATTTCATAAATTCCAGATCCAAGCCATTTTCATCTTTTGTCTCTCTCTTGTGAGTTCAGATGTTCAGTACAGAAATAAGACACTGTCCTTTGGAAAGTCAGCTTTGTGATTAACTATTTAGCGTATGAATAATTGTGTCATAGCATCACATTGTCTTAAAAAGAACACAGTCTGCTATAGACAGCTTGTCAGAACAACAAGATTAGTCTTTTTTTGTTAGATAAAAGGATACTTTCATGTTGGTCAGGAACACCTCTGTGTTCATATTGATACAGATCTCTTTTTCTCCTTGTGACTTTAATGAAAGGAGAATGAGGCATTTCAGATTTTATTACCACGGTCACTGCTGAAATGTGCATTAAATTAGAGATGTGTCAGTGCTGGGATTCTAACAATAATTCAGACATCTATGGAACCACTACCGATATGTCAGTCTCTTCTTTCTTTTAAACATCTGCTTCAAATAAATCCAAAGTAGATACTGGCTTGTAAAGTCCACAGTAAATCCTATGAACTTAATATAAATACTTATCTAAATTACCTCTTATTAAGTATAGATACATATAATGTGGTTATATTCATAAGAAACTAAGTTTCCAGACCAAGGAGTGCTCACCATTACATAATTGTTATCTACAATAGTCAAGTACCTTGCTTTCTGAGCTACTCTGGTTTTTTTCTTTTTTTCTTTTTTGTTATTTTTAATTTAAAGAATGGAATGACAAACACACATGAGCAACTTGTATTTCCCTTTTAGAATGTATTTTTTACATGACATTTTCTTTGATTCCTTTTCATGGGAGTTAAACACCTGTGAGAAGAATAAATGACCAAGGCATTTGCATGAGAAATTTACCTACAACTATTCAAAGAGGTAGGTACAGCACCAAAACATCCTCATGAACTGTAGTAAAGGAAAAACAGAACAGAGACAGGAAAGATGAGGCCACAGAAACAGATGATATCATAGCATTTCTTCCTAGTCACTGAGCAGAGAGTCACAGACACAGTAAGTGACACATGGCAGCAAATTCATCTGCAGCAGCAGGAGCTCAGACCAGTCCCAAAAGATTCATCACTGAGGCAGTAAACATATATTCAGAGCAGCACTGAGCTAAACACACTCATACATATATGAACAGGCCAACATGCTCCTTCCCCACCAGCTACTTAGGGAAACAGAGAGAAGCCAGGCTAAGTTTTGGAAGGCAGCATGGATAGCCATCAGAAGTGACTCCACTGCAGCTCCATGAGGGAAGACAGAAAGCACTGGTAGGAGTTTGTCTTAGAATTTCCTTCCTAGCAAACACCAGGGGTAATTATGGTTACCATGGACTAGTAAACAGCAACTACTCTCAGGAATACAAAGCCATTTTTAGACCAAGTCTCTTCAGGGAGAAAGCTTCTTTGATCTGCATTACCATTTGAATTCAGACATTTCTCCTCCCTTCAAAATTTGCTACACATTTCTAATTTAAGTGTCTTCTACGAATGTACTCTTTTATACAGTTACCATAATACCTTGTAATCATCAGAGATTGATTTATCTCCCTTTTCTAATATGTGCTTTATATTCAACATCCTTGTAAATGTTGGTGGCAAATTGCGGCACTTAGAAAAACATATTACCATAGATTTTGAGGCAGGGCAAAGAAAGGGTAGCAGTCATTTTGTGGTGTTATAAATACTTGCATTTACCTTCTTTGAAGATTACAAAAGAGTAGAACAAGTAATACTGATCCAGGGAAAGATTTATGACAACTGGAAGATCTGTTAAGCAATTCAGTTCTTGATGTCCAGGCTCAAGTGTTTTCAGTAACACAACTAAGAATTATGGGCTTTTCTCTAATGAGCAAAGAGATTCCCCAAGAGGGACCAAATAGTGCAGGAGACCCTAGAGCAGTGCCATCACCTTGGTGAGTACAGACTGAGCTGTACCAAGCAGCCCAAATGCAGCAACATCTTGAACTGGCTGCATTGCCTCTCCTTCCTGCCTGTGCACGGCACAGACACATCCAGTACCGCCCACTGGCCTAAGTTACCCCAATGATTTTAGTTCTCTTGAGGGTTGAGTTCAGCCTCCTTCAAACTGTGTCATACTTAAAGTATTAGGGATGCTGAGATGGGTGGAAATAGTCAACCCTTATTGTCTTTTTCAAGTGAAAAATCAGGGGAGGGAAAGATTTTATTTCTAATAATATTCTATTGATGTAAATACATAAGGGAACACAACAACTTTCCAGAAGAAAGGTTTTTTTGAGAAAACTAATTAGGCCTCAAAGACCTGGACACAGGGAAGAAGACCCTAATGATAATACCAGGACAGGTGCCTCGGATGAGGTAAGTCCCAATGCCCAACTTTAATCTAGACCCCACATCCTGGGTAACTCAGCCACTAAACTGAAGTCCTCTGTTATAGCTTCTATCTCCCAGTAGAAACCTTTCAAATACCCTGGTTTCCTTCTGCTTGGGATAAGGAAGGTTTCTTGGACCATCAAAGTGCCTACCAACCTCTCTTGATGAGATGCCCAGGAGTCATTAAGAAGCTATAGGACTGGGCTGGCCATTAAGCTATATATTTTTAAAAAAAAATCGTCACAACACTGTATTGAAAGAACTTTACTGCACTCTACAGTCTAGAGACATTTAAGGGACCAAAGCAGGGCATGAGAAGTGAGAGTAGGACATTGAGGAGAAAAAAGAGACCTTCTTTCCCCAGTGCTAAAATCCTATATCTAAACAAAGCAGGAAAACCATAGGAATAGTTTGGTTGGGAAAAGTGCCAAGATAGGCTTTGCACATGCTCAGATTGGTTAGCCCTACTTTATTAACACATCCATAAGGTGTCAGTCAGTTCCAAGGGTAAATTCTTACCTTCTAAAACAAGCAATTTTCCAGAACCAATTTCTTTCACCTTCTTCCATATAGCTCCATAGCTTGCTAATGAGACCTTATACAACCTTTCAGGATGGAAGTAATGCCTTGTTGCCCAGTACTGGCTTTTGTTTGGGCCATAGAGTCATCAACATTAAGAGATAACAGAGGCAGGCTTTTGAAATTTTTCTTTTGAGAAATACCTCTCAAGGAAACTATTTAAGTCTGCATATGAAAAATCATACAAGAAAACTTCTCAAAAATTATTAAAATCCTGAGAAAGAGGTAAAATGTTAATGCTATGAACACAAAGCCAGAGTGCCTCCTCTGACTTTATAAAGTCTTCTCAAAGAGGGACCCTTGAAAAAAAAATCACGTTAAAGTAGAAAACAAGTGTAAATAATAAAAATACAGCAAAAATATAGGATATTTTAAGAAAACATTGCAATGGTTAAATAAAAATTAGGGTCATATTCAAATGTTCAGATTCTTTTGCTGTTGTTGCTCCTAAGAAACTCTTCTGCAAAAGGAAGAGCACCCCACAAAAGTTTAAAAAACTTTTTCCAGGAATGCAACAGTGCAGGTAACAATGCTTACATGCTTGAGCTAATAGAATATGCTTTAATTATCCAGCCTCACCCACAACTTAAGTGCTTGTCTTGGGTGGAGCTGACAAAATGCCAACTGCCCAATACAGAGTCAGAACTGCCCTATCCCCAGCGAGAAAAGGGAGGAAAGATCAAAAACTGGAAACTCAAACCAGTTTTTGCTTAAACTTACTATATATATTTATCCAGAAAAGAGAAAATGAAGAGAAATTACAATATAACACACACTTACACAAGTTAGAAATAACAAGAAATAACTCCCCACTCCCCATCGAACATAGATTCTATCACTCTAGATCTATAAGCACCCTAAAAGACACCAGCAAGAAACAGAAAGTATAACAACAAAATGTTTCTACTTCCCTGAAACTCAAACAAAATGCAAGTAGCTGCAGCAGCAGCAGGGCCCA
>VWZD01012259.1:0-15449 GCA_013396695.1 Sakesphorus luctuosus
TGGAATACACATGGTTTGATGTTACCGGACCTGCAGAGTTGCCTCCAGCTCTGGGGTCCCAGCACAGGAAGGACATGGAGCTGTTGGAGCGAGTCGAGAGGAGACCACCAAGATGATCAGAGGGATGGAGCAGCTCTGCCATGAGGAAAGGCTGAGAGAATTGGGATTGCTCAGCCTGGACAAGAGAAGGCCTTGGGGGTGACCTAATTGTGGCCTTCCAAGACCTGAAAGTGGCCAACAAGAAAGACGGAGAGAGACTATTTACAAGGGCCTGGAGTGACAGGAATGGCTTCACAGTGATAGAGAGCAGGGTTAGATGAGCTGTTAGGAAGGAATTCTTTATGGTGAGAGTGGTGAGGTCCTGGCACAGGTTGCTCAAAGAAGTTCTGGCTGCCCTATCCCTTCAAGTTGTTCAAGACCAGGTTGAATGGGGCTCTGAGCAACCTGGTCTAGTGGAAGGTGTCCCTGTCCATGGCAGGAGGTTGGAATGACACGCTTTATAAGGTGTCTCCCAACACAGACCATTCTGTGATTCTGTGACTGGTGGGTGATGTGGTGGTCAGAGTCATTTTGGGCACAGAGACACTAAATGACAGCATTTCCATTGTGGGTGAAGGAAGGAAGGGGCAGCAGAACTGACATGTTGGAGTGATGGCAGACAGACTTTGGCCTGTTTGGGAGAATGATTGGTGGAATCCCTTTGGAGTCAGTCTTGAGAGGCAAAAGAGTCCAGGAAGGATGGAGGTGCTTTAAGAAGAAAATCTCAAAGCTCCAGGAGCTGTGCCCACGTGCCCTGGGAGAAGCCAGGGGGCAAAAAGGACAGCCTGGTTAAACAGAGAACATGGGCTGGAACTCAGGGGGAAAAAAGAGAGTGTATCACCTCTGGAAAGAGGGGCAGAAACCTTGGGGAGACTACATGTAGTGAGGTTATGTAGGGGAAAAATTTGAAGGGGCAAAGACAAACTGGAACTGAATTTGGCCACTACAGTAAAAGACAGCAAAAAATGTGTCTCTAAATCCATGGGCAGCAAAAGAAGGGCTCAGGAGATTCTCCATCCTTTGTTGGATGCAGAGAACAGCACAGTGTTAGAGGAGGAGGAAAAGGCTGAGGGACTTAATGTTTTCTTTGCCTCAGTCTTTAACTCCGAACCCAGTTATCCTCAGGATACCCAGCTCACAGGGTTGGCAGTTGGCAATGGGAAGCTGAGTGAAGCCCCTGCAATCCAGGAGGAAATGGTCAGTGACCTGCTGTGTCATTGGACCCCCACAAGTCCCTGGGCCCAGGTGGGATGTCTCTGAGTCTCTGGGAATGCACAGGGTGTGTTTGGATGTGACACCTTGGAATATGATTAAGGGGTATTTATGGTGGTGCTCGGTTGACAATTGGACGAGAAGATGTTGAAGGTCTCTTCCAACTTGATTATTCTGTGATTCTATGATTTGTCACCACTGTTTCCAGATTTCTGCTCCAATGAAATTCTGGGGATGTTTTCTCAGTCATGTCTTTCAGTGGGACCCATTAGCACTACAAGAAACTTCGAAGTCTGAATCTCATTTTCACTTCTTGAGAGGTTTCTTTAACTTTCCTCAGGGTCTGAGGCTCAGGGACTGACCACCAAATCCCCTAGAAGGTCATTAAATGCCTTGGGCTGTTGCTGTGCTGCTGAGCTGGGCCGGGCTCCTGGCATAGAGGGAGCTCCTGGCAAGTGGGCAGTGCTACAGAGAGACAGCTCTGTCCAGGAGCAGCTCCTGTGCACAGCCCAGCAGGGCTCAGGGCACTGCCTGTGGACACCAAGGGCACAGCAGAGAAGTGACAGAAATGAGAGGCAGCCTGGGCTGGGAGGTGACTGAGCTCTCACTACAGGAGAAACCTTCACCTTGATTGAGGAATTCTGTGGCTGTACAAAAGTTAAACTTTCCTTCCTGCAGGCATCTCCTAAAGCTGGCACATCCCACAGCTTCTAGGATCTTTCAGGACTCTCCCAGTTCCTCTAGTGGAGAGGAGATGGCCATATGGCACAGCAGGGCAGATCTGCAAGCAGAAAGGGCAGACAAGAGAAGCGAGCAAGAGGTTAAAGGGATCCTGGGGTAGGAAGAAAGATGAGAGCTCATCAGGGGAGAAACTTTCACAGCCCTTTGCCAGGGTAAGTCTCTGGCTGCAGAGCAGTTCATGGGAGTTCATGGAAGTGTCTCTTACACCTGCCAAATGTCCTGTCAGGATGGCTCTCCTGGACTTTCTGGTGTGCAGCAGCAGAACATGCTCCAGAACAGGACTTGCCTGCTGCACCATCATAGTCACAGCGCAAGAAGGTTCCCTTCTTGCTGGGATGGCTATGGGGTGTGAGCATGTGAGTGCAGCCCAGGGCTGTCCTGCAGAAAGAAGGTGTCAATGGAAGGAGTGACCCCTCATGTCAGGGCAAGGATGAGCAGGGCAGGGCAGGTCCTTCAGCTGCAATAGTTCTGAGCTTCTCTCAGTCTTCAGGTCTATCTCCTGCCTCTTCCATGGGCACTTCTCAGGAAGCACACCCACTCACCTTCCCATCCCCAGCCACCTCATCTTGTCTGGGATCTGTGCTCTTCAGCCTCTGCACATGCAGAGCTGCCCCCGGGCAGTGGGGTGGGCATGGGCTCTGTGAGCACTGGAGGGAGCTGAGCTGGGCACAGGGAGGTGGCTGCTGGCAGGAACAGCTCCTCACAGCAGAGACAGGCAGGGAGTGAGAGGATGCTGCTGCCACAAATGCTGGGGAGGCGCATGTGGGCACCTCCCTGCAGTCCCTGTGGCACAGACACTTTCCCCTGACCAACTTCTCCCTGGGCTCCTTTCCCAGCCTAAGAAGAGCCTCTGCCCTTAGGCCCATGGGGGCTCAGGTGTGCCTTGCCCTGCAGCAGCCAGAGCCCAGGAAAGGATAAGGCATGTGCTGCTCTTGTTCTCACAATTGGATTTCTGAGCCCATGTGGTTGGAATCTGTGATATTAACTCAGGTGACTCTGTGAAGGTGTTATTATTTCTTTTCACATTTATATATATATTATATCATATTCTGTTTTAATGTTTTTTTTCTTTTCTTTTGTGTAAATATAAAACCTTGCCATTTCAAAGTTCATTTCTAGGGGTTTTTTTCCTCACTCCCTTTCCCTGGGAGTGGACTCTTTGACTCTGTATTGGGCAGTTGGCATTTTGCCAAGCTAAAGCATAACAAGATGGATCTCTGTTATGATGAACTCATTAAAGGGCACAGGAGAAAATTATTTGTCTCAGCTCCCATTTCTTCCAACCTCTGGAGCTGTTAGAGCAGCCCCAGCACTCAGGAGGGGTTCAGCAGCCCAGTGTGCAGATGCCTTGTGGAGGAGCAGCCCTGGTGCCCTTGAGGCTGTCTCTGGTTCCTCTGTGTGCACTCGCTTCTCTGTGCCTGTGAGTCGGGGCTGCTGCTCCCCTGAATCCCTGGCCAAGCACAGTAGCACATGGTCTTTCCAGGGCTGGGCTCCCCTCCCTTCCACAGTGTCCTCTTGTGCCCTGAGTGTTGTGAAAGCCCCAAGGTGTCCTGTAACCTGTGACAGTCCTGTTGTCCGTACAGTGCCATCCCCGTGGCTGCAGCAGGAATGGGCCATGTGAATCCTGTGTCAGAGCTGGGCTCTGGGCAAGTACCACCATGACCAAAGGGTCTCACTGCAGGGCAGGGCCAGGGGCTGGACACCTCTTCCAGAGCTGGTGTCTGGAACACACCAAGGGAGCTCATCCCTCAAAATGGCTTTTGCTCTTCTGGAGTTCTTGATGGATTCAGGGGGACTGGATCAGAATCCCACAGCAATCTGTTGGGACTAAGGTCTGGACCAAGAGCTTTCTTGGTTGCACATGTCCAAGCAGACTGAAACAGGATTTTTGTTGATCTGCCTGTTGCTGCCCCACCTGCAGTGGGACTGATGACTGATGCCATCCTGGAGAGAAGCTATTGCAGTGTCCAGGAGAGCTCAAGGGATCCCTAGAACCAGTTAGTGAGCCTGGATGGGCCAGGAGTAGCATTTCCTAAAATGAATGACCATTGAAAGAGGAGTCATACAGAAAAGGTGAACCTGTAGAGAACACTCCTGGCTCCTCAATGCCAGGAGATGCTTTGAGGAGCCAGCAGCGAGACACAAGCCTGGGTCATGTTTCAGAGGAGGCCAAGGGCTGAATCTAGTGCAGCACACTCCCACCCCACCCCACCCCCCTTTTGCCATTGATGGCACCCCCTGGTCCTGTCCAGCCTTGTCCTTGGCTACTGAGCCATCTGGGAAGATAGAAAGGAGCTCAGCAGCTGTGATCCCCTTCCAGCTGGGTCTGCATTCCACCCTGATCAGCATGGCTAGTGCAGGGTCATCCCATGGCCCCAGGGCACCACAGCCCCTCCCTCTGCAGAGCAGCTTCACCAGCTCAGGGCCCTGCAAGGAGCAGGGGGTGGGAACCAGGAACTGCCACCCAGACCAGTATGGACACACTCAGTGGGGAAAGGTTTTCTGGAGAGAAGAGATTACTCTAAAGAAGTACAGTGAATTTAGGGAATGGAAAAATTGCTTGGCCAACAGAGATGAAAGAATTTGATGGGGTAAAACCAGGTTCAGGTAATGCTGAAGCTACTGCAATGCTGACTGTGCAAATGTTCCTGATAGGCCTTTCCCTAGTTTCTAACCAGTAGCCTCAAACCCTGACACCACTGACAGATGTTGCTCTCACAGGGGAAGGAATCCAGTACTCTGCTCAGCTTTACCAGGAAGGAAAAGCTCAAACCCCCTGTGCCCTCATTAAGACTGTTGCTGGTGCTATTCCATGGCCCCATGACAAGCATTAGACCTCCTGATTTAATCCTAATCCTCACTCAGAAATATACCCCACGTGCTAAGCACAAACAGACATTCTCAGCACAACACTAAACCTTCCTAAACTTCCCCAAGCCCTAACCCTAAATGTCAAACTCTAAACCCTAATAACTAAATCCTTACCTAAACACCACCCCTCAGAGCACTTCTTCCCATGCTCTAACCTTGTCACTATTAACCGTCCATGGGATCAGGGGAAAGACCTTGAGGGCCCAGAGCAGACACAAAGTGTTGGGAGGGGAATGTGAGGTGACCTGGACCTGATCATCTTGTGGGACACAAGGAGCAGACAGGTGGCAATGCTGTGAGGAGTCAGCTGTGCCTCAGCATCTCCAGAGTGCCAGCGCTGGGAAGGGGCTGCCAGGTCACATCTGTCACCTCCCTGACAGGCAGCAGCAGCCTTGGGCACCCAGAGGCAGCTGAGCCACCTGTGCACACACACTGAGAGCTGCCCCAGCTGAGTCCCTCTCAGGGTCCCTGAGGAGCTCTGGGTTCTGGCAATACAAACCTCCTGGAGTTTCAGAAGGCAAAGAGGCCAGTCCTGCCCTGGGGGCACAATGACCCAGAGATGAGGGCAGAGAACTGAACAGCTCTGGAGTGATCCTGAGGAGCAGGGCCTGGGCTCTGTGAGGGATGTCCTGTGACACAGGTTTTTGGGATCAAAGTTAACGAGGACAACAGGACATGGGACTGCACTGGGGGGAGCTGGGACACCCAGACAATGGAATTCTCACCTCTCTGGACTCAGATCTGGCGTGACCACATCTAGACTGCTCTGTCTGGCTGTGGGACTCCCATTTGTGGAGAAATGAGGAAGAACTGGAGAGGGTCTAGAGAAGATCTGGTTAGGCATTGAAAAGGCTCCCCAGGGCAATGGGCACAGCCCCAAGGCTGACAGAGCTCAAGAAGGGTTTAGATGACACTCTGGGGCACATGGTGTGACTCTTGGGTATAGCCCCATGCAGAGCTAAGGATTGGACTGGATGATCCTTGTGGGCCCCTTCCAACTCAGCATATTCTGTGATTCTGCCAGGATGACAGAGCTTTTCTTGGAACTGAAAAGAGAAGGAGACCCACAATGCACATCTTGGAAGTTTCTGAGTGGAGGGGAGGAAAAAGGAATATCACTCAAAGGGGAGTCATGTAGTGCAAGAGTTCACTCAGAGTGTGTCAGGATCATTCCATGGCTTTATGTTTCAGGGAACAGCCAGTGATGGGAGCAGAGAAATCAGTGAGGGCACAGAAATGGTGCTGGGAGGGCTCATGGAAAAGCAGGATGGGCGTGTGCAGCCTGCAAGGCCAGAGGAGCAGAAGGGAAGGTGCAGGACAGGCTGCAGGAGAGATGGCCAAGGCAGGGCTGGAAGGCACAAAGGCACCCAGGGCTTTATCCCCTGGGCTCTGGCAGATGCCTCTGCCACTGAGGCCACCAGAAGGAACTTTCTTTTGAGGTTCTGGACTTTATTTCTCCCTCACCCCTTCCTGAGGAGGCTGGGAGGAGTTGCACAGTGTTTGACATTTGTTGTTGCTCCTCTCACATCCCAGTGCCCCACAAACAGCCCTGAGCCACCCAGGAGGGACAGGACCTGCTGTCCCAGGGCCTGGGGCTCAGGGCTTGGCCTTTGTGCTTCCTCAAACAAACCCAGGGTTTTCTCAGCATTGCAGGTGCCTACACAGAGTCTTTGTCTCCCTGCAATCTGGGACTCCAAGGATCTGCTCTAAGGAGTCCCTGGGGAGGCTTTGTCAGTGCCTGCCCTCAGTGGGGCCCATTGATGCTTCAAGGGAGTTTTCCTTCTGACTTCTTGAGCAACTTCTTCAATATTCTCTCAGCACCTCAGGATCATGAACTCATCTCCAAATGCATTGGGGGGGCTCATTAAAACACAGAAAAACAATTTCTTTCTCTTCCTTTAATTGTCTTCAAGACTTCAAAACTTTAACAATTGAAGTTCCTTTGTTGTTTAGCTAAGGAGGAATATTTCAAAGTGAACCTCATGAAAAACACATTTTTGTGAAAGGCAATGATTTACAGAGGCCCTTGAGATGCAAAAGGGTCAGGATGCAAAGGATTTGGATACAAAAGGGAGCAAAAGCAGTTAGTAGCACTTAATCATTGACAAATTAAACAGTTAACAAGTGATTCAATAGCATTTATTACCAATTTTAACAGTGACTCAATTACAGATTCACAATAACCACATTCACACCACAGTCAATTCGCACACATACACACAGAGAAATGTGTGGACACATCAATATCTGTGTGTGTAAAGGTACCCATCCACAATTCTCCTTGTTGTCAGTGAAACACTCCCGTCCAATCCCTTTGTGTTTCCCAAGCGACAAGAGTGGCATCTGGGGGAGTGTGGTTTTTGAGGGCGGATCACAATTGTTCTCAGCATCAGTGACACACTTTGAGGTGTTGCAAACTTGAGGGTTCCTGAGCTCCGAGAGGCTCCAAGAGGTGTCCTACTGAGAGGGAGGTGCTGGGGCTGCTGTTTTGTAGGGTCACAGGGTGACTGGCTTTAGTTGTCTGCTGAATTTCCATTCTCATGTCAGTAATTTCTGGAGTTTAAAACATATTTGGAAATTGTATCCAAATTGTTCCATTTGGACTGCAATTCCAAATGGAATTCCAACATTCCCTTGGAGGGAATGTTCCAAGGCTTTCAGGGGATGTTATACTGTTCTGTTACATTCAGGATTGCCCCACCTTTATCATACAGGGGCACCTGGTACAGTCAAGGGACACTTCACCACACACCTGGAACAGTCAAGGGGCTCTTCTTTTCTCAGCTGGTTTAGTCAAGGCTTGTCAGGAGCTCCGGAGCTCATCAAGCAGACCTGAGGAGAATGGGGGGAGGATGCACCACCACAGAGGCTTCTAAGAAAGATGGGGACTAACTTTTATTATGGCCTAGACATAGATGTGACAAGACAAGGGGTAATAGTTTTAAACTAAAAGAGGGCAGATTTGAACTAGATATAAACAAGAATCTTTTACAATGAAGGTGGTGAAAAATTGGCACAGTTTGCCCAGAGATGTGATGCCTCATCCCTAGAAACAATCAAGGGCAGGTTGGACAGGGCTCTGAGCAACCTGTCCTAGTTGACAATGTTCCTGCTCGTTGTGGGGGGGGTGGACTAGATGAACTTCAAAGGTCTCTTCCTACCCAAACTCTTCTATCATTGTACTGCACCCAAGGCTGACAAGGCTCACGCAGGTTTCAGACCAAGCTCAGCATCACCTTTGTTGGCCCATGTGACAGCTCTGCTAAAAAGCTGCTGCAAAGAACCTCCAGACTTAAAGGAGCTTATTATAGAATCAGTTGGGTTGAAGAAACCTCTGAGATCATCAAGTCCAACCCTTAATCCAACCCCACTTTGATTACTAGATCATGGCACTAAGTGCCACGTCCAGTCTCACCTTAAAGACCTCCAGGGTTGGAGAATCCACCACCTCTCTGGGCAGGCCATTCCAATGCCTAACCACTCTCTCTGTAAAGAACTTCTTCCTGATAGCCAACATAAACCTCCCCTGGCAGAGCTTACGCCCATGCCCTCTTCTCCTACTGTTGGTTGCCTGAGAGAAGAGACCAACCCTCACCTGGCTACAACATCCTTTCAGGTAGTTGTAGAGAGTGATAAGGCCTCCCCTGAGCCTCCTCTTCTCCAGACTAAACAACCCCAGTTCCCTCAGCCTCTCCTCACAGGACTTGTGCTCAAGTCCTTTCACCAGCCTTGTTGCTCTTCTCTGGACCCGCTCCAGGACCTCAATATCTTTCCTGAACTGAGGGGCCCAGAACAGAACACAACACTCAAGGTGTGGCCTCACCAGTGCTAAGTACAGGGGAAGGATCACTTCCCTGGTCCTACTGGCCACGTCTTTCTTGATCCAGGCCAGGATCTCATTGGCCTTCTTGTCCACCTGGGCACATTGCTGTTTCATGTTCAGCCTCCTGTCAATCCAAACCCCCAGGTCCCTTTCCACCTGGATGCTCTCCAGCCACTCTGTCCCCAGCCTGTAGCACTGCAGGGGGTTGTTGTGGCGAAAGTGTAGGACCCGGCACTTGGCCTTGTTAAACCTCATCCCATTGGAATCAGTTTGTGCTGTGCTGAGCTGTGACTGTCAGGGGCTGGAGGGCTGGCTTTTGGCTGCCAGGCATCCACCAAGGCTCTCTCTCACTGCTCCTCCTTCTTCCCTCAACTTGGTGCCTGCAGGGTTGTTTCTCTCACGTATCCCTCACTCCTCTCTCAGTTACAGCAAAGGGTTATCACAGAGGTGCCACTAGAATTGCTTATTGGCTCAGATTTGGACACTGGCTGGTCCATTTTGGAGCCACCTGAAACTGGCTCTCTCTAACACTGATTGAACTCTTGATCTCTTCTTACCCAAGTGAAACCTGCAGCCCCCTTCACTGCTACCAAAACCGATACACAGGCTTGTTAAAGTCCCCAGTAATACATGAGGTCACTGATCCCATTAATCCCTCAGGCTGGTTAAACAAGACTTTTTCCTTTGCCTCTCCCTGGCTGCAGGTTCTGCAGGTCAGAGCAGAGATGGGCTGGAGCCCAGCCAGGGTTTGCTCCAGAGCCTGCTGGAGTGGGTGGCACATGGCAATGGAAGAGGGACTGAGGTGCCCCTGAGCAGACCAAACCCTGCTGTCCCCAGGGCCAGAGATATAGGGCTGGCCTGTGCAGCCTGGCAGGAAAGGGCTTTGCTGCCTGTGCGAAGGAGGGTCCCCCCATGGAGGGCCTGGAGGTTTCGGGTGACTCTGATGTGCAGGAAGGACAAGGTGATGATGGAAATGGCCTTGGCTTTGGACATCCTGTCATCCAGGAACACTGTATCACCAGGGGGATGACTGAAGGTTATCAAGCATTGGAACAGAAATGGTTGTGTCACCAGAGAACCATAAAATGGTTAAGGCTGGAAAAGACCTCTAAGATCATGGAGTCCAATCATTAACCCAACACTGGCATCTTTACCACTGAAACGTGTCCCCAAGTGTCACAGCTCAATGTTTTTTAAACACTTTCAGGGATGGTGATGCAAGACCCCAGATTTAAGCTACAAGATTATCAAAAGAGTTTTACTTTAAAAAACACACAAGGCACCAAAAATATCTGCCCTCTGAACATTTTAAAAGGGCTTTCAGTTCATTTAATACCTTGAGAGAGACCACAAGGGAGAAGATGTTTTCTCAGGAGGTCAAATAACACATGTTTTCTCAGGAGGTCAAATAACATGCTTTTACTGGCAAATTTCAGAAAATAAGGGAGCTTGGCAAAAGTTTAAAGGGCAACACTCAACCAGAACAGAGCATCCCACAGAGCATTGACTTAGCACATGCTGACCCATATGAGTCAGCAAAATCCAACCCATCTGGTTTTAAGTTACCCTACATATGAAAAAAGGAGATTTAAGAGAAGATGAAGTAAAGAAAGGGAAAGAAAAGGAGAATTAGAGGTACCAGCCATAGTCTCATGCAAGTCCAGCTTCCATGTCTCCAGGTGGGAGGGTCTGACCACGCGATGCCCACACGGTGCTCGTTTTATTTGCTCTGCCCCCTGTGGCCACCCCCAAGGTGAGACTTCTGGCCCAGTGGCTGCTCTGGGGCTCTGCGGAGAGTGAGGGGCAGTGCTCCTGATGTGCTATAGCCACTGTGGGGCTGAGTTAGGAGCTCCAGGGTTGTGCTATGGACGAGTGCTAAGGGGCAGTGCTATAGGGCAGTGCTATGGGGCAGTGCTGGTGCTCCCTGGCAGTGCTGTTCTGCTGGGACTCTGTTTCTTCCCCCTCTGCACAGAGGCTGTGCCCATCCAAATTCACATGAGGTCTCAGAGAATGGAATTCACAAAACCAAATCTCTAAAGGATATTTTAGCTTGTTTAAATTAATTCCTTATTTTGCACAGATTCTCTGTGAAATTAAAGTCACAGAGTGAACTAGGCATGGGATAAAGAATAAAATCTCATTGTGCACAACTTTATCACAAGAAAAATAACAAAAAGAAAACCCTAACCCACCATCACGAAAACTTGAGCAGGCAGGCTGGTCATGCAAGGAGCTCCATTCTGAATGCTATGAAGGAAAAAAGAGGCGGGTTGTTGCTTTGAAAAAGCATCTAGTCATCCTTTTCCTCTGGCATCCTTGGGCTCCTGGTTCCTCAGGCTGTAGATGAGGGGGTTCTGTGCTGAAGGCACCACTGAGTACAGAACTGACACCACCAGATCCAGGGATGGGGAGGAGATGGAAGGAGGCTTCAAGTGGGCAAACATGGCAGTGCTGACAAACAGGGAGACCACGGCCAAGTGAGGGAGGCACATGGAAAAGGCTTTGTGCTCTTCCTGCTCAGAGGGGATCCTCAGCACAGCCCTGAAGATTTGCACATACGAGAAAACAATGAAAATGAAACAGCCAAAAGTTAGACAGGCACTAACCACAATGAGGCCAGGTTCCCTGAGATAGGAGTGTGAGCAGGAGAGCTTGAGGATCTGGGGAATTTCACAGAAGAACTGGCCCAGGGCAAGGTCAGGGCACAGGGACAGTGAAAATGTATTGGCTGTGTGCAGCACAGTGTTGAGAGATTTGTTGCAGAAAGTGAATTTCTGAGCAATCCAAACTGCTCTGACCATGAGAATTCAACTGTTCTGGCCATGAGAATTGTGCTGATACCCCAGCAAAAGAGGATCCTGCTGATATGGCAAACAAGCAAGGTCACACACCTGCTATTCATCTGTTAGGCCTTGGTTACTCCCTAACAAGTACAGTCTAGGGAGTACTCCCAGGCCTGGCTCTACTCCGGACACCAACCTCAAAACATCAGGATGAGATAATGTAAACACTGGACTTGTGAGATATTAAGCTTGTAACCAATTAGAAGTTCTAACGTGTGAGAGTAAGACCTTTTTAGCCAATAAGATGTATCTGTAACGCTATATAACCTGTGTGCTGTGTAGAATAAAATGTCTTCTCTTAAATCCTACAGGTTGTGATGTGAAGTCCTTTGTCTCCACAAAACTTTGTTTACTTTAGCACAGCATCGAGAAAGCCACTGGCCCAGGCAGCTGCTGCCATGTAGGCACAAGCTCTGCTGCCCAGGAGGGTCCCGTAGTGCAGGGGTTTGCATATGGCAACATAGCGGTCATAGTACATGATAGTGAGTATATAAAGCTCTGTTCCAAGGAAGAAGATAAGCAAGAAGATCTGTACAGCTCATCCTGTGTAGGAGATAGTCCTGATGTCCCAGAGGGAGTTCACCATGGCTTTGGGGACAGCGGTGCAGTTGGAGGCCAGGTCTGTGAGGGACAGGTTGAGCAGGAAGAAGTGCATGGGAGTGTGCAGGTGGTGGTTGCAGGCTATGGCACTCATGATGAGGCCATTGCCCAGGGGGGCAGCCAGGGAGATGCCCAGGAAGAGCCAGAAGTGCAGCAGCTGAAGCTCATGTATGTCTGCAAATGCCAGCAGAAGGAACTGGGGATTGTGCTGCTATTGGACATTTGCTGTTCAAAAAAGGGAACAATAATAGGAGAAAATTCAGACAGTCTTCTCTGAGAGAAGCCACAACAGTTTTGAAAACAATAACACCAAATTTAAATGCATTTCTCTTCTCCAGTTTGTGCTGGCTGAGGATGGTGTGAGGAGCAGGAGTTCTGCTCATGTGCTGCCAAGGAATCTGCTTTGCTCTGCTGCACTGGGGAAATGGAACTGGTTTGTGACAGCTCTGATGATCACAAGGGATGTCAGATAGAACCCAATTTTAGTGCAAAAGTTCAGTCTCTGCACTCGCAACTTTGAAGAGTGTGGGTTCAAACAAAGAAGTGTCGCTGAAATATCTTCATTTGTATTTTATACTGTCCAACATCTTCAATGTGGAGTGCAATTTTAGTGCTGGAAATCCTCATTTCTATCTGCACGGTCCCTCACTCTGTTTCCCATCTACCCTGAGATCTCCCTTGTGCTGCATTTACCTTGATTTCAAACGAAAAATCTTATCAAAAAATACCAACCCACAAGTCTCTGCAGTGTGCTGAGGGCAGGGCAGTGCTGCCTCAAGGGCAGGTCTGTGAGATCTCCTCTGAGTGAGTCCAGAGCTGCAGCTGTGATGGACAAAGCAGGACAGGAGCCTTCCCACAGAGAAGCCAAGGGCTGGGAGAGGACAGTGCAGACTCCCAAGGGAAGGGAAGGCTCAGCACTGCCCAGGATCCTGCCCAGGCACAGCTGGGCATTTCTGGGGGCAGCTCCAAGCCTAGCAGCACAGGTCAAGCAGAGAGGGCTGGGTCCTGCAGCACAGATGTTCTCCAGACAGAGGCAGCTCCTTGGCCAGCACAAAGTGCCCAGCAGAGCTACAGTGAAGGGCCCCCAAAACTGCCTGAATGCCCCTTCCCCCAGGGGTGTCTTAGGGGCACTTTCCCCCCACTCCCCGCCCAGGGCTCTGCTGCCTGGAGCTGTCTCTGCCAGCAGCTGCTTCCCTGTGCCCAAGGCTGGGCCCTGGCAGTGCTCCCAGAGCCCATGCCAGCCCTGCGTGCTCAGCTCTGCCCTGCAGAGCCCTCCCAGCACAGGGCAATGCCCAGGGGCAGCTCTGGCTAGGCAGGCTCTGATGGCAATTTCAGAAATTGCTGAGGAGGTTAGAAAACAGACACTGGTGCTGCCTGTAAGACTCCATGTGCTGTTTTGTGATACTGCCTGGTTTATTCACCTCTGAAAGTGACAGATTTAGAATTGCAGTGCCTACCCTTGAAATGAAAAATTAATTTCTACTTTTCATTTCCCGTGAGATAAACAAGAGCACAAGGCTGAAAGAACAGCATGATTACCTCTGAGGCAGCCCTCGCCTTTCTTAGCCTGTTGAAAGTCTCCTGTGAAATCTCCAGTTGTGCTTTGCAGCTGCAAGCAGCTCTGATTCAGGGCGCAGCATATTGACATAGGGACCCAACCCTCCAAGACATTGCTCCTTCCCCACAGCCCTTCCACCCCAGCCCTGTGAGCAGCTCCCCAGGCTGGCTGAGAGCTGCCCCTGGCAGGCAGCAGTCCCTGCCCCAGCACAGCACCCTGGGCTACAGGATCCTGCTCTGCAACACAGCCCTGGGGACCCCTGGCTGCACCCCCCGGCTCCACAGCTATTCCAAAGTGCCCCCCAGAAGCCCCCTCTTCACACATCCCATCAGCTGGGGCCGTGCCAGCTTTAGGAGATGCCTCCAGGAACTGCCCCTGCATTGCCCTGCACCCATAGACTCACTGTGTCCAGCACTGCAAAGATTTCTCCTCCATGAGCTCTCAGTCATCCTCCCAATCCTGAGCCCCTTCAGGCTCTGTCTGTGCCCTGCTCATGTCCCTGAGATGCCCTGGCAGTGTCCTCAGCCCTGCTGGACTGTGCACAGGAGCTGCTTCTGGGAAGAGCTGTCTCTCTGCAGCGCTGCCCATTTGCCAGAAGCTCCCTGTGTGCTGGGAGCCTGGCCCAGCTCAGCAGCACAGCAACAGTCCCAGGCATTTAATGACCCTCTGGAGGGTTTAGTGCTCAGTCCCTGAACCTCAGACCCTGAGGAAAGCTGCAGGAGCCTCTTGAGAAACCAAAGTCAGATTCAAACTGTAAAGTTTCTTATAATCCTAATGGGTCCCACTGATGGATCCAACTGAGAGAATATNATAATCCTAATGGGTCCCACTGATGGATCCAACTGAGAGAATATTTCCAGGATCTTGTTATAGAACAAAGCTGGAAAGAGTGATGACAGGTCCCAGAATCACAGATCCATTAGGGTTGGAACGGACCTTCAAGATCTTTTTGTCCAACTCTGAATGCAGTATCACTATAATCACCCATAAACCATATCCCAGAGTGCTACATCCAGACACCATGTGAACACTTCCAGAGACACCATCACCTGCCTAGGTTACTTCTTTCAGTGCATAAACACTCTCTCAGTGGAAAAAGTTTTTTTATGTATCTAATCTGAACCTTGATGGATGCAGTTTAAGGCCATTTCCTCTCTTCCTGTCACTGTAGCCTTGGTAGAACAGACCAAATTCCACCCCACTAGAAACTCCTTTTGGGTCTTTGTGGATAGCAATGAGGTCCTTCCTGAGCCTCCTCTTTTGCAGGCTCAAGAACACCATTCCCTCAGCCATTCCTCATGGCACATTTTTTCCAGATCCTTCCCCAGCTCCATTCCCTTCTCTGGACATGCTCTAGTCCCTCAATGTCCTATTTGCAGTGAGGGGCCCAGAACTCAACACAGCACTCAAGGTGGGGCCTCACCAGTGCCCAGTGCACAGGGACAGTCCTGGCCTGGTCCTGCTGGCCACCTGGGCACACTCTGGCTCATATCCAGCCGCTGTCAAGCAGGACCCCCAAGTCCCTTCCTGCTGAGCAGCTCTCAAGACACTTTGACCCCAGCCTGGAACATTCCATGTGGTTGTTATGACCCAAGGGCAGGACCTGACACTTGGCCTACATGATCCAGCCTTTCCAGATTCCTCTGCAGAGCCTTCCTGCCCTCCAGCAGATCCACTATCACACCCACCTTGATGTTCTCCTTGAATTTACTGAGAGTGCATTTGAACCCCTTGTCCACATCATCAGTAATGATGTTAAACA
>VWZD01012260.1:0-23063 GCA_013396695.1 Sakesphorus luctuosus
CAGGTGGGACCAGTTGTGACTGTATGGGAGGTGAACAAAGCTGTGTATTCTACNATGGGTAAGAAGACCTCGGGAACCTCTCGTCAGACCCAGAGGAGCAGCAGGACCTCGACAGGAAGAGACCACCACTCTCGACCAGACTACAGCCATCACCTGCACCAACAGGTTTTTCTCTTCCTTTGCTTTGGACTTGGGGGAACCACGCGGGTCTCAGCACAAGGCTAACAAACCCCTTTGGGTTTGTACCCCAGGGCACTGGGTTATACTGCTGGGTTTTGGGAGTTGAAAACAATTTCCCTTTGTGTCAGTGTATTTACTGCATTATTATTATTAAATTGTAGCTCTGACTTATAATCTCTTGTGTTGAGCTCATTTCTCCTGCTGGTTTACCTCTAAACCAGCACAATACAACATGAGGACTCCATAGCACTACCATGCTCGTTTTCAGCCCCCTGCAATCTCAGAGTTCTTCCATCAGTATCACTGAAGGAGTATATTGCAATGAATTTATGATAGCTTGCAGAGGTCATTCAAGACTGATGAAACTGAATGGAGGTCAGAAGTAGAGCTGCTTTTCTCTCCTTTTTAATCCCCCCCTTTTTTTTTAATGGCACACCTTTCCCTCACTGAATGCAATCAGTCAGACATAGTGTAAAACACCAGAAAATCTTCCTCCAGATATTGCATGTTCTTGATTATTTACCCCCCCTTTATTTAGTATTGTATAATGCTTTGTGAGAGGAAAAGCATGGATTTGCTCTTTGATTTCCAAGGCAGAGGACTGCTGAGATCAGAGATGAGGAAGCAGTCAAATACGTAAATACTGATTATGCTGGAGAGGATGGGGTGTCATCCTCATTGTTCACTTATTGCCTGCACTTCATGCAACTGGAACGATACTGTATTCCTCAGTAAGCAAATTCAGAAATGCCTTTTTTGACTTCTGAAAGAGAATATGAAATGTGAGGTAATTTTAACAGTTTGGAGACTCTTAGCAGTTTCCGGAGATTCTCAGGCCCTTTTAAAGCTCCAGTTTCAGTTGAACTAAGCTCTAGTTCAAGGAGTTATTTGTATCAAAGAGGGAAAAAATAACCAAATCAAAACAAAATGACAAAAGTTTTAAGGTTTGTAGATATCCAGAGCATGCCACCAAAATAATGACTATAAATAAAATACCTCTGTGTCTCTTCTTTGCATCAGAAATAATTTGGGGTTACTTGGGAGATTACTTTAATACGGTGAATCTACCTTGTTGTTAAGAGTCCTTGGTAGGAGTCTTTAAAAAGAAATGCAACCTCCAGCTTACAATGAACGCTGTAGGCAGATGAGCAAGTCTCACTCAGGTGACGATGGTTTTTGTTGCTGAAGATATAAAACAAATTTCAAGTGAAAAAAAAATAAGTCCATCAAGAGGTTTTAATGACTTCCATGTTTAGAAGGGAGATACTTGATTTTATTCGTGGTGGAAAGGGCTCTTGGGAGGTCTCAAGTTCATAAGTGATATATGATCTACCTAAAATATTAGGTAATAACCATACACAAAAGTTAAGATTTGACAGGTTATTTACACAAAAGATACTTTTACTTTCTCTGTTTTGTTTTCCCTAATATCCCATTTCTATGCAATAATACATTACATATTTCACATTGCACGTTTTAGTCATTCAGCACGGTGTCACATAAGAAAAATACAAACAGAAAAATATTAAAATTGAATATAGATTAAAAAAAGTTGTCTGTGTCACTTCTCTCATTATTACCTAACTTTACATAACCAATTACATATACAAATTAATATTTTGTGGACTTGTTATATTAACTACATTTTATTAGTCCATTAATGTTCATTAGTAGTGGGCACACACTTACTTAATTTTCTTTCTAATATTATAAAGCCAGAAATTGTGGGAAGATGCTGAAATGAATTCCAAAAACATTACTGGACAAACACCTTAAAAACCTCAGAGATTAAGTTTTAAAAAGCAGTTTTTGTGGTTCTGTTACCCTGCTTATTTCTGTTACCCTGTCTGTGCTGGTTTGATGACCACCATACCCTGTCCATTGTATCCCCCGAGCTTCTTTGTTAATGCAGTTTTCAATTCCCTGATTCTGTTACCTTGTTTGTGCCTAGTTCTGTTACACCACACCTGGCCAGTCCTCTTTGTGTTCCCTGGAGGCCTTTTGTTCCCTTGATGACCCAGCTATTAGGCTGGATTGCTCTGTCTTGGGCCGGGCGGTGCCCACCCTTGCTCAAGAGCCCCGAGGTTCTTGGGGTTTCCAGGCACGCCTCCTCCCCTCTCTGTTTTGTTACCCCAGTGCCTCGTGGCTTGTGGAGGCAGGCCAGGGTCCCAGCCAGCCCTGCCGCTGTCCCAGTTCTATTGGTTAATGGACTTTTGACCCTGCCTTTTCCTCAGTTTTCACCCAATCCTGCCAAACCTGGGGACTGCCCCCAGGACTGGACATTACCTCGTGATTCTTTGAATAAACAGTTGACTCTCCTGCCTTGCAACTGCACGGAACTCTTTGTCTCTGTCTCCCATCCCCGCCCCTCTCAGCAAAGGGGACAGCAGAGAACTCTTCTCCCTTCCCTTCAACGCTGCGTAAGAAATATGTTAAAGCATAGATTAGTCTTCTATTTTTGTTGGTAACTTCCAAGTTCTCTCAAATATAATACAATTGTAAGTGTTATATAAAACTATAAAAAAAAAATTGAATGTTCTGAGTAAAGCAACTTCATTATCCCAGTGTAGAAAGAATCAAGTGACATGATTTGTTGTTTATGGAGCATGAACTGTGAGAAATAAAAAGGGAGGGTTTGTTGTGGGAGGTGGGAAAGAAGGGGTTTGGTTAATTAAAAGGTTCTGTGTTAATTGGGGTTTTTCTGAGAAAATGGGACTGGCCCTTTAAGGGAGGTGGGGGGGATTTCTCCACATGCAGGTTAGACAGGCGAAATTGGCGGGAAGTCTGTGAGGCTGCAGTCCCAGCAGAGGGGCTGCTGCCGGGGCTTGCGGCCGGTGTGAGGGCCTGAGAGGGCAACTGGATGAGCCAATCAGCATTGATGGCGCAGCAAGAAATTGCCCAAAGAAGGCAGTGAAGAAGTGAGGACTTCGAACCAGCGTTCAAAGTGCCAAACATGGACTACGGAGGGCTGGACTCCTGGAGGGGGGAAAGGGGCGTGGCATGAAGGGAATAAATTGGGGTGACCCCTCCCTCCTCCGTGTGCTCCTCGGTGATTTGGCTGTGGGGAGGCACCCTGTGTACACAGTATTGGCCATTAAAACCCTATTTTTGCTTTGCTCCTTCAACTCGTCTCTCTAAAAATTCTTCAAAACGAGATTTTTCTCACATGAACAACCTGGAGGTGTTTGAGGTGTCAACATTTTGACATTCATTATATATTGTGGACTGATCTGTCACAAAAAAACATGTAGCTGCTCAGTTTACACAACATTGATATCCATTAGATCCAAGATGTACAATGAAAAATTATTAAAATATACTGTCTAGTTGATGTTTTAAGTCAAGCAGAGGGTAGCACTTTTTGACAGAGTACTTTCACACCATTTCCTTGTAAATATGGGACTTACTGGTGCAGTGTGTTGTAGATGATGGAAATTTAAGTTGTTTGTTAAAGAAGAGAAATTCTAGAAGAAAAATCCATGAAAAAGTGTTATACATAGAAGTGTGGGTATAACCCCTTGCACAGGAAGGGCTCATACTGAAATTGCTAAGAACACACAAGAAAAAGAATATTGATGTATATTCCCTATAGTCTGAATCAGATCTGGTTCCTGACTCCACCAGAGACAGGATACAGTGCTGACCAGACCTTCAGTCTGACTCAGTGTAGCTATTTGTGTGTTATAATTCAGCTAGAAAAAGTTGTATTTCTATTTTCCCAAAATAAAAGCCACAGTCTCATGTGTAGGACAGTGTAGGTTAAATATTTGTGTACCAGGAAAAGAAAATTGGATCCAGCATTAACCTGGTATTCTCACTGCAATGTAAATCAGAAAGAAGTCTGCTAAAATCAGCAATACAATAACAAAATAGAAGTGATAAAGAGGGCACAGTGACACTGAAGCATTTTCTGGTGTTCAGATTTGGACATTTGTTTCAATTTTTTAATGGGGAGAGTATCTTGGGTCTACTTTTTTTCTTTTCCTGTTATGGGCCATAGAAAAGAAGTGGTAGTTCCTACATTTTTTTTTTCCCATCTCTACTTACCTTCTTCCTGATTTGCATACAAAACCTGTTCTTTGCCATATCAAAAATTTACTTTCAGACTGAGACCTGCTTATTTTTCCTTATGTTCCACTAAAATACATCCTTCGTTCTTTATACTTAGTTTAAGAACGATATCTTGTAGCACAAGGGGTGTTTCCTAAGGAAGCTAATAGAAACTAATCTAATTAGAAAGTATCCCTTTCTTTAAGCCTGTTTTTACAAATTTATCTCTGACTTGCAGGCCTCATATCTCTCTGGTTGTAAATTCCTGTATGAGGAATTGAATTTTATATTTGTATTCTTTAAATAGCATAATTTAGAACTAGATCTTATGTACATGTATGTATGTATATAAAATAACTCCAAGTGGTTTGCTCTTCCTCCTCAAATCTGTTATGTTTACAGTCTGAAACACCACCCACCTAAGATATTGGCCAGAAACATCTTATGCCAGCTGTCTTGGAGTCACTACCTTGAAGGAGACCCCTTAATTACTTTTTTGCCTTTTTTTATCTCACTGCTATAGAAAGCAGAAAGCTGCACAGTGCTTTCGAGAATCAATCTCTCCCAACATAGGCTCCTATAACTAACTTGAATGAGGATCTCAATTTTTCCTCTTATTCTTTAGTGTAGAGGTCAGTTTAGTCGCTTGAGGTTTGCTAGTTGGATAGCTAAGTAAACACAGAATTTGACAGCTTCAAAATATTTTATCAGAAGAATTTTTCTTGTGAACTGTAAAATTAATTCAGAGTTTGGCCTAAGTGTTTTGTCTACATTCTACTTTGGAATAGATTGTGCACCAAGAGTTTTTGACTGACTCAGTTGCTTTCACACTTACTCTGCATAGGTACTAGCAGGAAATACTTTGTTGGTGTATATTGATCAGGCACCCTGAAACTAAAGGAATTTTTATTATAATACAGTCTTTAGAGTAATACTGTTCTTTTATCTTCATCATGTATCTCACACATCAGATATGACAAGGTAATTCTTCCCTGTGAGGGTGGTGAGGCACTGGCCCAGGTTGTCCAGAGAAGCTGTGCCTGCGCCATCCCTGGAGGGGAGGTGCCAGGTTGGATGGGGGTTGGAGCACCCGGGTCTAGTGGAAGGTGTCCCTGCCCATGGCAGGGGGGTTGTAACTAGATGGCCTTTATTATCCCTTCCAATCCAGGCCATTTTATGATTCTATAATTTTATAACTTTGACTAGAAATAAATAGTTGTATGCAGTCACTAAGTTAAGTCCTGAAAAATTCAGAAGACTTACTCATCACATTAAAACATGCACAAACTAATATTAAATCTGCGGGATGCCATAGTATGCCTTAAAAAGTCTGTTATTAGTCAATCTTAATTCAGAGCTTGAAAGTTATTTTGGCAACTACTAACAGCACCACCTTACACTAAAAGCATAGGAGGAATCCATGCCTTTTGTTCTTGTGGCAATGAATTAATGCAAAGTGAAACTTGAATTTTAAGGTCCAAGTTTATGAGTATTTTCCGTGGAATACTGGTCATAAGAACCCTTGCCAATATATTTTTGTGTAATCATATTGAAAGTCTTTAAAACAATGCAGCAATGGTATTGCTGCAGGATGTCACTGTGCTACTGAGCTCTCCGGGTCTGAATTTAAAATGTGTAAATAAATAAAAAAAATCAATGTACACTGTAGTGCGCAATAGCCAGTGAGAACTGAATGAGTCTGTTATGCTCAAACCAAAAGCACAAACACATTAGGTATCACACTTGGTGCCTACACTAAGATAAAAAATGCTGTCTCATAAACTAACATTATTTCTAGAGCATGTTAAAATGGTGGCTTAAATGGGCAATGAAGTCTATTCAAGTTTCAGATAACTCCTCCAAAGTTCTTTGAACGGTGCACTAAGAAGAAAGCACTAAGTCAAAATCAGTATTTTTATAAGAGAGTTTTTGCTGTAATAAGCTTTCATCACATCAAAAATATGTCACATTCTATTTCCTCTTTTGTTCTTGAAGCACAATTGAGAAAACAATAAAAAGAGAGGAAAGGAGAATAAGTGTCTGTGATCATACTGCAAGATAATTCTAGGTCAAAACCTTGCTAAATAACTGTGAACAGAATTTGGTGTTTGAGGAAAGGGTTTTACTGCATATTGCTGATTGTCAGAACTATACAGGCACAAAATACTGAAAGATCCACCCTCAATGTTATTTTGATAAAGTAAGAAAAAGGCAGAAAATCTCACAGGGTGTTTGGAGAACAGCTAACATAGAATTACCTGAAATAGTTCCTTTGCATCAAAACTTCAGTCAATCCATTTTAGGAAGAACTTTGTGATGTTTTATCACTACAGCAGAGATCATTTGGCCATGATATTAGTGAAAAATGGAGAGAGCACTACCAGTTAGATATTGAACAACAAGATTTCCTGTGCACTTACAGTGAGGTGCTAATGGAGTTTTACTTGACCCTGACAACCACTCATCCTATATGTGTCCTAATAGAGCCCATAACAAAGGACAATTCATGTGATTTATTTAAACCACTATCTATTTAGGAACATCTTCTATTATGTTATTGTAGGCCATAATTAAGAGAAAAATCCCTATTCCTAGGGAGGCCAAAATGGATAAAATTTGTGTGAGATGCCCTTGATATTATCCAAGCCCTTCAAATTTTATATTATATCAGTCTTAACTGATTCCCCATGTTTAACTAGCAGTATCAGCTAACAGAATTGTTTAAAACTCGTGCTGTTATTTGTACCAGTGTAAAGCAGTGAGGAGTATACTATGAATCCATGAAAAGACAGACCAGCTAAGAATCATCTCTCTTTAAGCTGGTTATGCAACTGATAAGTCTCAGCAGAAACAGGAGAGAAAGAATAACTTTCTTTTGCTGCGAGGTATTGTCTCTGAAAAACTAATAAACAGGTGAAAGACACACTTCAGATGTGTGTTTTGACATGTTTATTTTGTAATGCCCTGACCTGGCTCAGTTACAATGATCGTCAGGAATGGGTGAATATTTTATTAGTTTTGAGGGCTCTAGCAATTGCTTTTTCTTTTCCTTCTGTTATCAGCACATCTTTTTGTTGCAACACTTCCCAACAGTTTCCCCCTCCCTCTGTATTCTGATATTCTGGCTCTTTTTTTCCCCCTCTCCAATTAATTCTGAATAAATCAAGCTTGTGAAATTAGTTAATGAAGAAGGGGAATGCAGTTAGCTTGGTGAGCTGGAGCATGGTGCTAATAATGCAAAGGTTGTGGGTTCATTCCGCATATGGGCCATTCACTTAGGAGTTGGACTTGATGATCCTTGTGGGTCCCTTCCAACTCAGCAAGGGTTGTATCCATCAGAATCCATTAAAAGAAAGCCTTTGTACTCCTCTTGTCAGGATATAATGTCATCCTTTTGGAGCAAAGACAGAAGGTTATTTAGAGCACGAACTTTTCTCAGGGTAGGACACTATTTATTAATTAAAGTTAGACTATATAATATTGATAGCTTTCAAATGAATTGATCAGATATTTTCGTTTAATATTTGTTAATCTTTTCACCTGAATAATATTTTTTCTTTTTTTTTTTTATGATAACAGGGATTACTATTAAGCTTAAAAGAAAAATCTGTGGAAAAGTAAACTAATATTTTTGAACTTATTTTGTCTATGTCAATATATAAAAAATATAGTAGGAATTAATTTTATTAGTACTTCTAATATTTTTCTAGTACTAATCCAAAATGAGAAGAAAGGAAATTATGTCATTAGTCTTCACAGTTATTGCAAATACAGAAAGTCTTTTTTCCTCTTCTTTGTCATACTTATTTTAATTTTTTGGTAAACAGTCAATTAAAATCTCCACTTGCTAGTTTACAAAGCTGTGATTGTCGCTGTACCAATGCATGCAGATGGTAATTGCTGTTTCATTTGCTGGCTGTACATCAATAAAAGTTAGCACTATTACACTGAGGTAGCACAAAGCTTTTTAATAAGTCAGCAGTTTTGAGCCTACCAAAAAACCAAAAAAAGCCAAAACAAACAAATAAAAAACCCAAATCAAAACAAAACAAAAAAAACCCCAACCCCCCTGAAACCCAATATAAATGTAGGCCACTTAATTTTATTCTTTTCCCAGAGAAAGGCAACTCCGTAGTTTGTTAAAACTTCCTGGTACATAACAGTTTTGGCAACCAACTAAATTCCCTGATTAAAACCCAACTATGTTATACATAATAGAGAACACATGAAAATTTAAATGTAAACATGATATATAAATAACTAGTAATATCAATAATTCAAACCGGTATTTATGTTGCATTTTTTTGTACCAAACTCTTGAATTATTATTGAAAATGATGAATATTTTATTCAAAATGATCAGAAGAAGAGATTTGATAAAGTCAGGTTATATTGTCACTAGATCTTTTGAAGGACAAAAATACAACTGGATTCAAAACCACAATTCATGGCACATACGAGTAGCTGTTAAAAGCAATGATCTAAATGCGACTTAATGAATGATTGACAGAGTATTTTAAAGCACTACTCTAAAACTGAGCTCTATCTCTTTCCTAACTAGTGGAATTGTGAGAGCACAGTTGGGTAGCTAGAAGGGCATTGGGGGTGTGCCAATATTATTTCCTAGTGTGATGCTGTAGAAGTGGGTCAGCAAACTGAAGCAGCTGATGCTGCATTGCCTAAATGTAACCCTTGAGCATTATTGGAGATTTATGTCTGGCTCCATTCAGTCTGGTCCCAAGTATGGGATACTCTTGGAAACCTGAGGTCTGAAGCATCTGAAGGAAAGTTGCCCCATAGACCTCTGTTTCCATGACTATGGGTCCTGTGAAGGCCGCACACAGAAATTCCGGGTCGACTATTTACCCTGTACCTGATGCCAAGGACTTTGACACTGCCACAAGGACTCCCAGGCCTGATTCCATTTCCTACTCATCTTTCTCCCTCATTTCTCTTCCTCCTTTTTCTGTTCTTTCTCATTTCCAACAGATGTCATAATACTTACTACCTAAACTACCTCTGAATTGGTCCTTGGTGTGAGCAAAGGCACTGCAAGAGAAAGGCTAATACTACAGCTGTAGCAGCCACAATACAAGGACATACTAAAAGTCACTCTGGGTCTCTCAGGCAGCTTTTTCTTTCACACTATTTTTGCAGTTTTTGTCACTGTAATTACATATCCAACTCAACTGAAAGGTTTTGGTCTGATAAAAAAATGTGGACTGAGGGTCCAGCACTGGCTTTGTGTTGCTGCAAAACCAACAATCCAGCCAAAAGTTTTGGATGTGAAGGGAAGAAATAGAGTTGATGTGTTGTTAGGCTGATACCCTAATGCTGTCATGGTTAAGTCAAACTTTGGGAACATAAATCTATGTTCAAGTGATTGACCATGTGTACTGTAACCTCCTGATTCTCACCAGGAAGGGTTTACTGGTGTGATGTGGGTAAATCCACCAAAGGCAAAGGTGTGATGAAGGTTACCAAGGCTATTCTCAAAATTCTCTTCTTTTGAGCAGAGCAAGTGGGAGACAGATTAAAAATATCCAGACTGAGCTAGTCAGTTGTGGCTAGCTCCACCATTCCTTTCTGGAACCTTCAGTTGCCAACTACAGCTTTGTAAACCATGTAGACCAGTTGTGACACACAAGCCTCAATGTACCAAGGAGGTATATTTGTGAATGTCATTTCTGGCTTCTCTAAAGTATTTATCCTACTGTGTTTTCTATATCTCTGATCTTAGACTCAGAGGGAGGACTTGAACAGAGGGTGTAACGTATGCTGTTGTAGTACCTGCCTGCACTGTAGGACACCTGCATGTCCTTTTAACACTGAGTCGTGATGCAGCATCCTTACAATGAACAAAACCTGGCTTGGCTGCACTCAAATTTTGATTCCACAAGGTTATTTTATTAGAGAATAAAGACTCCTCTGCATGCCTGTAAGATTTGGGTTTTTGTTGAATGAGCTTTTGATGTAGTGTCCTCTGCAAATGTCTCTAAAGTATGACATAATGTTGCACAGAGATGGATAAGCCAGATCTGAAAAGAATTCACTCATTTCAGAGGTATCATCACATTTGCACATTGTTCTGCTTGAAATAAGAGTTCTTATGTATGTAGGAGTCACTAGCAGACCAGAAAATCAAGTTCTTTCACTTATATTTTCGATCATACAGCTTAGATGAAATCAAACTTGTCACCAATACTTTGAACATAAAGTTTAAGCAGCCTGTGAGCGATGCAGACATCTTGAGCTGTAGCTCTACATGGACAAGAATTGAATTCTTATTAAATTATTGTTTAGATAACAAATCTCTTTTAAAATGCTCTACAAACAAATATATAGAATAAGATGATTTGAATGGTCTCCTATGAAAGTATGAAAAAAAAATTAACTTAGTTTTTACTTTCTTTTGTCATTAGTGTAACATAAAGCAGCTTTACAAAACCCTATACTATTTTTCATTTTGTGTATATATTAATAGACAGTCTTAGTGTAGTTTTCTATGGCAGTAAGCTTTACATAGTCTTGCTTTCTGTGGATGTAACAGCCCATATCCATCAGATGAACCTGAACTGAATTTAATAAAAGAAGTCTCAAAGAAAACGGCATTCCTGGAACTGTGAGGATGTCAATAGATGCACAGAGGGAAAAGACCCAGCAAAGGCCCAATGTGATCTTTCACCGTGTTAGACAAGAAATGATCTAAATGGAAGAAAGTCTTCCAAATTCTCAGCCGCAAATGAAGCTCTTGGCTACCAAAATATCCAACCATAAGATATAAAAATGTAAGAATACTTAACTCCATGGGCCTTTTGTTTTTCTTTAGCAACAACATGATAAGAGGAGGGCATGACCATTGAGTAATAGAGAAGGGAACTTTGATATGTTTAAGAAAGGTTTCATTTGAAAGAGGCAGTCAGGCTAAGTAATTAAAATAGGAAGTGGAGGCACACCATTTCTTTCAGAGCGAAGTACATAAAATCTTTTTTTAACTTGATTTCAATCTTTTATAAGATCTTATTAAATAGTTGTTGTTTTTTTTTTAAAGTTCCATTTTCTTTTTGTTATTCTTTTTATTGCTGAGAGATTATCCATCAAAGCTTAAAAAGGACCCCCGAACATCTGATAATGTTGATTAGACCTGTGAGAATACAAGTTTACTGATAAAGTTACTAAACAAGTTTATTTTCTATTGACATAAGTTTCTACTCAGAAAAATTTACAATATATTACATTCTTTTTACACCATAAGGTACTGATTTTGGCCAGACACAGCTTTTGATTTTGGCCTGAGAGTGCAGTGCTGTGCTATGCTGTACTTGAAGTTATTCAGACTTAGGCTCTCTAATGTTGACATCTATAGGGGTTTGTAGATCCTCATTGTTCTGTAGAGTCTCTGCAAACTGGTCTTTCTTGACATAAAAGTTCTGACAAGGCCTTAACAGTTTTGGGTATGGCTATGAGTCACTGTGAGTTTACAGATCAAGGGAAGTATGTAGCTCTGAAACACTTTCACTGTTCCATTTGTAATCAAATTGGAGTCTTCGAGCTTTTCCTATATGAATTCTATTTAACTAATTGTTCTCCTCATGTACTCAGACCATTTATTTTCCAGTTTACTGAGGTAATTTTGAACTCCATTCCAGCCTTCTAACAAAAATCTATTCCCACTCTGTTATGTTCTGAAAATAAAAAATAGCTATACAATCTTTCAGGTCATTAAGGGGAGGAAAGTGAAGAGACAGTGCACTCAGGACAAATCACATCAGGATCCTATTTGATAACATCCTCCATTTTTATAGTGAACTACCCATACTGGTCTCTGAATATACTTTACCAATGTATTTAGCATCTACTTGTTAGTAAGTCACTTACATTGGTCTATTCAGATACATTTCTAAGTAACCTGTGCTATTTTCTTCTATGCTTAAGACAAAAAATCTATTACTTTTGCCAAAAGAATTCTGAGGGTTTAAAATATTCCCCCAAAGATGATTCCTCTCTGTTCAGCTCCTGTTCCTTTTCATCTCTTTCTATGTTGTCCTTGGTGGCTCTAAGATTTAATCATCCACTTTTGCAGCAATGAGGTCCAGCCACATGTGTGACACATTTCTCTTGTCTCCACAACATCTAACCTTTTCTTTTCTTATGCGGTGCTGTCACTGATGGTAACTCTGCTAGCTGTATGTCAGTAGCTGACCTTTTTAGTGAAGACTGATTTATAAGGAATCAGCAATTTGGCTTTTGGGGGTTATATGTTATTTTCCATTGCAATGATGGATGTCTGAATCTTTTCCTTGGTCTTTCTCATACCTTCAGTGCTTTGATAGTGTTTAGTTGTTCTTGATTCCTGATTGCTGGGTACTATTGTGAGCCTTGGATTTTATAATTTTGTCCTAAAGCACCTATTACTTTGTTACTTTGTTTTTGATTATTTAGTCAAAAGTGGTGATTAATTAATTTTGATAATTTGCTCTATAGACTGTTCTACTTCTGGCCTTTCCTAATAGAAATTAAAACAGTTAAAATTTTTCATTATCATCAAGTCCTTTTCTCTGTATGAATCACATACTTACAACCAGTCTTATCTGCCTGGTATTTCTTGGGATACAGTAGATTGGGGATCATCTCAATAGTAACATATACATGTTTTTCTTTCAATCATAACCAAGAAAAAACATTGAAAGTTGGACCAAGTAGGGACATTTTCTACAAGACACCTTTTCCAACACAAACCCACCATCATTTAAAAATAACTCATATGTTTCTGTATGAATATTTTAGTTGCTATAATATGTAATTTATAGTATTGGAATTCTAACAATACTTCTATATTTGTCTATAATACTAGGTTGCCTTTTTTTATTTTCATTAAAAAACATTAGTAGATCAACTTTCAAATATTCTTTTGTATCTCATCTTTAAATTTTGACATTCTGTTCCCACTTTTTCCAGACCTTTGTTGAAGACATTGCTTTATTGTTTTAAAAGACAAATTGAAAGGCCAATCTTACTTTAAAGATCAGCCTTAATACATCCAAGATGGCCATACATTTGTCTTGGTGATATTTCTACACTGTCTCTGAACAAACAGGAACACTGAACCTCCTCGCTTCTCTAGAGTTCATTGTGACTGTAGGACTGGAGACATCACATGTAGGAATAAGTGGTGTGTAAGTAGCCATGTTTGTACATTTGTTTACAAATAAGAGCAAAATCTACAGAAGAAATAAGGAGAGAATTCATGCTTGAAGAACACCTTCGATATTACTTCATTACCTGTGCAAAAATTATGACTGATTTTAGAATCTGATATAAATAGGATTTTCATTTGAGAATCAAAATCTGATATTTTTCTGTTTCATGTGAAAAAAGTGAAAGAAATGGCTCTTGAAATGTAAATTACAACTTTATAAACATTAACAATTTGGGAGTTCAAATACAAAATATTGAAAGAAAATTCTTTATGTCCTGAAGTGCTTAAAATATAGTCGAGGTTTTTTCCATATAAATTGAATCCAGTCCAAATTAATATTTTTGAGTTGATTTTGAAGTAAATATATTAATTTTTGAATTGAAAAAAATCTACCTGTAAATACTCTTATATATCTTGTATTCAAATTAAAGGAGTATTCATATCTAAAATATGAGGAAATTTCATTAATTATCTACTTAATGTTAGGTATAGATCCAATGGCTGAAACTCAAGGAAGCTGAATAAAAATGATAATAAAAACTTCAGGCTGCAGAATCTGCTCTTTTTGCCAACATCCTTGACAGGCGTTCTTGGGTAAGACTCTTGGACAGAAGCTGCCTGCTGGCAGACATGGTTATGCATTTATTACCTTGGGAGGGAGACAAGAAAGGACATATGGGCACTGTCAGTGCAGAGAAAAGAGAAGGAACTGAGTCTACCAAGGCAGCATTTTGTCCCTGTGACACTGAACAGGCTCTGCTGCAGACCTTGAATCCAGGGCATGCGGTGCCAAGCTTGGAGTACTTGTGTGATCAGAGCTTCAGGCAGGAAAAGGAGTGCAGAGAGCCCTCCTCAGCTCTGTCTGACATCTCTGAGAGTGCTGGAAACCTTGGATTAGCCCTACAGATTAGTGACGTTGTGGTGATAATCACAGAATTCAAGAATGGATCAGGTTGGAAGGAACCAACCTCCCTGCTTAGCAAGATCATCCCAGAGCACGTGGCATAGGATTGCATCCAGATGATTCTAGAATATCTCCAGTGAGGAGATTCCACACCCTGTCTGGGCAATCTGATTGTTCCAGTGTTCCATCACTGCACAGTAAAGAAGTTCTTATGTTTCAGGTGGAACTGCCTGTGCATCAGTTTCTGCCCATTTCCTCTTGTCCTATTGCCCAACAGAACCAAGAAGGGCCGGACTCTATCTTGGATGGATATTCTATCCATCTATATATTCTATCCATCTTTTAAAGTCTGGTGGTTTGTTGGTTTTTTGTTTGTTTGTTTGTTTGGTTTTGGTTTTGTTTTTTTGGGGGGTTTGGTTTTGGTTGTTTTTGTTTTTTTTTTTAGTGAATTATCTAATGTAAATATTCAAAACTCATAGCTAACATGCAGAAGCATTTTCAGGTCTTAGGCCATGAAGAGTCATTTCCCCCCCCCCCNCCCCCTTTTTTTTTTTATGTGTTTCTCCATTGCACATAAGCACTGTTACCTACAACATTTAAATCAGTTCTACATTTCTCAGATAGTGCTCTTATAGTTATTTTGTGTACATTTTTGAAAAGATGCTATCTAGTTTCACAGGAGAATTTGGGGGAAACAAAGAATGATCTTATGCTGATGAAATAATCATTGTCACTCAATATCTTTGGTTTGGTCATCTGCATCTCAATTAGCACATTACATGGGAGATGATTTAAGGTACACTTTTGTGGAGTAACTAATTATAAATGATTAAAGTAGATGAGAACACAGTTCATAAGGGTCACACAGAACTGGCAGAAGCAATTGCCATCTTCTTGTGAGTTAGTCTTTTTACAAGCTTTCTCATTAAGGCTTTTCTGGCTTCCAAAACTTCTCTCTCATAGTTCATAATAAACAGTGGTGAATCTATGAATCCAAATTCTCTGGTCCTGAATATACCTTCAATTAATGAAAGATGGCACTAAAGGTCAAAACTGGCAATTTTCAAGCATTTTCTAAAATTATGTGTCCAACCTTTCCTTGAAGTGAACTGGGAATTGTGACAGAGAGCATATTTCATCAAATTAAAATGAAATATGTGGGTCCTAGGTTGCTTCTGCAGCCTTAAAAATCCAGGTCATAAGGGACATTGCTCTTTGGTCAACAACTATTGCATTCCTGTAGGAACCACAAGGAGTTTTTGACTATTACCCTTTTCTAGATTTAGAAAGTGTTTTCCATTATTTCTTGAGCTTGGATTTAAGAATTTATGGGTGATGCTTCAAAGGTTAAGGCCAGGCATGGCCTTCAAGGGGAAGCACAACTAAGATGTGAGTTTAAGAAGAAGATTTCAACAGGCTTTTGTCTTCCCACACACTCTTATATTTACAAGGCCTTTCATATAAAGGAAGAAGTGATCTCTATATAGTAACAAGAAATGAAGCGATCCAGGAAATGGACTACATTAATTACCCTAAGTTTTTCTATTGCATCTATGATATTCATTAAGACTTTCTTATAAAAATATCTTATTAAAAAAAAAGCAAAACAAACACAAAAACAACAAAACCAAGTATTTTCTGTAGTCAGTGATCAAAAGGAAAACCAAATGTCTTTCTCTTCCTGTGAGCATTTTCTAAGATTAAGAGGAGGATTAAAATAAACCTCCATTGTTTGTCAGACCTCTGTTCAGCTTCAGAGCAGGAATCGGAAACACAGAATATCTCATTAAAATATAAATGTCAAGCCCAAGATGAGTTCTGAAGGACAGCAAATGGTAAAGATCCCTCTTAAATATCATGGCCCTGCTAGTTCATTAAGTTAGGACTAGAATTGTTAACTAAGTTGTCAACTGGTACTGAGAAGAAATTACACTGAAAGAGCACTTAGATATACTCAGTGGGTGCAAAAATTTAAATACCATCTTTTTGTACCTAATGAGAATTAAATATTGGAAAAAAAAAAGTCTCAAAATGTCAGTAGAGCATATGCTGTTGAGAATTTTTTCAGGAGGCAAGCAGAGAGACGGATTAATTGTTCTTATACTACAGAAAGGACCACTTTAGATGGTTTTTAAGGATATATAATAAGAAAATGTGATGAAATAATAACTGAGAAATCATCAGTTGAATGATCCAAATTATAGGATTCTACTCTGAGAATTAGAAACCCATTCTCTGTCATTTAATTCCCCTGCTATCAGTCTTTCGGTGTTTTAATTTCTATTGTATACATAATAGCAACAATAGCAGAGCTAATTTGATAAGATATTTCTGGGTTATGATGTTTGTGATTTGAACAGATATTTTCCCATTAAGAATTGCAGTGATAAATTAAATATTTTTTGAAAGAAAATTGCTAAATAAGAAGTGCTTTGAACTAACTGAAATATTGCATTTTAGTATATTCTGCCTGGTTTTGGTTTATTTGATCATTTTGTCAAAAGAATTAACTACAAGCATTGATCCATTAAGCATCAAAGTTAAAAGTAATAAACTCTCAGTCTTTTGAAACAATTTTTCCTGGCAAATTAAATTGCACCAAACCCTGGACAATTTTAACACACTCTCACATGCACGCACATGCATGCCCATGCACAAAAATACTGAATGATATTAGCCAAATTCTGCACTAGTTTGTCTGTGAGGATATTATAGAAGACAAGTGAAAACCTTATTAAAGTGAAGATTAACAACATCAACTTCCTGCAGCTGAGCTAGTTTCATTGCAGAGTGTTATCAGATGGTTAGACGATTTCCATCCATCTATCTATCTATCTATCTATCTATCTATCTATCTATCTATCTCTCTAGGTGCGTTCCCACTCCTCTCTCAACTAAAGGATGACTTCCTGTCAGTCCTGAAATACCTGTACCCATCCACTGGCCACAGTCTACTCATGGCAGCTACCTGTGATGACAATGAGATTGTGTATATATATATAAAATAGAAAAAGTCACAAATGTTCTGGTTAATAAATTATCTTTGCAGGGTAACAAGGCAGCTGCTTGAAATCTCTCATGAAGGGCTACAGTAATGATAATATTTGAGAAGTGCTATTAAATATTTTTTAATAGGATAAAATGTAGTCTTGGTTAAAGAACAGCAAACTCACAGACAAGGCACATTCAGCGTGGTATGTGTAGCGTTTGTTTTGGGGCATTTTACAACACGGTAGTTCTAAAAGAGTATACTTTATGTCTGCTTCTGAGAATGAGAGTGGAGTCAGGCCTGCTCCCGAAAAACTCCCAGGAAACAAGCTGAAACCAGATCAAGTGGCTTGTGCAATAAATTACAGCGTTATTCAACACACATACAATATGCACAACAATCATCACCTCACACTTCCTCTTGGTTAAACAAGGTTCCAATGCTAAAGCATTTTTTACCAAAGTCTCTTTTTATTAATCACTTCTGTTTCATTTTTCCCTCTCACAAGGGGTGTTAATTATTTTCTCAACATTCGTTTGCTGTGATGAATAATTATATCTAGTTAATAAAGTGAATATATTCTCTTAGTTCACTGCTCTATATTTCTCTGTCTTACTCCCCTACCTGATTTCTGCTATGACTGATAAGTGCGAGGTACTAATGTGTCAGTAGCACATAATCATATCAAGTTATTATTATTACGGATGAATAATGCATAAGTCTAAAAGCAATATTTTGCTATTATCTGGGAGTGATTAAAAGTGAATAGCTATTAGGAAGCCTTTTAGTTGCCAAATTAGATATCCATAGGTTTTTATGGCACTTGTTTTCAACTCTAATTGTTGAAATTGTTTTGAAACAGTTTTTATTGCTTTTCATTAACATATATTTGAATATACCCATTTTAAACACAAAGGGAGAGTAATGAAGGATTTTATTTCAGCAAAACAATAGAAATTAACATTATCTTTCAACATTTTAAAATTCAACAAATGAGTGAAGACCCAGTCCCTCAGCTTCAAACAATAATTAAACCCATTTTGAAAATTCTAACTAGCAACAGCAGTAAAAAAATAAATCGTATCCCATTTCTTCATTCTTCTCCACTTTATGTATTTCATTAGTGTAAATATATTACCTGACTTAGCAGTGGAAATCAGAAAGTCTTTTTTGATTAAATAGAGACCAGAAACAAGATATTTTACTGCTGTAGTTAATGGAACTTTACCAGCTCATGGCCCAGAACAAACTGAAACTCTCACATATGGGAAATGATACTTGAATCTTTTCTTCTCTCTTTTCCAACATCCTGAGTGATGACAGAACCAGCTCCTTTCTCTTTTTACCCTGAAAATATTATTATGGATGATAAGGAGACAATACATAAATCCATGCATTTATCATTAATATAGCTGAAATCTTTACAGTTCAGTCAGAGAATTATGAACTATACAGATTTAATGATGAAAGAAAGAATAAAACACATTATTACTGATAAAAATAAAAAAGTCTCATTTAAAATTATTTGCAATCCTTGAGGTGGTATTCTCACCCCGTGGTGGTATGTATTGCCACCCTTCCAATGCTCCTCAGCACTCATCCCTGTAACTTCAGTCTGGTGATGACTCAGGCAGCTGGGGTCTATGTTGAGTTGTCAGCTTCTGGGGTCCTCTTTCAAGTCCTTCACCATAAGGAATATGATACCGATGTTGGTATTTTCTTTGACTTTGCTTCTTCTTTCTTCCTTCTGTCTTTTTGACTACAGCTTTGATTCCTCTGGGGTTATTTTTTTGTGTTTTCTCACATACTGTTATGCCTTGTTTTTTCTCCAGTGGTCTGCAACTCTGTATTTACATTAAAAGTTTTGCATGTTAGATTCTGTATTTTGTCCTCCTTTTTTTCCTCTACAGAAACATTTCTCCATTTTCAAACCTTTTTTTTCCTTTTTCTTTTTTTTTTTTTTTTAACTGACCATGCGTGAGTTTTTAATTGCAGGGAGAAAAGGGAGGAGCAGGCACCCACCTCTCCTGATGTATGTATCTCGTGTCCCCACTTCTCCAGATCTCTGTACTATTAGGTTACAACGTGGACCACAATGTCACTCTGCTTTTTACAATAGTAATCACTGAGGCTGGAAACTGAATTTTGACAGAAAATATTTGTAATTCCCTTAATTCTCATTGGCTATTCTGTAATAGCACAATGTCTCTGATTTGAACCCAAATCATTGTCCTTAAGCTATGAAACCTTTATTGTTGAAAATTTCCTATGAACTGGTTTACTGTTCAAAATGATTTAAACACAATGAATCTCCATTATTGCAGAGAAAATTTCTGCTTAAAAATTCCATTGTGTCTCTTTGAAGTAGGATTGATAATGTTAAAATCCATGAAGCTATCTGTAAGAAACACATAACACTAGCCACAAATACTGAGAAGAATCCTATAGACATAGGAATTACTGCAGGAAATTCGTATTAATGAGTACTCTTGTCAGAAATCCATTTTACTATTATTCATCTGCAGTACTTGTCAACAGTGAGCTGAATATGTACCAAGTTTCTGATTTTGCTTTTCATTATCTCTTTCACAGAACCTTCCATGCAAGTTGCAATCCATAAGTATTGTACTTGTTGCTATTTAGAATACAACATATAACAGTATCAGACACCAAAGAGTAATAGTGAATGAAGTTGTATAAATAAAAGAAAGGGAATTAACTTGGCAGTAGTTATAGGCATAGAATGATTACTGATATACTATTGAGAAAGCTTCTATTAAACATAAAACTTTCTATTCTACAAGAAATAAAAAGATTGCCTTAACTACTTTTGCTCTGACAATAATTCCAAACTGATAAAATAAATATCCACTCTGTGAAAAATTCATATATTTTAAAAATTGTTTTGCTTTAAGCTAGGACAAGAAATCATAATGTCAGTTATAACAAAATGAAAATTTTAAAGCAGTTCATAATGAAGTCATCATAGCCTTTTGGTATTTATGAAATATTTCTCTTAGCTTTAATGAGCTTGAAACACTTTATTTCATTGAGGAGAGAACATTTCCTTTCACATGACATTAGCAGTTCTGTATTCTCATTAAAACATGCTAGGCTTGTTTTACTGTTTCACCAATGCAGCTTTTATTTGTTTGCCTGGATTGAAAGGGCACTTTTTTTTTTTTTTAAATCTGTGGTGGCACAGACAGGAATAATTTTGCTTATTTATGGCTTAAGGAATATTTGCATAAGGTTAAAAATGTCTCAGCATGACAGGAAAAAATCCATTATCAGTCAGAAATGTGGTGATTAAGAAGTTGGCCAACATGGAATGATTGCAATAACTAGAAGGGAAGATTGTGGGGTTCTGGGGAGTTTGGTAAGAACTAGCTGCCTGTATAGGCTTTTAGGAGGGGATTTTTAGCCCTCTTGATTTGGACCTTAAAGAAGTTCTAGTTGGCCAATACATGAATACATGCTGAAAAATGTTCAGAAACTGGCTCAACAGTCACTAGAAAATTTAGGATTTTGTGAGATTTGCTGCATGTTGTTTTTGTGAGGAATATCGATGTAACCAGAAACAGTCTCATGTTAAGGGACATGAAGACCTATTGAGAGCTTACTTCCAAAGAATCTATGTAAAGGTTAAATTTAGGGCAAGTACCCTGGGAAATTTAAACACTACTTACATCACAATCAGCCCTTTTTTGCACCATTTATTTGGCCAAAATAAAACAGGAGATATTAGTTCATAGTAGGAATACATTAATGGTTTTTGATTATTTTTTTAGAACACATAAATATTTAGAGCTTTTTAATCTTGAGAAGAACAACCCCCTATAACTACCCATGAATATCTCCATAGGCAGGACTCCACCCTGAAGAAAACTAAGGAAGTGGAGAGACTGTGACAAAGTCTCTGTATGTGTCCACAGGTGTGGGACCTGCCTGGTAGGCCCAGCAATACAGACTTGGGCACTAGAGAGGTAGATGGACTTCTAAGCTGCATTGCACCAGTGCATTCCTCCCCTTACACCTAAAAAGCTCCTTATATCTCCGAAGTTTTCATATGTGAAGGATTTATGTAGCTTATAAAGTTCATGAACTTATCACAATTCATACTTCAAGCTTCATAATTCACTCTAGAAATATAGTTTCCACTAGTGTTTAACACTTAGAAGTGTTGTCACTTAAAAGTCACCTTTACAAATACGTGCTCTTTATATTGAGGAAAAAATTGTAACAAAACAAGGGAGGTTTGGTGGGGTTTATTGGTGTGGTTTTGGGTTTTTTTTCCGGTTTGATAACTTTCATCACAATACTTCAAACTCTATAGGATTCTTAAAAGGAAAAGCAGCCTATGTAGAGCAATGGAGATGTGCATAAAATCAGTATTGATCTGAATCTAAAATCTTCTCTGGAAGTTTCTGAAAGGTTATGAATGTGAAATTCAAAGACTGCTGATCTCCAAGAGTATGTTTTCATATGCCCAGATAAGAAAACCATATATTTTATCTCGGTTACAAGATTTGCGCCTTTCAGAACATACACCATTTTGAGATACATTTTCATAGCCTCTTCCTTCCACCAAGACTAGAGGAACATACAAAATAGTAGTAAGCAGGCTGAATACTTTTTTTGACATCCTGGGAAAAGAAAAGCTCACTGTTAAAATTTAAACAGAAATATGGATTCCTATAATGGAGGATGAAAAAAATATTCTTTCAGGGCTGAAGAAACATTAAATGAAAATGCTTGACTGTGTATTAGGAAGCGATTAAGTGATGCTTCCCAAGAAATACTAAAAACCTGGAAACTGTTGAGGTAGCTGTGGTGTTCAGGGTCAGTGGGCATAATGGTTACTGTAATAAAAACGATTTAGAGGGGAAAAAACTCCATCTAACCTTTCACTCAACACAGGTAAATATTCATCTGGGAAATAAAAGGCAAAACACCAAACTGCAATCTGTCTCATTCGGCTCAGTGTTGAAACCAAAGCCATTATATAAGTTCCAAAACACAGCAGAATTACTACAGTAACAACTTGTACTTCTGTTATTAGACCCTTCTTAGGTGAGTAAGATACCACCCAAAAATATGATGGTGATTCCTCTGAGGTTACTTGTCAGTGTAAACCACATTAGTTAAATAATTTCACCTGATAATAAACTATTTTGGTCCTAACATTTTTCTAAAGTCACATTGAGATTCTTTTATTTTAGCTATTGTCTCTGGTTATGGTGCTCACAGTCAAAAGGTTGAAGTCCTAATTCAAATCCCTTTTTGTTTTATTTTGAAATCACATGAATCAAGCTTTCCCCTCTCCACTTAGGAGACTTACTAAACACACATGAAGTGGTGGTCTGTCTTCTTGATTTTTTTTTTTTAATTCTACATGGACTCCCTCCTGCAGACACAAACCCAAGAAAATCTCTCTGTCTTGGATGATGATGCAGGGTGCTGAATTCATCTCACAACTTTAGGGTTTGATTAATAATTTATATAAGTTCCTAGAGCATCAAAAGGATTAATAGGTAGTGTTGCACTGAAGCATACCGTTAATCATGGCCATTAGGCCACTATTCCTTGCAGTGCAGAATGTGAGTTCACATGTCCCAGCAAATTAAAACAGAAGTATTCACTTCAAATCTTTTAGATAAAAGGAAAGAGCAGCACTCTCTTTTTCTACTGCTCTAATTTTCCACTTCCAGGTACTTTGATACAGATCCATGTAAAAACCC
>VWZD01012261.1:0-27013 GCA_013396695.1 Sakesphorus luctuosus
TGGGTTTTGGTGGGGGTGTCACGCACTTGAGACCATCCTGGAGGCCACCGGGGGCCCCAGAGCGCGGGGTGTCCCCCTGGTACGGTGGGCGCGGGTGGGCGGTGGGCGCGGGTCCCCCCGGCGCGGGTGGGCGGCGGGCGGCTGGCGCTGCCGTTGCCATGGGGACCGTGGGCGGCCGGGGGACCGCGGGCCCGGTGTGCACATCGCCATCACCACCATCACCACCATCCCCGCCGGGAGATGCCAGCACCGGGCGGGTGGGGGGCGATCCGGGTGCAGCACCCTCAAAGCGCCCCCACCACACCGAACCCAGCCAGCCTGCGGGGATCCCACATCCCAAAATCCAGCCCCGCCCCTGGGTCCCACATTCCCACACCCCCACGGCCAAGGAACCCCCATACCCAGCCCCCCGGGGGGTATCCTGTACCCACCCTCTCCCGGGGATCACAGAATCCACCCCTCGCCCCCGGAGGAATCCCAGATCCAGCCTCACAAGGACCCCAACACCCACCCATATGCCCGGGCCATGCCAGCACAGACACCCCGGGGTCCCCCTCAGGTGCCCCATCCCTGGGCCCCCTCCCAGTTCAGGTGCTGGGGGGTCAGGCACATTTGTCTCCCTGGGATGGCACCGAATCACTCAAGGCCCTGCGTGAGAAACGTGTTTATTGCAAACTGGGGCTGGGGTGAGTGGGGGGACAAGGCCACGGCCAGGGACCCCCAGCCCACCCATCCTGGAGAGGGGAGGGCAGTGGGGAGCTGCAGGAGCCAGGCTGGGCCTGGGGAGGGCTTGGGCTGCCACGTTCCCCCTCCCAGCCCCCAAAGTACCGTGCCAAGGAAGCCCACTGGGCCTCCTGCCCACCGGCTGGAGGGGTGAGCTGCTGGCTTCAAGGTGTGGGTATTTAGCTCCCTCCAGACCCCAGTGCTGTGGGGGACACCCCCACTGCTCCCTCCTGACTCCTGGGGAAGGGAAAGCAAACCCTGGGATCTGGCTGGGGGCTCTGACCACCCTCCAGTGATGGGGTGAGGGGAGGGGGAAACCAGGAGGGCTCCCCCATGGGAGACCCCAGAAAAGGGTTGGCAAGGGGAGCTGGGGGTGCCAAGTGGGCAGAGTGCAGGCAGAGTGCAGGCAGGGGCAGGCTCCCCCCACGTGTCTGCCCATCCCTGCTGTCCGTACCAGCACCCAGCTCCACCCACGAGGGGCAAAGCTCCCCAGCGCCAGGGCGGGCAGGGCTCCACATCCTCAGAAAGCCCCAAAGCAGCATCCTCATCCACCAAAAATAATAATTATGTCACCCAACAGGCTCCGTCTATTCCGGAAAAGCACGGAGCGTCGGCAGCGCGAGGCGAGGGCAGGCAGGGGAGGAGAGGGGTCCCGGCGCCCGGGTTGCCGTGGTGACAGCATGGCAATCTGCGCCTGCCTTCCCGCACGGCACCGGCAGTGCTGGCAGCGCGGAGCGGCGGGCACGGGCACCGGCACTGAGGGGGAGGGTCCCAGTGGGCACCCGGGGGGGTTCTCCTCTCCCTGCTTTATTTTTCAGTTGCTTTTTGGCTCCATCAAAACTGGACGGCACCAGGCGATATGTTGAACATGGAGGGGTCGAACTTCTGGCCACGGAACGGGGAGCCCTCGGTGTCCCAGCCCTTCTTTAGCATCTCGTGCACTTTCTGCAAAAAGCCACATGCTCTCATCAGCCTGAGGGGACCCCACGCTGTGCCCCACGCCCCTCACCCTCCCCTGCCCCCTGTCCCACAGGTGTCAGGGCTGCGTGACCACCCGACCCACAGCAGGGACATGGGGGGCAGCAGCAGCCACTGCCAGGGGCACACACTGTCTCTGCCTCTCCTCGCTGCCTGGAAAGGGCAGATGGCACCCAGGGCAGTGCCAGGCAGCTCCTGGGTCAGGCCGAGCCCAGACCCATGCGGGACCACCCCAGAGCAGGGCCAGCTCTGGGGAGAGGCCCACGGATGTGGGGCCCAGTCCCAGTGCAGCAGGTCTGGGCTGGTGGGCATTTGCCAAGGTGGCAGGAAGGGGAAGGCAGGAGTGAGTGGCAAAAGATGGACCAGCAGAACCTCATGCCCCACATTGCTGATGTGTGGGGACACTGGGAGAGGAGGAGCTCTGAGATGAAGCAGAGCTGTGGGGCTGGCACACGTGGCACCCTTTTCCCGGGGATGGGACACTTTGAGGGCAGGTGGAAGGCCAGACCTGGGCTGGTGGCCCAGGGTGGCTGGCACCTACCAGCTCATGGCTCTGGGGCTTGCCCTGCAGCTTCTGGTGGTAGTCAAAGGTGAGTCGGTCGAGCACAGCATGTTCCTCCTCGTCCACTGTGGCCATGGAACGCTCTTTGTTGATCTTGTCTATGTCGATCTGCTCCTCACCCTCCAGGATGGCATTCCACCAGTACTCATCCCCCTTGCTCAGGTTGATCTAGGGACAAGGTGTCGGTCAGGCAGTAGGGAGAGGAGCCCCCATCCTGCCCATCCCAAATCTCCTTGGCAGCAATGCAAAGCTTAGCTGTGCCAACAGCACCACGGGGCTTGCCCAGGAACAGAGGAGCAGCTCACGCCAATCCAGCCCCACAGCTGGCAGAGGGGGAAGGATGCTCGTGTCTCCCTCATTCAGCAGTCCAAGGGCTTTGCACAACCCCATCACAGCCCCCCACAGCCCCAGCTCAGATCCTGGGGCTGAAATCCCAGCCCACGCCATGGCTCAAGGCTGGGCCCAGTGTCCCTCAGTGGTGCCCGCCCACGGGTGACACCAGCCTGGGGCTGCCCGGCTGACTCAGCAGCAGCAACACAGCCTGGGACTGTCAGACAAGGAGACTGTCCAGTGGAGTGTGGGGCTCCTGGCATGGCCTTTCTCGCCTTTCCCTAACCCAGAAGGAGCTCTGGCCTCAGCTCTCCTGGTGCTGGCTCAGTGGTGGCAAAGGAGGCAGAAATGTGCTTGCCCAGCTCACTGTCACCACCTGCTTCCCACGGTTCCGCAGCAGTCCCAGCAGGATGGGTGAGGAGAGGTGACATCCCCTCGCTCCAGACAGCATTCCCACTGGGAACAGCCATTGGCTATGGTCTCACATGGAGCTGGCTGGCAGCAGGGGCTGTGCCAGGGCCAGCGTGGGGCACCTCACACCAGGAACTCCGACTTGCTTCTTGTTTTTCCAGGAAGAGCGAGATGCTTCCTCCCGTGTTATTTTAGCTCTAATCCCAGCAGCAGGGCAGATTTATGGCATTCATTGGGCTCTGCAAAATCATCAATAAAGGCAGACAACACAATTTGCTCAAAACTCCCTGGAAGCTCAACGACTCCGGAGGGGAGAACACAGGCAGCCATTCCTGTTCCAAAGCCAGGCATCTCCACAGTGTGAGGAAAAGGAACCAATTAATACAGGAGGGGGTGGCTGGGGCTTAATCCTTCTGGGAGAGCAGAGCCAGTAAAATATTCCAGCTTGGGGAAGGCGTTAGTTTTTCCAGCTAGACAGGCATGCTTGTTCTCCTTTTAATTGCACAGTTCCACTTTGGAGGGGAGGGAGAGCCACCCAGGGTTTGCTCCTGGGCTTCCCCACCCTGGGTGGGCAGGCAGGGGGGTGGCAGGAGCAGTGGGTAGACCACCCCTCAGCCAGCATGCCAAGCACAGGGACAGCAGCCCTGGCCAGCTCATGCCTGCAGGAAGAGCACCCTCCAGGCTCCTCAGGGCTTGGAACATGAGCAATGTCCCCACAGTGCCATTGGTGAGCTATGACCTTCCCTGGTGATGGCTCTGGCACAAGCCACGTGCCCACAGCATCGCTGCAGAGCATGTGTGGCTTGAGATGGCCCTACCAGAGCCAGTCTGATGGCAGAGGGACAGGCAGGTGCTGGAGGAGTTCAGGCGTCATCCCATCACTGTATCAGGGAACTGGGGGATGGAAAACCCATCCCAGAGTACCAGGGCAAGGAAAATGCCATCTCAGAGCATCAGGGATGGAAAACCCATTCCAGAGCTTCAGGAGAAGGAAAATCCATCCACCTTTCCTTCCCTACCAAACCCTGTTCCTCTGCTACTGCCCTGCCAGCACTTGCACATCTGAGACACTCAACAGGAGGGACCCCCCAGCAGGTGACAGGCGTCACTGGCATGGCCATGACATCATGTCCCACCTCCACACTCTGCTGGGAAGGTCATCACCCCTCACTGTTGGTGCTGGGCTTTGCTGTAGCACAAGATTTCTTCTCCAGTTCCAAGTACCTTCCAGAGCTGGAGAGATGCTGTCAAGGAGTATAAGTAGGTCTTGGGAAAACAACCTCTCCCTGTCTGGTTTCCTGCTGGAACCACAATGGCCTGAAGTCACCCCAAAAGCCACGGGAAGGTGTTTAGGGGGACAGGGGAGGCAGCAGTGGTGCTCCCAGCAGTGTGTGGAGGGCAGGGATGACCGAGGCCCCACGGAGCTGTGTCCCCTCGACCTCGGCATTCACGGGATGACAAGGCAGTACTTGATGACAAAAGCCCAAGTGTGGATAACAAAGGCTGAGAGGAGGAGAAAAAGAGAGGGAAATGGGAAAAAAATCCTCCACAACAAAAATAATCCCAAATGGTGTTGTGCACAACACCCAACGGGGATTGCTAAAAACAGCTCATGCGAGGTTATTTTAATCTCGCTTTCGACAAGCGAGCGGGTGTGACGGAGAAGGGAGAGCACAGGGATCACACCCAGGACCAGGGGATGGTGCAGCACTGTGGGCAGGGACACCGTCCTGGGCCATGATCCTGGGCAGAAGGAGCTGTGGACAGACCCCTGCCCTCACCAACAGAGCGCTCCACTGTAGAATGACACCAGCTGAGTTTTGTTGCCATGCACACGAGTGTGCCAAAGGATGAAATGACAAGCATGTTGGTGTCGGGCTGCGCTCCAGCCAGGAGAACCTCATGGAGCAGAAAGGGGAAGGCAGAGTGGTCTCTGAACACTGGTGAGGGGAGTGCTGTGGCTGCTGGAGAGCAAGTGATAATGAAGAGGATATACAGACAAGAACACCAGGCAGGATGGGGGAAGCAGAGCTGGGATGGGTTGTAAGGCAAGATAATCTTCCCAGGATAAGAGCTGAAGGGAGGCTGGTTTTGGGGCACCTGTGAAGGGCATCCCAGAAGGGAGCCAGTAGGAGACCAGGGAGGCTGAGGCCAATGAAAGAGCTGTAACAGCAGCCTGGAGAACACAGAGACCTAGATTATCCCTGACACGTCCTGCAAGAGCACACGGAATACAACAGCCTCTCTGCACAGACCTTCCCAGATGGACAGGACCAAGCAGGATCACCTCAACTCACAGAACACAAACACATAGCACGGACAGGGCCACCAAGGTGCCCCAAGCAGTCCCCAAGGTGGGCGGGATCTCCTCAGACAACCCTGGCACTGGCACTGGGTGAGTTCAGATTCAGCTGCATCCCCACTCTGCCAGGGAAAGCCATCCCTGGGTCCCATGGAGGCAAGGCAGGTAGGAGGAAAACACCCTCAACAGCTGCATTTGGAGCTCACATGGAGCAACATGCAAACTGGGGTACAGGAAAGGTCTGTAGGCCCCATCAGCTCCAACTCCAACAGCCCCACCCAGGAAGTGAACGAAGCAATTCATTCCCACAGGGTGGATGTCTCCTGATGAATGAACCAGGAGGAGTCGCAAACCACTTCTGGCTACTCTGAGCATGGAACAAGGAGATGCTCCTGGGCGAGAATTACTCACTGTGCTCCAGTTACCTTACAATTCTTCAAGCGAGATCTCATCCCACCATCAATATGCTGGCAGCCAGCTGGAGATCCTCACAACCCTGGGTTCATGCTAATTTGAGGCAAGACCTAGCTCTGGAGTTGGGGGTGCTGGGCCCACTCTGCTCCTGGCGCTGCCCGCAGCCGCTGTGGAAGGCCCCGAGTCGCGCTCCACCCACACCGTTCCCAGCGGCTGATGGGAATGAGGAGCCATCACCTCCCCTGCTGATCCTGGGAACACCCACCTGGGACTCCCTCCCGTGCTGCAGAGCACCCACCCCTTGGGCCATCTCCTCTTCAACAGGCTGACACCTTTCCAGGATTGTTTCTCCTCCCAGATCAGCTAATTTTCAGGATGTTTATGAACAGTTACAAGATGCAGGCAAAAGAAGCCACAACATCCCTTTCCACATCTTTCCACTGGCCTGATGGCATTGGAGAAGCTCCTCCTCCTTGCAGGGACCTCACTCATCCTTTTGGCACCAGCCTGTCACTTGGGGTACATCCCTATGGATCAGCAGTGGCCGGGTGACACTGCACAGTCTCCCTACACACCACCTGCAGCATTCCTGAGTCTGGCAACACATTTCCCCTCCATTTCCCACTGTGGGGGCTTGGATTGGGGTGCTCATCTGCTGACACTCCTGTGTCCTGTCACCTGGCTCAAACTTCCAGCTGCTCCAGTTTCCCAGGCCCGGCCTGGTGGAGCTGCAGGCCAAGAAGACAGAGCTGGTGTGGACTGCCCTTACCAAAACGCACTTCCCGGGCTCCAGGCTCCACAGGGAACTCTCTGTATTGATCTTGTGGGTGAGTTTCCCTTCCATGAGGACGTGCTGGCTGCTCCCCTCCAGCACCGCTACGCGAATCGCGCCACTGCTGATATCCACAGACACCTGGAAACACAGAGAGAGAGACAATAATCCAGAAGGTTCCTGCCTGCCCTCTCACTGTGTGAGCTGGGATGTGGGGTCAAGTGCACTCAGCAGGGATGAGAGAGAGAAGAGCTCCCAGCACTGCCTGTATGTGGAGGGTGGGAATCCCACTGTCATCTCACAGTGAACAGCGACAGCTTGGAGAGAGGGAACCTCTCCAGGGGAGGAAAGGCAGCACAGCCCAGCAATTGTGGCCCTTGAAGACTCGAGGCAGCTGGTTGTACCCACTGCTTTGGTTTCCCCACAGAGAACACCAGTAATGCTACAGACCTCCACACAGCACTCAAAGACTGGGCACCTACTTGTTGTGATTGAGCTCTTTAGAACCAAGGTGTGTGCCCATCTGTCACTGTGACGAGCTGGGCATGGGTGTGTGTCATCCTGGTGGCTGGGCAGGGGCAATGTGGGTGTTCCTACACCGGGGCTGCAGCAGCTCGTGCCCCCTTTGCTGCACTGTGCCAAAAGCACAGTCCTTGGCTGCACTTTGGCTGCTGGAGCCAGCCCTGGGCAGGAGGGACGGGCAGCACAGCCCCTGCCCTGCCCGGGGACAGCTCCGGCCCCAGGAGCCAGGCCCGGGGCCAGGCCCACCCCCAGCAGCCATATGGGGGACCCTGCTCCGACCTGCCACGCAGGTGCCACGGCTGTCCCCGGGGAGGCAGAGCCAGGCTGTGACAGGCACGCAGCATTCTCGGTCTCCGGAGAGACCATATGCTCTCTCCCGTCCCCTCCAGCGCTGAGCTGCCGCCAGCAGAGCTCGCGCCAGGCCAGGGGACACAGGGAAGACCTGGCTGGGAAGGGGCAGGATTGTGGCTCCCGGCACTGGCCCGAGAGGAGGAGACTGCAGTGAGATTTGCCTGCATTCTCTCCCAGAGTTCCCCCAGATCTTCCTCCCGCTCTGCAGATCTCATTTGAAATGTTATTACATTATCCATTACCTAGGAGATTTCCAGCAGCTCACTAGCTCCATGCAGGCAGGAGACAGGCAGAGCTGCTCCAGCCAGGGAGGACACCGTGGCTGTGTCTCACTGATGTCACCTGGGTGACACCCCAAGCCTGCTGTGTGTGACAGGGAGCTGCTGGGCCCTGGTGGGAGCAGAGGAGGCCCAGCACACACAGCACAGGCTGACATGGGACTGAGCTCTGACACAAGGGCTGGGAGCAAGGCCATGGGCACAGGGGCCTGGGGAAGAAACATGAGGACAGGAGAGGACAACTGGCTGCCACCCAGCATGTGGCTGTGGACAGTCCCTGTGAGAGCAGCAGCTCCTGGATGGGAAACACCACGGGAGGGGCTGGGCATGGAGCAGCCCCCTCCAGCTGAGGCCTCATTGCAGGGACAAGGTATGGGGATGAGGCTCTGCCCTTCGCCACCACCACCTGCTCAGGGCTCAGGGGACAGGGACAGGGACAGGGCTGCTGATGCCGGGCTCTCAGCATGGCACAGGGCCTGCCCACAGGGAGTCCAGGGAAAAAAGGAAGGTGACGCCCCAGTCACTTCTAAAGGGGCTTCTTTGGGGCGTGGAGGGTCAGGGAGGCTGGAGACATGGAAGGCACAGACACAGCATTGTGGCTGTGGGGTCCACAGGAACAGGAGCAACCAAATGTCGAGAGGGGTTTTATTCCCACCACAAGGCAGCTGGTGGTGCTAAGGGACAGTTTTGAGGTGGCTCTGGGACCAGCCAGGCATTGGGACGGCGAGCAGAGAAACCAAAAGAAGAGATCCAAACTGGGCAGCCTTCACCCAGCCCCTTCACGATGCAGGCAGCCAGAGTGAGGAGCAATTGCAACACCTGCTTGTATATGTGCCCAGCAAGAAGGTCCCACTCAGCACATCAGCCCCCCAGGAGCAGGGGCACCTGGGAGAGCCCTGCCCCTCTGTGCACAGAGCAATGTGTCTGAGAGGACTCACGAGTGCATAAGGGGGAGCCTGTGGACAGTCCACACCCAGGGAAAGGCCAAGGGCAATCCTGCAGGGAATACATCACATTGGCAGCACCCCAGAGGCTCCAGGACTGCTTGTCCCTCCCCATGAGCACCTCTGCCTCCCAGATTCCTGGCTGTCCCAGCGCTCCCAAGGAATGCCAGCTCTCAGCTCTGCCGTGGCTTCTCCACCACATTTTCTGTGCACACTGAGCACCCACGCCCTCCCACGCAGATCAAACAGGCAAACACAAACCCAGGGAGGCAGCGGCTCCTCCAAGGCAGCAAAGACACAGGCCTGCAGTCATTATCGCTGCTTAAGCCCTTGGATCGGGGCCTCTGCTGCACCCATAAGTACATCAGAGAGGTGGGGACCAGGGAGGAAAACGTTCCCACCCACTCCATCGCCCATTCCTGCTCCAAGGACACTTTTTTTGAGCTCCATACAAGGAAACCTTAAGCTCACCACGGCAAAAATGTGCCATAGCAACAGCCCAAATCCCAAAAAGTGTCATAAGGAGGATTGTGAGCAGCATTAGAACTGGGTGCACTCCGAGCCCAGGGACCAAATGGGAAGATTTTTAATATCACCTTGGCAGGCAGAAGGCAAAAATCTGGTAATTTTTTAAAAAGTTGAAGCTGTGTGAATGCAGGGGAATGCTGCTCTTGTGCAGGAACCCATCAAGAACACATCCAACGACCATGGAGCTTTATAATGGCTCTGTGCCCCCCTGCTCTGGCCCAAGACTCAGCCTGTCTGCTCCATTCCCCTGAGGCTGAAGCAGAATTAAAGAATTGCTTGGAAATGGACACTCAGCTGCCCAGGGGAGCCCCGAGAGTGACGAACAAACAAAACACCAGGAGACAGAGCACAAGGAGAAGGGAATTCCAGCATCTGAACAGCCAATTACTCCAAGGGCAGCATAGGCAGACACCAGGGCAAGGGCAGGCAGGGCCACGTCACAGGCTCTGGTGTGGAAAGGGGCTGTCCTGAAAGCCCCTCCACGCCCTCTGAGGTGCAGGGACTCCTATGGCAAAGTCCTGAGCCAAGGAAAGGTCAGGAAGGCATATCTGTCTCCACTCCCCTGAGCTCCTGCAGGCCCTGCACCTCTCCATGGCCAAGGATGGGGCAGACAGAGCCCAGTGTGTTTGGCAAGGACACAACTCCCCTGGCATGGAGGGCACTTCCCTGAGCAGGGAGAGGCATTGTGATCACAGTGCAATGCAGAGGGATGGAATACCTGCATAGGTATGCCAGAATCCTTACAAGAAACCGCCTGGGTTGTTTTAGAGCCCCGCTGGGAGGGATGCCCCTCCCGGTGCCCTGCTGTGCCCGTGGCAACCATGTGCTCCTCATCCCTCTGGCCCAGGCTCTGCTGCTGCCAGTGCCACTCCCTGGCGTGCCGAGGAGCTGTGTGGGCTGGAGCCGGTGACAAACCCCAGCATGCTCCTTTCAGCCGCCCTGGAAGCAGAGGAGGGCAGGAGGTGGGGGAGCTGAGCCTTCCCAAATGGAAAAATACAGCCTCAGCCGTGGGGAGGGCACACTTGGGAGAGCTCAAACTCCTGGGTCCAACCCAGGCCAGCCATGGGAGGGGACAGGAGTGGGGAAGGAAAAACAACACGACCACAAGCAGAGCAGAGAAGTTCCTGCCTGAGCCAAGCAGGAACCTCTCTGCCTCTTGCCCACACAGCCAGCCAGGGAGAGGGGCTGGCCCTGAGATCCCTTCCAGCCAGAACAGGCCAAGCCACAAACAGGCTGTGCCTGATCCAGTTATGAGTGCCAGAAGAATTGCTGAGCAGCTCCTACTTCCAAATGGAAGGCAGGAGACGCTCAGACCCAGAGGGACAACTGAGGAAGGGGCATCCACACCCAGCCAGGCTCCAAATCCCACCTCTGAGTGTGCAGGTGGTGGAAGGGGAAGGAAAAAGGGCAAAAAAGGCCAGGCAGTGCCAGAGCCTGGCTGGGACAGAGCAGAGGACACTGCAGTGCAATGGGAACATAAGCAGGCAGGGACCATCAGTCCCCACCAGACACACAGCAGAGAAAAAGGTACAACCACATCCTGCTCTGAGCATGAAGGACAAGGAGCCTTCCCATTGCAAACACAGCTTCCTGAGAAAGCTGGGCACCCTGATGGAAAGGGAAGTGCTAAGCACTTCTAACTAACACCACTTTACCTGTTTGCCTTTGACGATGTGCTTGGGCACGGGCACTTTAATTTCCAGGTCGCTGTAGTCTTGGGACCAGGTGTAATTCTCTCGCACAGCTCCATTGTAGCTGTCAGGGTTTGTCTGGAACTGCTCCTGTCTCCTGGTGGGGGAGAAAGGGGTAACATGTCAAATGGCAGAGAGATCAGAGCCTGGAGAGAGCAGGAAGCCTGAAAGCAGGAAGCAAGAAGCCAGAAGGGAGGGCATAGCCCCTGCTTGGCCACCCTGCCCACTGCAGGTGACTCACAGCTGCCTCTCCCCAGTGTGTGACAATGGCAGTCAGGCTGCTGATGGGACAACTGGTGAGACATACCATGGTCTGGCTGCCCCAAAGGTGCAGAGCTGGCCCCTGGCAGGCTCGGGGTGCCTTCCTGGCCACCTCCACTCCAGCAAAGAGCTCCTTGTCCGCTGCACCTCCTGTCACAGCTGGAGCAGGGACACTGCCACGTGCCGAGTGTGCTGGGCTGTCCCCCAAGCCACTGCCATGGCTGCAGGGGTGGTGAACATGGCTGTGACCTGGGTTCACCGAGCAAACACAGCGCTGGTTTTCCCCATCCTGATTTTAGTGTTTGGGAAAACCACCCAGAGCAGTTGGTGACACACAGGTGACAGAGCAGGATGCCTGAAGAGCCAGCCCAGAGTGCCTGAACAAGTGGATCACAAGCAACACTCTGAGCACAACAGTGCCCCTTCCTGCCATGGAAACCTCAGGAATGCCAAAGACATGGCTGCAGGGGGGGAAAAGGGGTTTACCGGATCAATAAGCAATAATACAGCATTTCCAGCCAAGGAAGGAGATCACCACACCCATGTCCCTTTAAACTGCTGGGCTAGGGATCTATTCCACCAAACCTTCCCAGAGAGGGCTTTCAAATAAATTCAAATCTCTTCCAAAGATAGCTGCAATGCTAACAAAAGGCACAGTTATTTTAAAATGTTTTGATGCACACCTAGACTTCAGCATGGAGCTGGATAAACACGGGGCTCAGGGATTACGTAAGGGGGGCCGGTGGGGAGCGGCCCCGGGCACTGCCGGCCCTGGGGAGGGCATTGCTGCCTTCCCCACACCCCCACACTGCGGGACCCTCTCCAGCGCCGGCGGGGGCGGCTCCAGCAGCACGGCACCCTGCCGGTTACGTAAGACCCATCGATTTTAATTAAATTAGGCTGCAAGACGGTCTGAGGGGGCTGTCAAAGGGGCTGTACACACCTCCCCCGTTTGTTCCTCTCCCTGGTTTCACCGGGTGCCCCGAGGGGTTCACCTGCCCTGGTCCACACACCTGTGGCCCGGGGTGGTCCCGATCCGCTCCCAGGCACCGCAGGCAGCACCGCAATCAGCACTATTGGTGCGCTCCCACCCTCGGCTGGCCGTTCCGGGGGGCACCACATCATCTTTCAGGCATCTTGGCCTTGCCTGGCAGTCACCCATTGGGTGCCCATTGCCATGGAAACGGGGTTGGCATGGCAGCGCGCACCGGGCTGGCGCGTTGGCTCCAGCTGTCGCTTCCCAACCGCCCCCAGACTGGAGGAGTGGAACAGGCTGGAGGGCGAGGGGGGAACGGTGCAGGCGACCAGGGCTGTGCAGTGTCTGTGGGGCCCCGAGACCAACCCACAGGGAGCAAACGTGCTGAAATGCAGCAGCACACCCCCAAGCATCGTCTCACATGTCCCCTGTCCCCACCTAGAGCCAGGCCAGCAGTGCCACCCAGCTTGGTTCTCAGGGCACAGCTGTCCCAGAGACCGTCTCACACCAGCCCTGGGCAGGGAGGAGGGGCCATGAGCAGCCCGGGACAGCTTGGCTGGTTCAGTGCCCTCACAGGACTTGTCTCCACACGGTGGGGCCTGCCTAGCCATGGCAGAGCTTCACGGGGCTCCTGCCCTCCACCCCCATCCATGTGGTGAACCAGAGGATAAACCTGACTTGTGAGAGAAGATGCAGAGCATCTGAGATGGGAGAAACCCATCGGTGCAAAGCACACCTGGTGAGACACCAGCTGCAAATGCCTCATGGCATCAGCACAGATAAATGGAGCAGCCACTTGCTGCCACAAAGCCATCAGGTCTGTCCTGGATATGCCTCCTCTTCCTCAGGAGAACAGCACTGGGGCTGAGCAGATCCTAGTCAGGCAGCTCTGGATGTTGTAGCTCCTCTCAGAGCTTACAGAGCACAAACTCAGAGCAGCCCCAGGAGGAGCCAGCGTTAACTGTGTGACTCCCACAAGAAAACCGAGGCAGGACTCATTCTGCAAGGACTCTGTGCAGTGTCTCTTTGCACAGTGTAGCCACTGTGCAGGCCACAGCCACCTTCCCCCAGCCCCACCACCCCTGTGGGACGGCTGTGCCGGCTCCCTGTGCCAAAACTGGGGCAGGGCTGGCTGATGGAGGGACGTGTCACACTGTCTCCAGATGCAGCTCCCTGGACAAGCTCAGCCCTGACAGCCCTTGCAGCTGGGCAACATGTGCCCCACTTCTGTTCACCCAGCTTCAGAGGGGGAAGTTCCCCCTCCTGCCTAAACCACTCTTCAGCCATGGCTGCTTGTCCTGGGGGTGTGCGTTCTGATGCCATCACTTCTTTGCTCCTGTCCTCCCCAACACCAAGCCCAGATCCCTCCAGCCCTGCTCCCCAGACACTGCCAGCTCTGCTCCAGCCGTTTCCAATGTTAAAAATTGGTGGATGTAAAAGTAACAGGCTTTGTGGCCAGAACAGGATCACAGGGGGACTCATGAACCCTGGATAATTCCCCTGCCAGTGTAAGTGCCAGCCCTGAATCCGGGGTACTGAAGGCAGGCCACAGGCTCATTAGGCACTGCTGACAAACAGCCGACAGCTCCACCACCTCCCAGAGCAACCCTTCCCTTCCTGGAGGGTTTCCAGCCAGATCTCCACCCGGTCCAACTGTGCTTAGCACACACCGGCAGCACTCCAGAATTGGCCCCTGCTCCTTGGCTGGGAGGCAGCTTCCCTCACCATCCCCAGGACACAGCCCTGGCTCCCGGCATGCTGGGCCGAGCTGGGACACCACGACGGAGGTGGCTGTCCCGGCCAAAGGCGTCCCTCATGCCACTTGTACAGCACCTGTGCAGCAGGTGAGACCCTCTGGCATAAACAGCACAGCTGGGGGCTGACTCCGTGCCCAGACCCACCAGGTGAAGAGGGAGGCCAGATGCCATGCACAGAGCGGGCTGGGTGGCCCTCAGCCCATGGTGCTCTCGGTGCCATGGCCACTCATGGTGCTGCCGGAATGCCCACCGGGCCAGGGCAGGTGGTGGCAGGGCTGAAGGGAGGGAAGGTGACAAAGCACCAGCTTTTAAACCCGAGGGTTTGGCACCGCATGCACTTGGCTGCCGGGTGGTGGGGATGGTGGGGGTGGGTCTATGTGTTCTGTCTTGTTCTATTTTTGCTTGCAATGTGTCATTTTGGGGGAGGTGAAACCTTTAACAATGCACCGTCAAGAAGTGGCCGATCTGTTCCCCACTCCTCAGAGCTGCAGGGCTGCCCCAGGGCCCAGAGCCACCCCTACATGCAGGATGAGATCCTCAGCAGCAGGATGAGGGGACAGGACCCCCGAAAGGCGGCGGTGCTGGGCCCAGTGGGCAGGCTGGATGCCCAAGGGTTGGGCTCTATGGCAAGCCCCACTGCAGATTTCTGGGAATTTCCTACTCTGGGATTCCCAGCTCCCTGAGTGGGTGGTGCTCAATGAGCCGAGCAATGTGGAAATGGCAACAGCGATCCCTGCTCTGCGGACACTCGGCTGGACGCGGACTCGGAGCCAACCACTGTGGCACCAGCTCTGTGACAGCAGCACTGAACACAAACCAGGAGAAGGGGCTCAACACACCAAAGGCTCTGGTTAACTTCGATTCGAGCACAAGCAGGGCAGCTCACCGAGTTCCTCTTCCCTGAGGGGTTTTGGTGCAAGAATGCAGAAGTTGAGGAACAGACACAGCAGCATTCCAGCCTTCCACAGCAGCACAGGAGCAGCTGCTCTTCAGCCCGATGCTCAGCAGGAGCAGAGGTGGGAAAGCGCCACGGGAAGGAACTAATATGGGCATAATCTCAATGGTCTCTTTTTTTCCCCATAAAAAGGAAAAAATCCCAAGGATTTTCAGAACAACTTAAGGAACTGATCCTGTCAATCTGGAGCAGCTCAGCTTTCTGAGGCAGGATCCCTGCCCTCTTGGGAAGGCCAATGGAAGTCCGGGATACCTGGATCTGCCAGAGGCAGGTGTGCCATGGCTCAGTGTTCGGCACAGCAGATACCCTCCAGTCACTGTCATTCCCAGAAAGCTCCTTCAGGGCTGGCACTGCTGTTTGCTCTTAGTCAAGGTGAATTATATAGGCAGCTTTAAGGAAAACATGTCAAGCCAGATGTGAAGGTGGGTGCATAAGAGAAACAACCACCCCAGTTGAAGGTGGGCAGTGGAACTGGCCAAGGCCGAAGGCGGATGATGTGGGGAGAAAGATGGGCTGGCAACCAACTTTTCAAGGCAAACAACCCAGCAGAGGCACAAATGGAAACCCAGACCCACTCCCTTCTGCAGTGCTGCTGCTGAGGGAGGTATTTCCAGTAGTCCCACTCTACCTGCACTCTGCCATCACAGCACATCCTGTCAGGTCCCACAAGCACATCCCAACCCCCAGAGACACCCTCTCCACCCCATCACACCTTCCTCCATTTGAGAGGGAATGGTGTAGGAGTCACCCTGGCAGCAGACAGCCAAGGATGAACACCCCAGCTCCGTGTTTAACCACAGTCAGAGGCCCAGTGCAATGCATGAAACTCTTCAAGCTCAAGAGGTTGCCAAGAACGGAAAGATCTCATTAATAATGAAGTTCTGTGCAAGTAAGAAAAGAGAAAATCAGGCACACCACGTCCACATGCCTAACCCAAATCCACAGGCAGCGAGCGGGGCCTGCCAGGAGATGCTCCACACTCCGTCAATCCAGCCAGCACTCACTGCAAGGAGCACACCTTTGGATCCAGGCTGCTGCTCCGTGGCAGCAGCCCAGAGCCAGTGTCATCCATCAGCATCACTAATCCCACGGCCTGGGCACTGCCAACACTCACAGGGACACCAGTACATTCAGGTCAGGAAGAGAAGCTGCCACTGCAGGACAACCTGCTGCAATGAGGGCTGGTCCCTCCTGTTCAGCTGGGACGCTGCCCTGGCGTGGGGTGGGGGGCTCCAAGGCAGACACCTTTGCTGCAGCCTCCAGTGCCAGCACTGCCACAGCCCAAGGCGTGGTGGCAGGTGGGCCCCACCATGGCTCTGTTCCTGTAGCTCACAGCCGGCTTTGCTTGGCTTTAAGCACCTCAGTGGGCTCCCCCACAAACGGGAGGGTGATGGAGAGGAGGATGAGGAGCCTTCGCAGTCTGTCCCCCTGAAATTGCTGCTGCAGGTGGCACAGGGCTGCTGGGAGCCACCACCACGTCATCAGCCACCATCCTCTGCTGTGGCAGCAGTCGGGTCACACCCCCAGGTGGCCCCCAGGCCATCACAAGCCCCTGCTCCTTCCTGGGGAAGCACCACACCTGCACCCCACCCTCCCGGCACCAGGGGCTGCAGCAGCAGCAGCAGCAGCAGCAGGGGTAGTGCCAGCTGAGTGGGCAGGAGTGGGTGGGGGATGGCAGAGCTGCTCCGCAGCGCTGTGGAAAGGCCACGCTCACCCGATGGCGCCCGGCACACGCACCAGAATACAAATGGGCTGGAACTCCCAGGGCTCGTGGCTCCCAGTCCTCCCAAGGAGAACTCAAAGCACCCTGACCCATGGGAAGGTCTGTGTGCCCCAAACAGCTGCTGCCAAGCCTCATCTTGAGCTGGGCAACAGCCAGACCTAAAAAAACCCAGATGAATTTGAAGAGGGTCAAGCACACACATGGGTGCTGCAGCAACAGGTACAGAAGCCAAAGGTTTAACCTCTTTGGAAAGCAGCATTCCCAAAGCTGGAGGGATTGTGTGCATGGAAAATCCCAGGTTTGTGCTCCTTCTGCAAACATGCCGCGAAGGAGCCTCCCCTTTACCTCCAGACTTAACATCTTTCGGCATCAAAACATCAGCACAGTTGCCCTTTGCCTCTTGGGGTTCTGCCTGAGCAGCGCCGTGGCCGGGGGACACTGAACACAGCTCCCAGACCTTCCCTGGTGTCCAAGAGGCACTCGGGGCTCCACAAAGGCTCCTCTGTACCAGCACTTCAGCTAATGAAGCCCCTGGCAAAGCACTAAGCACGCTGAATGCCAAATCCCTTCCTCTACAGCTCAAGCCACACTCCAAAGGTTTCCTCACCTTCAGGAAGCCTCAGAGCATTGACTTACCACCAGGATGTGACCAACAACCAAAAATCAAGCCCATCAAGCCACATTCCCCTATAACTTATTGGGTCATGAAGCCCTGATGATGCAGTGGGAAGGGGCCAAGGCTCCCCTGTCCCAGCTGCCCAAAGCACCACCTGCACAGATGATGGCTTTGCTGCTCAACCCAGCAGCCAACCAATAAATCCACTGCAGCTGGAGCCCCACTGAGATGCTCTCCCTCTCTCCCTGCCAGGGGAGAGCCTTCCTCTTTTCCAAGCTCACACTCTTCAGGAGAGCTTTTAGCCTTCCCCTTTGCTCCCCGAGTTATTTACGGAGCCGTTCGACAGCGCCAACTTACTGACATCAGGCGAGTGGAAATGCCACTGCCAGCTCGAGGAGAGCGCCGGCACCAGAGGGCTGGATTTCACTACTGCTGGGATATTTAGGTCAAGGACAGCAGGACACACTGCCATCCAGAAGAGTCCCCTGGGATGTTCATTGTTTGCAGAGAATTTATACAACCTTGGGCTTCAGAGGTCTCCTGTGAGAGAGTCCTACGTGCAGCCAACCAGGCTGGAGTCAATTATAGCTCCCCTGGAAAAAGGGGATAAGGCCAAAGCAATCCAATGGGATTGAGCTGTGGGAGCAGAGGACAAGGTGGGCTCAGACCCCTGCACTGCCAATATGACCTGGCCCAATCCAGGTAGTTTTCCACATTAGGCCCCTTTTGGTGAACACTGCAACGTTAAACCAAGCAAACAGTGACTGCTTTTTCACTTAAAAATGCTGTCCCTTGGTCTCCAGCACTGGGATTTTCTGCTTGTTAAGAGAAAAATTTATAGGTTTTAATTTAGTTATTTTTGGTCCCAGGACCTAATTTTGGAGCTTAGTACCTTGGTAGGGCAACCAAAGCCCTGAGCAATTCAGCGCATGACAGGGGAACTGGCACTGCACTGCTGATCTCAGCAGCCCAACCGGAGGGGCCTGGCTCTCTGGGAAAACACTGGAAAATTGGCCAAACTAGTTCCTCACTGTCTGCAAAAGCCTCAGGAGAGTCCAGGGCTGCTGTACCAGACAGGGCTGGAGGATCTCACCCTCAGCTCGAGTGTTTAAGCCCTTTGAAAAGATGTTTCCCAAGCAGTCGAGTTCCCACCACTATGGGAGAAGGCAATGGATTAAAACAACTCTCCCAGTGGGAAGCACGGCCTCTCTCCACTCCGAGAGACTCCACTGGGCAGGGATGACCTCAGGTACATTTCCCTGCCTCCCCCAGTATTCCCTGGTCACATCCCTCCAGAAACCAAACACAGCAGCACTGTGAGTGCAGCAGTGCAGCCCACCAAAGCCAACAGCCTCAGCGCACCCCGGAGAGCCAAGGACACACTGGGGGGTGGTGGCGGAGGGAGGTCCCATCCACACAAAGCTCACGTTCACACCTGGAAAAGTTGTCAGTGCTGGGCAGCGCAGGGAGGGGAGGAACAGGGTTGGAGTGATGTCACTTCGCTGCGGGGGTGCTGTGTGGCTGGAAGAGGATTTCCTGGCCTCGCTGCAACAGCGGGACAGCCCCGGAGCCAAGAAACAGGGGAGGGAGTGCAGAACCCTGAGGGGTTCACACAACGGCAGAGCATGTGGATGGCCCTTGAAACACCAGAAAATCATGTAGGATGAGGAGCACAAGGATGCTCAAGTGAGAAACAACTACAGAAATGAGGACTCCTCAGACTAAAAACAGGCTAAATGGAGAAAATGAACATGACAGGAGAACCCCAGAGAGGGTGGAGAAGGGGAATGGGGACCCACCCGCTGCCTCTTTACCCACACATGGCAGTGCTGCACAGCAGGGACATGCTGCAGGACACTGTGAGGAGCCCTCAGGCACGGGAGGGCTGAAATTCAGAGAGAAAAGGGAAAATAATCCCCCCAAAGAACTGAAGAACCAAGTGCTCAGAACGCCACTGAGGCGATATGTGCCAGGGCAGGGTGAAACACGGAGGAAGTATCACTGCCATGCTCATTCTGTTCTTCCCCTCTTCCCCCAGCATCTGCTGCTGATGGAGACAGGATATGGGGCCAGATGGAGCTCGGCTGTACCAGGTCAGACCGTTCTCCCAGCTCTGTCTGGCTCCTGCTCGTGCCGGGCCTTGGCCGCGCCGGGGGAATTCCCTGCGCACGGCCCCACGTGCACGAGGAATCGGAACCAGGACAGGCTCTCCTTAAATACGGATCAGGATCAGCTCCACCTTTCTGGGTCAGGCTGGAAGAACAGCACGGACTCTGAGGGGAGCTCATCAGGAAGGTCCACAGGGACAGCAGGGAAGGAAACCAGTTGAACCAGATTCTGGTCTGGACAGTCATAGGCAGAACCTGCTGAGAATCTAAGGGGTCTCCTCCCCTCCCCTGGACAAAGCTTGAGAGGAGAAAAACTGGGAAAATGCAGCCTCAAGTCGACCAAAACTGGCCTCAAAGTCAGCAGCATGCAGGAACAGCTCCTCTGCACAGCCCTGCTCCCCTGCTGAGGGTGACCAGCAGGGAAGTTCCTGTCCCCAGCACCCCAAGGGGGATGCAGCCGCACCAGGAAGCCCATCCTGCAGGCACCTTGCAACGACAAAACGCCATCTGGGCTTCCGGCAAAGTCAAGCCGTTGCTATGTCGAATTAGATTCACACAGGAACCTCATGGAAATTTCCCAGAGCTCTGCTGTGTCATCCAAGGATGCTCCCAGTGTGTCCCACAAAGGGTTACCCAAGTCACTGGGGGCTCTGGGAATGGGAGCTGTGGGTCTCAGGAGAGCTGGAGCATCAGGAGTCAGCTCACCAATTAATGGATTTCAGTCAGTTCTGCTCTACCTCCAGCCAGGGGCAGTGAGCCAGGGCACACACCAAGGATTTTTGTAGGTCACTGCTGAGCCCCCAGACCCACTCCCAGGGATGGCAGAGCAGTGTCAGGGGACTGGCTCCACAGCACGGCTCACCTGGACCACGAGACCAGGGTGGCCAAGGCTCTGCTGCTCAGCAGCCTCCTGTTTGCCCCCGTTCTTGGCACAATGGCACTTGTGTGCACAGGGCAAGCGGAGTCCCTTCCTCAGGTCACATACTCCAAGAGACCCACAGGGTGTCCTTCAAGGCCCCACAAAGCAGTGGTGGAGCCAGCAAAGCCCCCTCCTCACCTCAGCCACCTCTTCCTTTCCCACACAGCAGAAGGCAAATGGGTGAGGCCACAGAGAATCCGGGGTTTTGTTCTGCTCTGTGTGTTACTGTGCCAGGCCCCCCAGCAGCAGCCAGAACCTTCCCCAGGGATGAGACCCCACATGTCCTCCTGGGCCCACTTGGCATCCACTGGTGCTGTGCGTCCCACTGGCCCTGTTTCAAGCCCTGGAGATGCTGTTCACCTCCAGAGATCCTCCTTTGAGAGATCTCAGATGGTCTCTAAGGTATAGACCCACCTGAGCACACCTGGCTGGAGCACCCTGGAGAAACAGAAAAGCTGGATGGAGAAACACATGAAGGTGAGACAATCACCATCGTCCACAGGCTCACAGGATTGCCCCTCCCAACCTTCTGCCACCACCTCTTGCCCACACATGGAGTAAGCCCCAGGATGGGACTCACAGCACAGGGGAAGAGCTTCCCCCAGTCCATACTGGAAGCAAACAAGGAGCAGAGGGAAGCAGGAACCGGAGTCAGAACGCACAAGCACAGGCCGGGCTGTGCAGTGCCACACGTGGGCTGCCAGGCTCTATTTTAAATGCTGTGTGGCAAATATATGCAGGATGGAATCCAAGCTGGGGGAAGGGGAGGGTGCTGGGCAGCGGAGGTGTTCAAAATTAGGAGCTGAGCTCAGGCAAGGATGGCTTCTGGGAGCAGATGGGGGAAGAGCCAGAGCTGGGACTGTGCAGCTGCAATTCCAGCCGTGGCACGAACAGCCCCATGGTGGGGCATGGGGAAGGCCTGTGCCCCACTGCCCTCCCAGCGAGGTGGGGACAGCAAGAGAGCCCTGACAGCCAGGGAAGGATGGCTGGGACACTCAGGACAGCTGCAGGAGGAGCCCAGCTCCTTCCACAGCACAAGACCTTTGGTCCTGCTCGGCACAGCTCCTGCATGAGCGTCAGCCCAGACACCTCAGCCCTTGGTGTGTTTACAGGCAGCAAAAAGGAAACATTTACCTGCCTTTCACAGGTGGGGAGGGCAAGGGACTGGGGGACACCTGGCTGAGCCCCAGCCCAAGCCTTGCAAACCTCCACACCTGCAAGGCTGGCTGGAATCATGAGGAGCAAACCCCAAAAAGCTGCTCCCCCCTCCCTGCGCTGTGCAAGGCACTCCCGAGCAGAGCCCCAGCACCAGGCACGGCTCTGATGGGAGCTGGCAGATCTGGGCTCCCACCTGCCCTACATTCCCAGAGCCGGCAGGTTGACAGAATGAGCGAGTTTTTATATAGATTTGGTGGCAGTGGTTTCTTCGCCAGCGGCTAGAGGGAAGGGAGAAGGAGGGGAGATGCAACATATTTTTGTTAAGCTCTTTTCTGCATTCCTGCAGCCGGAGTGGCACGTTACTCATGCGCCCCTCACACCCAGGCTGGCAGCTCTGGGCTGCTCAGAAGGGGCTGTTGAGAATTAAGCAGCCGCTTAAATTATTAACAGTGTGTCGGGGGGTGGTCGGGCCACCCGCCCGGGCCTCGCCGCCTGTCGTGGGGGCTCCAGTGCCCCCCAGAGGCACCGAAACCAACTACAGCCCCGAGACAAACCCGGGGGCTGCCCTACCCTACTTGGAGCCCACAGACACCCGATCTCCTGACCTGGAAACCACCGGTGCCTCCCGGGACAGTCCCCTGTGCCTGCTCCCCCCACAGTGCCCAAACCAGGCAGGCACCGAGGGGGCTGCAGCTGTTCCACCCAACCAGCAAGTGTGGGGTGGTGGGAGCAGGAGGAGGAGAAGGAGAAGAGCCTGTCAGGGAGGAGAGAAGCCACAGGGGCACCTGCACTCACCTGAAGGCATCTTCTTGAGCTGCCACGCAGGGTTGGCACATGATCTCACAGCTGCAGGCTGCAAAACAGCACCCAAGTGTCTGAAGTCTGACAGGGGCCACTTCCCAGCAGTGCCAGGACTCACTCAGAGGGTGGCACATGTGAGAGCTGAGTTTTCACCAGGCTCTCACCACCCACAGCAGAAACCATCCCTGCTGGCTCCAACATACTCGCTGTCACAGATATTCTGCTCCCACACTGGCCCTCACCTTCCTTCCCAAGCCCCCCAGCTTCCTTTCTGCAGCTCTGACATGGGTTTTCACGGAGCTTAACTCCCCTCACACCACCTGCTGCTCCAAAACAAGAGGCCTGAGAGGAAATTTCACAAGTCAAACACAACCAACGTGGCCTGCACAGAGGCACAAGCAGCTGAACTCAGGCCAGCCCAGCTCCCTCTGCTCACGGCTTTGCCAGGTCCTCAAGTCTCTCCCTCTCCTCTGCTCTGGGCTGAGGCTGGGCTGGACACACCCAGGGCAGTGCCCACAGCCTGCTCTGACAGGTTTTTCTGGCTTGCTGGTTTTGCACAGAGAGGAGTCAGCCTGGCAGCCCCAGGACAGCTCCAGCACAGGCTCTGCAGGAGCCTGAACCCTGCTGGGGTGGCAGGCTCTGAGCAGGGCTGGGCAGCTCTGCCCCCGCTTGGGGTCAGGGGAAGGCCCAGGCAAGGACCAGCAAAGCCTGCCCAGGCCGTGCCCTCAGGGATGTGGCTCCCAGAGGCCATGCCAGCCTGTGGAGCTCCCCAGCTGCTGCTCACCAGCCAGAGCGGGGCTAGAAGTGTCCCACAAGGCCTGCAAGGACTCTGACACAAGGACATTTCTGTACAGAGGCTGCTTGGCCCTGCTGGAAAGCCACTGAGCCTGGATAAAGAGAAACCTCTGCAGCACTTGCTTGATCTTCCAAGCTGGCCTTGCCCTGAGCCAAGGGCTGGGCCAGAGACCTGGGGAGGGCTCCAAAGCCACTCCCTACTGCAGCCACCTGTCCAGCACCAGCTCACAGGCACTGCAGCTGTCTGTGCAGTCCCACGCAGCTGCTGGGGCGTCCCCCAACACACTGGGCAGTCCAGCACTGACAAAGGGCTGAAGGCTGGTGCCAGGACTTCCATGTGAGCACGAGTGAGCCCCAGCAAAGGGACTCTGCTCACTGAAGGAGGCAGCACGTGGAGCAGCTGCACGGCCCAGCCCAGCCCTGCAGGGCTGTGTACCAAGCTGTGCCACCTGCCCTGCTCAGGGCAGAGCAGGACACACTGAACCACCACAGAACAGCCACCCCTGCCCTCCTGGGGGGAGTTACACGAAGCCTCTGCCTGTGGGAACCTGCAAGGGAAACTTTCCCAGTCTGCTGCAGGGCTGAGTGCCTGCAGAGGAAGGGCAAACCCCCAGAAAGGGCTGTGCAGGAAACAGTGACCACCCTGTGCGTGGTTTTGCCTCCCCCCAGCCAGGAGGGAAGTCAAAGGTTCTTACGTCGGCAGCTCTGCTGGAGCAGCAGCAGCCCCGGGAGGCTCTGCAGGGGCTGCAGGTGGTTCCTGTGTGCCCTCAGCTCCCCTGGCATCTGCTGCTGGGATGTGCTCTGTTGTCTCCACCTCAACCTCCTGGGCTGCAGGGCACAGCTTCACCCTCTCTGCAGCTGCAGCTGCCTCCTCCTCCTCCTCCTTCTTCCTCAGCCTCGCCTCCAGCTCCCGGCGCCGCTTCTCGTCGTCCTGCCGGGCCATGCGCTCGAACACCTGGAACGCCTGGAGGGGAGGGAGCCAACTGAGCAGCCACGGCCACCAGCCCTGCCTGGGACACGCAGAGGGGCAGAACCACGCACTCCTCCCCATCCCGAGCTGCTCCAGCCAACAAAACCCGACGGTGACTCTTTGGAAAGTCCTCTCTGGAAAGGCCATGCCAAACACACCTCAGGGACAGCCCAACTCCCGGGAGCGTCTGGGAATTGTTTCTTGGGTTGTGTTCTGGCAGCCAACCTCCCCTCGGGCTGGGAAGGGGGCTGGTTACCCCAGGGAAGAGCAGAGCGCCGAGCTCCGGCTCTCTCCCGCTCTTCTGCCTCCGCCCGCACCCCCCGAGCGGCGCTGGGGCCGCGGGGACCGCTGTGCCGCCCGACCCCCGCCCCGATCCCCCGCCTGGCCGGGGGCACATGGCCCGCTCGGCTCGGCCCCGCGGCGGGGGCAGCGCCGGGCCCCGCCGGTACCTGCAGCGCCATGGCCTGCGCCGCGCCGGGCGGGAAGCCCAGGCGGTCCCCGCGCCGCAGCAGGAGCCGGTANCCGGGCCGCGGCGGGAGCCGGTAGAAATCGGTCTTGCGGTAGAGGAAGCCGAAGAGGATGCGCAGGAACTCCTCCACGTTGCCGACGTGCTGCAGGATGCCCAGCAGCGCCTGGTCGTACATGTCGGTGAGCGCGGCCTCCATGGCGGCCCCGGGCCCGCTGTCACGGCAACGGGCTCGGCCGCACTTCCTGTCCGTGCCGCCCGTTCCCCCCCTGAAACCCGCCCCGCGCACACACGTTCCGGTCCCCACGGCGGTCCCCCCAAGCCCTGCTGTGAGCCTCAGGGCACTCCCCGGTCACTGCAGCGGCACCGCCTGTCGCCTGCCAGCCGTCGTATCCCCAGCCTTGCCCTCCCCGTGCCCCATTTCTCACCTGTGTCTGCGGGGCTGCCCCGGCGCGGGGGCGGAGGCGAGGCCGCAGTTGCCGCTCGGAACCTGCAGGTGGCGGCACCGCTCCGTCATGGCGGGCGGGTCAGGGGTGTGGGGCGGCTCCGGGGCCTGGCCCTGCCCCCGGTGCCGGTGCCACCCCGAGCCGAGCGCTGTGTGCCCTCTGCCCCCGGTCCCGGTGCCACGCCGGGCTCTCTGACCCCTCAAGCCACTCCTCGTCCAGCCCAGGATGCGTTTGCCCAGCCGCGGTTCAGGAGGGTTGAAGAAGCAGCCACATGGAGCCCCCCAGGCCTGCACAAGTGGTCCATGTCAGGGCAGGTCTGTGCTGGCATTGCCCGGCACCCCCAGGCGGCCCCAGGAGCACCGGAGTTTGCTCTGGAGGGAGGTGAAGCCCCAGGAAGTCTCTGCAGTTTCTGGACCAGCTCCCCAGGGAGCCTCGTGTACACTGAGGGGGCTGTGCCTGCCTGACCTGGCACCGGCAGTGCAGACGGTTTGGGTCTCCTTGGGGATGGGGGAGTTTGTTGGGATGAGCCCCCGTGAGGTCACAAAGCCCCCCCTGAGGTCACAAAGCCCCCCATGGTGTGCAGGGCAGGGTGAGCACCACTGCAGCAGCAGCAGCAACAATGGGGCAGGCACGGGGGGCTCGGGCCCTCCTCCTCCTCCTCCTCCTGGTGGCTCTGCCAGCCCTGGGGGGCACAGCTGCGGCGTGGCAGGCAGGGGGTAGGTGGGCAGGCCAGGGCCAGCACCCACGAGGAACAGCCCTGGAGACCCTGGCACAACACAAGGGGATCCCTCCCGGGCACTGGGGTCCAAAGGGCCCCCTGAGAAGTTCCTCCTGGTGGCTCTGGTTGCAGCTGTGGGCACAGGGAGGGCTTTCCCAGTTTCTTGGCTGGACCCTGTGCTGGAGCTCCCCCGGCCCTGCAGGAGTCACCAGTCAGTCCTGACCGCCTGCACAGCCTCAGGGCGGCTTCCAGGGTTGGCTGTGGCAAAAATGTAACTGTATTCTTTCCACTGAGGTCCAGAGTATCAAGATGGAAAGGGACAATCTTGCCAGGACACATCCCAAGTGCTGCATGAAATGCTGGGAGAGCTGAGCACGATTGCACGAGGTGGGTACAGGTCACTCCTGAGCAGGTTTCAGGTGCATGTGGGGACACACCACAGTCCCCCCAGCCCACCCCTCAGGGCTCTCTGCAGGGACCCTGGGGGTGCTGGGGGGCTGCAAGGATGGCCCAGAGTCTCTGCTGCCAGTGGGGCTCCAGCTGAGTGCTGGGACTGGCCCATCCCCAGCCAGAGCACAAGGGAAATTGTGGGCAAATGGGAAGGATCCCCAGGAACGGGGAGCAAAGCCAGACACTGGGAGAACTGGATTGCAGCCACTGCAGGGTGTAAGTGAAGCTGAGAGGAGAAAGGCAGGGTCTGGAGAGCACAGACTTGCAAGGCCTTTGGGAGTTCCCTTGGTGTCTGCTGAAGCATTGCCACTCCAGGATAGTCCCTCATTCAGAGATACCAACAAAGTGGGAATTCCTGGCAATGCCAGTGCTCCCGTGAGGGTGCCAAAGGTGTGCAGGACACACTGATGTGCACAATTGTTCTTCCAGGTGTGAACAGCCTCAGCCTCAACAGTGCTGTGGACAGCAGGAGATTCACCAGCACTGAGGGCAGGGCAGATCCAAACCCTGGGGATGGCTGGGAAGAGCCAAATGATGTGGATGGCAGGGAAGAGCCAAACCCTGTGGATGATGTGGATGGCAGGGAAGAGCCAAACCCTGTGGATGATGTGGATGGCAGAGCAAACCCAAATGCTGTGGATGGCAGAGCAGACCCAAACACTGCAGGTGTCAAGACAGCCCCAAATGCTGTGGATGGCAAGACAGCCCCAAATGCTGTGGAGGGCAGGGCAGACCCAAACGCTGTGAGTGCTGATGCCTTCCAGACATACTGCACAGAAGGCATCGTTGCAGTCCTGGGCTCGATGCTGCTGGGCATGGTGCTGTGTTGTGTGTTCCACGTGTGGAGGAAGAGGAGAAAGTGAGTTGTGCCTGGGGGGAGTTGCCAAACCGGTATTAGAGGCCTGTTACCAGCCCCGGGGTTTATCAAGCCCTGGGTGCCCAGTTAGTCACTGCCCAAACTCAGCAGAGATTTGTGCTGTGGGCTGGGGCGCTGCTTTCTGCCCGGAGCTCTCTGTGCCCACAGCTCCGCTGTGCCCACCCCCCGGGGCACCCAGCCCTGCCCCACACCCTCAGTCCCGCCCCACACC
>VWZD01012261.1:43971-59461 GCA_013396695.1 Sakesphorus luctuosus
GCGGCGCCTCCGCGCAAACACCGGCCCGGGGGTCCGAGTGCCGTGGGGCACAGCCGGGGAGGGGGAGCCCCGCTCGGGGGGCAGTGCCGGGCAGGGGACACTGCCCCGTGTACGGGGGACACTGCCCCGTGTGCGGGGCGCGTCTGGGGAGGTGTGACCGCCCCATGTGCGGGCACGGGGGGATCACCGCCCCGTTCGGGGGGCAGCACGGTCGGGACGAGCCCGGGGCGGGGCCGGCCCACGGGGCCCCGTTAAAGCGGCGGCGGCCGGAGGCGGCGGCCGGAGGCACCGGCGATGGGCAGCGAGGGCGAGCGAGGCCCGGCGGGCACGGGCCAGGGCGACCCGCGGGCGCTGCGGAGGGACTGCCAGCACCGGTGGGCTGGGGCAGCGGGACTCGGGGCTGCTTGGAGAGGGGCTGAGGGGCACAGGTGGGGAGGGCACATGGAGAGGTGGGGGAGGCAGGACTCGAGGGAAGGGCACCCGGCGCTCAGGTACCGGAGAGAACCCTCGAGGGGCGTCGGGGAGAGANTGGGGACAGGCCAAAACAGCGGCTCACTGTCCGGCTCACTGTCCCCCTCCCTGCGCAGCACAACCCTCTCCTCGCCCCAGCTCTATTTCCAGCTCAAAAGCCCATTTTTCTGCTCCAATAACTTGCTATGGGGCCCCAGGGCTGGGACAGGCACACGACCCTCCCAGAGCACTGACCAGGGACCGGGATGGGGAAACACATCCCCATCCCCTCCTTTGTGCCACCCTCAACCCTAAACACCCCACTCTCCCCATAACTCCCCCTGATCACCCCCAGGATCTTCGTCAACCGGAGCCTGGCGCTGGAGAAGATCAAGTGCTTTGGCTTTGACATGGACTACACCTTGGCCAGTGCGTTTTTGGGGACCCTAAGGCAGAGTGGGGGGGCGGTGGGACCCCCGCAAGTCCCTGTCAGCATCCCCTCTCCCTCCCTACAGTGTACAAGTCCCCCGACTATGAGGAGCTGGCTTTTGCCCTCTTGCTGGAGCACCTTGTTGCCATCGGGTACCCCCCCGAGATCCTTGCCTACAAGTACGACCCCACCTTCCCCACCCGGTGAGTCTGAGGAGGGGGTCCCGGGGATGGGTGGTGAACCCCCACCCGCTGACAGCTCTGTGGTGCAGGGGGCTGGTGTTCGATGCCCTGTATGGGAACCTGCTGAAGGTGGATTCCCACGGGAACCTGCTGGTCTGTGCCCATGGCTTCCGCTTCCTCAAGGGGTGAGTCTGGGACTTCCCCCTCCTCAGGGGCGGAGGGGGGGATAGGGGAGACCCTCAGAGTGGGGTGCAGCTCCGTGCTCCCTCTCCAGAGCTGAAATCCTCCACTATTACCCCAACAAGTTCATCCAGCGGGATGACATGAAGCGCTTCCACATCCTCAACACCCTCTTCAACCTCACGGGTGAGTGGCAAGCCTCATCTCCCTCACTCTCCCAACACCTTGGGGTGCTGTCCTGCCCTGCACCCCCTCTTACATCCCCCTCTCCCAACAGAGGCCCACCTCTATGCCTGTCTCGTGGACTTCTTCACCAACTGCTCCAGATACGTCAAGTAAGAGGGAGGTGCTGGGTGGGGGCTTGGTGGTGGATGGATGGGAGGGGTGATCTTGAGGGGGAGCTTCACTTGGCAGGGCAGAGTCTTCACCCTCTCCATTCCTGACCTTTGCAGCTGCGACACCGGCTACAAGCACGGGAACCTCTTCATGTCCTTCCGCAGCATGTTCCAGGATGTGCGCGAGGCCATGGACCACGTCCACCTCTCTGTGGGTGCAATGGGCAGGGGGCTGCTGGGGGGTGGCTCTGGGACTGCTTGGGCTTCCCCACACACACAGCCTGCGAGGTTTTGGCCAGCCCCCCACCTTGTCCCCTCTGCAGGGCTGCCTGAAGGAGAAGACGCTGGAGAACCTGGAGAAATATGTGGTGAAGGACGTACGTGCAGACCCCCATGGACTCCTCCCTACCCTGCTCCCCTTGGCCAGTTCCCCATGGCCCCCCCCAAGCCCACCCCATGCTGACTTGCCCCTTACCAGCCCCGTGTGCCGCTGCTGCTGAGCCGCATGAAGGAGGTGGGGAAGGTCTTCCTGGCCACCAACAGTGACTACACCTACACTGATGTGAGTAAGGGGTGACCATGTGCCCCCTCTGCCAGGTGCAGCTTGCCCTGGACAGGGGTGGCAGAGGGCAGTGTCAAAGTGCAGACAGTGTCTGCCGTCGCTGGGGACAGTGGTGACAATGCCGGATGTCCTTGCAGGCCATCATGTCCTACCTGTTTGACTTCAGTGATGGGGACAAGGTGAGTCTATCCCCCATGGGCTGGGTGTGGGGCTCAGGGTGCCATCAGCAGCATGTTGCCGACCCCCGTCCCTGGCACCCGCAGGCTGACACCCCGCAGCGCCCCTGGAGGTCCTATTTCGACCTGATCGTGGTGGACACCCGCAAGCCCCTCTTCTTCGCTGAGGGCACCGTCCTGCGCCAAGTCGACACGGTGGGGACCCCTCCCCTGTCGTGCGGCCAGCTGGGGCGGTGGGCACTGTTTGGGCACTGAGGAGGCTCCCATGGGCACAGTGGGGTAGATTCACCATTAGATGAGCACCGAGTGTACACAGATAATGGTGTCCCTGTCCCGGGGTCCTCTTGTTCCGCAGGACACGGGGAAGCTGCGCATTGGGACATACACCGGCCCCCTCCAGCACTGTGCTGTCTACTCTGGGGGTAAGTGTCTGGCCAGCCATGGGTGGCACAGGGGAGACATGCCCATGCCCTCACCCTGACCCTTGGCTGTCACAGGCTCCTCGGATATGGTGTGTGACCTCCTGGGCGTGAAGGGCAAAGACATCCTTTACATGGGGGACCACATCTTTGGGGACATCCTCAAGTCCAAGAAGCGGCAGGGCTGGCGCACCTTCCTGGTGGTGCCCGAGCTGGCCCGTGAGCTGCAGGTCTGGACAGAGAAGAGCGGTGAGCAGTGCCTGGCCAGGGACATGGACTGTGCCCCCGTGGGGGACGTGGCCTGGAGGCTGCTACGCCCCTTGATGGCAAAACCGCGCCCAGCGGGCCGTGCCCTGCCCCTCTGTGTCATCGTGCTGGGTAACAGGGGGCGTTCCCACACTGAGCTGGCCCCATTGCTCTTGCAGAGCTGTTTGAGGAGCTGCGGAGCCTGGATCTCTTCCTGGCTGAGCTGTACCAGTGAGTGGGCAAGAGGAGTGGGCAGGGGTGGGAACGTCCATGGGAGACGCTCCAGGCGAGCATCTAGCCGGGTCTGTCCCATTCCAGGCACTTGGACAGTGGCAGCAGCGAGCGCCCAGACATCAGCTCCATCAAGCGTCGGATCCAGGTGACACCCAGGGCACCATCCCAGCTGGCACACAGCTCAGACCCACCCTGCTCCATGAATTCCCCTTAGGGGGCACCGTGGGGGGCACTGGGTGCCCTGACTGTCTTGCTGCACCCACAGAAAGTCACACACGAGATGGACATGTGCTATGGGAAGATGGGCAGCCTGTTCCGCTGCGGCTCACGCCAGACACTGTTTGCCAACCAGCTGATGCGCTATGCAGACCTCTATGCTGCCTCCTTCATCAACTTCCTCTACTACCCCTTCAGCTACCTCTTCCGGGCACCCCCTGTCCTGGTAGGCAGCCCCCTGCCCCCACTGCTCAACCACTGTGCCTCAGTTTGCCTCCCTGCCTGAGGGAAGCATGGGGCTGATGGAAGTGTTGGGTGGGCACCCAACCCCTTGGCCGGCCTGTGCCACTCCCTCTGTGAGCCGTGTTTCCCCTGCAGATGGCACATGAGTCGACGGTGGAACACACTCGCCTGGACTCAGGGGAGGTGGGCACAGCCCTGCCCCCCTGGCTGGCCCGGCACAGCCACTCTGGCCAGCAGGTGGGTGGCAGGGAACAGACGGGCAGGAGGGCACAGGTGTCCTGCCACACTGATGCCCATGAGGTCCTGTGCCCACTGAGCCCCCTCCGCACTGTCTCAGATTCCCCAGGACTCCAGTGGGGAGGAGGAGGACGATGGAGAAGCCTGAGCCCACCCCAGCACCGCTGGCTGCTGCCCTGGAAGGTGCCAGCTCCACAGGAGAGCACTGTGGCCCTGGACCACTTGCACTGCCAGACTGAAGCCACCCATGGACAGCTACCACCTCTGGTGGCCACAGGATGATGGGCAGCCCTGCTCCATGGCCCCCTGTCCTTAGACTGTGGGGCCTTTCTCCTGACTGTGCCCAGAACCAGGAGAGGGGCCACCCAGGGCCTGCTGGCTGCCCTGTGCCCCCACTCTAACCGACATCCTGCCTGCCAGCTCAGTGGTAGCCTTGGATCACCCCCTGCCAGGCCGAGTGGGCAGTGCCGCTGCTCCAGTGTTGCTGGGAGCCCCTGCACCGGTCAGGGTCCCGCAGCCCCTGCCCCTGCAGCCCCTGTGCCCGACCATGAGCACTGTGGCACTGGCTGGTGTGGGGGAGGCTCCAGAGGTGACAGCTGCTCTGTGGGAATTCCCTTCATCTGCAGTTCCTCTCTTCTGGTTTCTACCCTTTTCTATTTATAAAAGATACTCAAACCCCTGGCACAGCAGAGACATAAAATCGGCAGTTTTAAAGGAAATCTGCTTTGTCCCTCCTCCTGGGAGGTGGGGTCAAAGGGCAATTCCCAGCAGCTGGGACAAGCACAAGCCCCCGAGCAGAAGGTGGCAGCCCCGAGTGCCCCTCCACTCTGCAGAGAAGGGGGCCAGGCCAGCAGTGCTCCCCAGAGTGCAGCCAGCCCCATGCCAGAACCCCAGCACGTGGCTCCAAGACTTCCTCCAGGATCCAGAACTCAACAGGGATGCTGAGCCAAGATGGGGGGCAGTGTGTGGGGAGGGAGAGAGGAGGGATGGAGCCAGGACCACTGCTTGCTGAGACTGGGTGGGGCTACCCCATCATCCACAGTGACCAGCAGGGACCCCCTACCCACCCCAGAGCCAGCCCCTCTGTCGTGATCTGCTGGGCAACGTGGTTCTTAAACAGAAGCAAGATTAAGGCCCAAACAATGCCAAATGTTGGGTTCCAAACAGATAACTAACTTTATTTTGTTATAGGAGCAAAGCAGAGGGAGGAGTGGGGAGAGGGAGGACAGGGGAAGGCTGCTACTCTCAGAAGCACAGGAAGGGTGACCCCCAGCAGGGGATGCTGCTTTGCAGGCTGGTTGGGCAGTCTTGGGACTGGGAGCAGCGAGGTGTCTCCCCAGCAGCGGCAGTCCGAGGGGCCACAGAAGAATCAGAGAATCAGCTGGGCTGGAAAAGCCCTCTGAGATCAAGTCCCAGCCTTGATCCACTAGGGAAGAAGGAGGGGCACGAGTCTGGGGAGCAGCAGCAGGGGTCAAACAGGACTGGGAAAGTGGTGGCAGCAGGAACAGAAGGAGCAGAAGCAGGAGCTGAATTGAGGTAGGGGCAGGAGCAGGACTAGTGTAGCAGGGGCCAGGGCCAGACCTCTGGCAACCCTGGGCACTGCTTTAAATACCCCTAGCACTGTATGCCCATTGGCGAGTTCCCTGGTATCCAGGCAAAGTTCTTCCTGGCACCAATTGGCTGGTCCTTCAGTATCCAGGTAGGGTCTGCTCAGTGTTCCGTATCTGGTGAACTGAGTTTGCCGCTACATCTCGGATTGTAGCAGTTCCAGCTTTGGTGGTAGGCAAGACATCCCCCCGAGCTCCTGCNGAAAACAGTATCTTTTATACCCCGAGTCTCCGCCCAGTCCCCATAACCTAATTTAGCCATCCACCTCATGGGTTGGATGTTACTAGGGGTTCCCGCCCACACCCATTCGCCATCTATATATGCTGTTAACATTATGGGATGGCTATCCCTTTCTTAGGTAGTGCTGCATTGCAGCTTACCTCTGAATTGGTGGCCCTGTCACCCTAAGAACCGCTATCCCCAGCCGCTCCTACCCTGGTGACAGCTCCTAATTGAAGCTGCCACCTTACAGCCTTCCCGCCTTTTTTCCCTAACTAGGGGACACACACACCCCCTCCAGGTTCCCTCAGATCCTCCTACAAACCTCACCTTCCCTCCCCTTATAATACTTACTTTATTGTATTAAAAGATATAACTGCAAACACTGTGTAAAAACACAAACCCTACTGTGGGGTGATGGCCCCTCTGATAAGGCCTGATGGGTTGAGGGAGACATCTCAGCCCCCTGGAGGGATGCTCTTGGCTGAGGCCAAAGGCTTTCAAACTGATAAGATTAACATAGGGTGGAGTGTTAAGCAATAGCACCCCTCCCTTTGTGATATCTTCTAGGAGCCACTCAAGGAGCCACCTCCCCTCAGGCATCTGCATCACCATCACCCCCCCTTAGATTGACTTTTAGCCATACAAACCACAGGAAAGAAAAAAAGGGTAAAAAAAGTTTTGGAGGTTAAAACTCCAGGAGGAGAGGAAAAAATGCCAGTGTCTCTGTGAGGGGAACTGCTGAAGCTTCTCCTGGAACAATGCAGGGGTGAGAAAGACCATGTGCTTTCTATTTTTTCTAACTTTACTTTCTTAACTTTACTTCTTTCCTTTATACATTCTACCTTACATCTTATGCTACTTTGATTCTTACTTTAATAACAGTAAATTGCTTCACACTTTGCTACTTTATATTGGTTATTGTTTTTTGCTATTCCTACTTTATAAGACCAGCTTTGTTTTACTCTACAGTAACTTGCTTTACTTTCAAGGTGCAGTTTCTATTTTTCAGCATGTATGTTGACAAGAAGCAGCTCTGCTCTTCCCTTTTGTTTTGTGTTACAGAGAGAGTGGTGTGCAAGATATTTCATTGTCCTATGTTATTGAGAGTGTGTGAATGAGTGTTTTAGGTAGCTGTATTTTTAGATAGTAGTTCTTTGTTGCTAGTTTCTGTCTGTTGTGAAAATGGGATTGTAACTTGGGTTTAGTGTCTTCGTAGAATGTGTTTTGTGCTGGTTTCTTTTGGGGTCTTTTTATTATCAATTAAATACAATCTTGCAGCTGAACGTTCTCACAAGCAGAACCCACAATAACTGTCACATATTTGTATTAATAAATGTTATTTCGGGAGCTGTTGTGAGAAAAGCTCTTTTCTGGCATTAAGTGTGGCTTCATATGAGAGGTCAGGATCCCTTCCAACCTGTGGGATGTCCGTTAGTTGACAGACAGTGTTGGGGAACATAAGGCTCTGATTGTCTAGAAGCACTTATTGCTAATAATTTTTCTCCCTGGCTTAAGTGTGGTCCTCATATCAAGGGTTAGAAACCCTTCCAGCCTGTGTTCTGTCCTAGCTCGGCAGGCAGTGCTGGGTTCATAAGGCTCTAATTTTTCTGGAGGCGCTTATTGCTATAATTTCTCCCTGGCTGAAGTGTGGCTTCATATCAGAGATCAGAACCCCTTCCACCCTGTGTGCTGTCAGTTAAAAGGACAGACAGTGTTGGGTACATAAGGCTCTGATTGTCTGGAAGTGCTTACAGATAATAACTTTTAATTAATACAGTTAAGAATAGAAATCTCTGCATTTCTGTCTCACTCCTCCCTTTCACGTGACACCCTACTATACATTTAACTGTCATACCCCCAGGAATGCCTCAGCAGCTCTCAGCAGGGTATGAACTCAAACCCTTGAGCTCTGTCACCTCTGGCAAAGCCTTGTTTCTGCGGAAGAAGAACTGAGTCTCCTCCTCAGCATCCAGGATTTCACTGAGGGATGACACCACAGGGTCATGGTCCCTCAGCATCTCTGGGTAGCAGCTCCCAGCCCACGTGATCCGCAGCGAGCGTCGCACAGGCGTCAGGTACTTCAGTTCTGGGCCTTCCAGCACCTCCCTTCCTCTGTGGAGAGGACAAGAGCCTTGGGTGAGCCCTGAGGAGCACTGACATGGAGGGTGTGGGCTGCCAGGGGGAGGGGTTCAGCCTTACCTGGACACAGATGTGACCTGCAACTTGACTGATGGGGGAAGGGAGGTCAGGGGACTCCTCACTGACCCTGAAGTTGATCCTGGGAGCTGCTTCTCTCCTGGCCAGGGCGTTGCAGGCTCACAAGGGACGGGTTGCTCTGGTTTTTCCGCTGGCAAGAGAGGGAAAGGGCGGTGCAGTTGCAGAGCAGCAGCTGGGGAGGGATTACACTGCCCCAGGCACAGCGAGGGTGCTGGGCTGTACTGCCATGCTGGGCCAGGGCCCTCCCCAGCCCCAGCAGAGGAACACTGCCCCATTTTTGAGAGCAGGATTGCAGAGTTTCACAATGCTCAGTCTTCACCAAAGTCAGGAGGGACAGGGGGTGGGGGGACAGACTGCAAACTGTGCTGTTTGCCAGGTGGCAGCAGCAGAGAGCCCTGGCCCGCCCACAATCCAGACAGGCCCCTCACATCCAGGTTACCTTCTGATGTATGGCCTGCAGCCTCCCAAACATCAGGAACAACTTCCCTGAGCTCCTGGACTGGCTGCAGAAAAAGTAGAACATGAGTCAGGGCAGGTCATGAGACCAGAGTTACAGCTGAATAGGAGGAAAGGCTTTTGCTCCATCCCCACACCCCATGCTGGGGACTGCAGGAAGAGGCTCCTCTCCATGGACACCCTGCAGGAAGGACAAGGGCCTGGAGAAAGGTGTCCATGGAGAGAACCAAGGACAGGGAGCTATCAGTACCTGACCATGGGCCCAGCACTCTCACAGAGTAAGAGTCTCAAGAGTCTGGGTTTGCAAGTCTCCCACGTAACAATGGATAGATAGAACCTGTCCCACCTTTATCTTCCACTCCTTTCCCATTCCCATCTCCTCCACAAACTTCAGCCTCTGATTTAAGAGCCTGTTGATCTTTCTGAGGCAGCACTGCTCTGCAGGATCTTTTCTCTTCTTCGCAAACGTTCTGCAGGGTGGCTTCACTGCCTGGTTCTGAATGAGCCTCATTGGTGGCCGCTTGTATTTCCTGCCTTTTAAGGCCACCCATTCCTCCAGTTGTTTCCTGTCCAAGGGTGAAGAGATCATCTTGGTTACCACTCCAGCAGACAGTCAGATCTTGCTAAGCAACTTTCTTCCTCAGAATCCCCTGTTAGCAGACTTCAGCTGTTCAGGAAGACCTGGTACATTTATCCCAAAAACACATGGAGCTCTAGGCTAGGAAAGGAAAACCCTCACAAGTGGAAGCCTTGAGGTTACAAGAAGAGAATGGCCACACACCCTCCTCCCAATCACTGAATGGGTGCAAGGGGAACCCAGGGCACCACCCAACATCTTTCCCATCCCTCTCTTTTCTGGAGCATCAACCTCCCAACAAGCCTTCACTGATAAGAGACTTCAGATCCCACTTTTAGCAGGATGATGCTGGCTCACCCAGTCAAACCCTTTAAACTCTGCTGTTCCCTGGAAGCAGGACCAGGCGGCCAGAGCTGCCACTTACCTGCGATCCCCAGATGACGGGGTCCTGGGAACACGCAGAGGTGGCGGGACACTTGTCTTCAGCTCAGGTTTCAGCTGCTCGCTGCTATGCAACATGCCCATGTCCTTCCCCTCCATCTCCACTTCAGCCATGGGCCTTGGCACGGTGCCACCTGGGTTTAGGCTGCATTTCAGGTTTGCTGTCCCCCAGGACCTGCCTGAGGCTGGAGGCTTAGTGGGAGAACTCCTCACTGGGGTAGGTTGGCACTGGTGCTTGAGACTGTCCTTTGGGCCTACAACAGGCCTTGACATTGTGGCTGACCTTTGCCGGTAAGCCGAGACTCTCTTCTTCCCAAGGCTGCTTCCATCAGGTTGGAAAGCTCTGTTTGGCTTTGGGGCTGTGCAGGCTCGTGGGCTGAGGTTTTCCTTGTGGCAGATCAGCCCATGCTGTATCCTCTCATTCAGGGAGCAAGATGCTCCAAGAGGGGAGTGGTCACTTCCCACCTGAAGTGCTGCAGCAGGGACAGTCTCCTGTGCAGAATTCTGCCCCCCTTCTGGATTCAGGTGCCCAGAGCTGGGAGGTGGGAGCCTGCCTCTGGTCTGTGCAGAAGTGGGAAGCTTCATGCTCTCCCACGGTGGCACTGGAGGCACCTGCACTGCTCTCTGGGAGGTGTTTGAAGGTTTCTGCTGGGCAGAGTGGCCAGTGTGCTGTGTGGATTCGGCACCAAGCCTGCCAACTCCCTGAGCAGCCTTTGTCACGGTCCCGAGGACATCCTCCCTCTTCCTGTCAACCTGCAGAGACAAAGCAACCCTCAGCTCCAAGCAGAGCTCAGCTTGGCCAGACCCTGACAGCTGGGTTAGGTTCGAGATTGATTGATTTCAGATTCTCATTTGCTTTTTGTCTGTGTGATTTAGCCATCCAGTAAGCAGTAAAGTTAACCTTGCCAATGAACTTTATCATGCTTTCACTTGATATTAAACTTGCTTTTGCTGATCCCTTTGCAGGTGATCCTTTAAGCAACCCTAAAACACACACTTAAAACATGCAAGCCCCTTCTGCCCAGACTTGCTTCAAGTGTGAGAGACTCAAAGGCTTTGTACTTACATGCTTGAGTTTAGAATACGCTTCTAAGGGTGGATTTGAGTGATCCATCCAGTCCTTTAAAAAGGGTCTGTAAAAGACAAAAAAGTTATCAGGTTATTTAACAGGTTGGGTTATTTATCAGCCATTGCAGAAAGGGTAAACTATCCAACCTACTGCTGGTTGTCTCACACACAGGAGCTCAGAAGCAGCTGTCAGAAATGAAAAACCTGTCAAGGAAATACCACGTACTATAATTCTTTTTCTTTTGTGAAGCACCAGAAAAGCAACACAAGCCATTAATATCTGAGGTGGTCACAAAACTTCCACAGACAACAAGAGGCACTAAAATGATGTGGCAGGTGAGGGGTGCACAAAGTGGATGGGGGTGCACACACTATGGGGTTCTTACAAATTAATAACGCTACTTAATTATCTTATCTAACGAGTACATCCAACCCCAGGACCTTTCACCCCTGCTGCCACTCTCAGAACTGCCCCACTGGAGCCCCTCCAGGGTTCTGGGCCTTCTGTCCTGTTTTGACTACAATGTCTCTTGGTATTCCAGTCCTGGTGATGAGCCCCAAACACCCTGTCCCTGCTGCTATCCTGCCCATTGAAAAGACAGTTAAACAAATCCAGGAATGTGGCACAAACCGTGAGAAACTGTTAGCTGGTACCTCGAGTGNCGGCCCGCGCGCTGCCGCCTCAGACACCGCCTCGAACCGCCGCGACTCGTCATTGGCCACGGCCTCCTTCAAACCGGCCAATGGAAAGTGCGAACCCCACGGCTCGGGACGGTGCCGGCGGAGCAAAGAGCTGTGATTGGCTAGAGCTGGTAGGGGGCGGGGACAACGTGCGTCTCCGGCGGCCGAGCCCCCGGGGGCGGGCGGGGCCTGCAGTGACAGCCGTGTCGTGACAGCCGTGTCGTGACAGCCGTGTTGTGACAGCCGTGTCGTGACACGCTGTGCCAGGTCAAGACACGCCCGGTACGGTACGAGGAGACGTGCCGCGTCAGGCCACGCTACATCATGCAATGCCACGCAGTGTCGTGTCACGCAACGCTGCGCCATGTGATGGCATCCCANCCTCGAGTGTGAGAAACTATACAGCTATACAAAAATCCACAAATCTACACTCGCGGCCGCCACGCAGGGTCCCTGCGGAGGGCCCAGGGCTCCGGTTCCCCTCAGCCCCTCACCGGGACCTCCCGATCCCTCACCGGGACCCCCCCGACCCCTCACTGGGACCCCGCAACCCCTCACCGGGCCCCCCCNTGATTGGCTAGAGCTGGTAGGGGGCGGGGACAATGTGCGTCTCCGGCGGCCGAGCCCCCGGGGGCGGGCGGGGCCTGCAGTGACAGCCGTGTCGTGACAGCCGTGTCGTGACAGCCGTGTTGTGACAGCCGTGTCGTGACACGCTGTGCCAGGTCAAGACACGCCCGGTACGGTACGAGGAGACGTGCCGCGTCAGGCCACGCTACATCATGCAATGCCACGCAGTGTCGTGTCACGCAACGCTGCGCCATGTGATGGCATCCCATGGCACGGCACGGTGTGGTGTGAAACCCCCTGCGCTCTCACCCACGCTTGGAGAGAGCCCCAAAGCAGCCAAAACAGTGGCATTTTCCGGTCTATAACCCCACCCCCTGTGAGAGCAACGAGCTGAGACATTCACTCCTGGAAGACCTTTTATTTCCACCTCCATCTCCACAATCACCCACATGTTCCAGATAACAATAAAACACATACAAGTTAAAACCAACAATAAATAAGGGAGCACAATAAATAAATAGAAAAGCCCTGGCCACACACAATACATAAATAAAGCCTGGGGTGCCTCAAGCCCATGGGGCCCAGAGCTGCTATTTCACCTGAAATAGACGGGGAGAGGGGGGCAGTGCCAGGGGTTGTACTCGGTACATACAGCCTGAAAACCGGTGACTGCCGGTTGGGTCGGGGCGGGGCCGTCAGCGCCCGCTCAGCTCGTAGGTGGCGATGTTCACCTGGTCGGGGGTGTTGGTGATGCCCACGGGCTGCCGGGGCTGCAGGGACGTGCACACGAACCAGCCGGGGAAGGCGGCGGACTCGAAGCGCGTGGTCCCCTCGGCCGGGCTGTCCAGGCGGTAGAAGATGAAGCGGGTCAGCTCCACGGTCTCAATGTCCCTCTTGACGTCAGCTTCCTGCAGCCAGGGGGTGAAAGAGGGGTCAGGGTGGGATGGAGCCCCCAGAGCCACGCAGGACGGACTGGTTGGTGGGAGCCCCGGCTCACCTCCAGCTGCAGCACGGGCTCGGCGCCGCTCAGCACGCACGACATGTAGAGCCGGTGGCCCTTGATCCCCAACGCCACCGGCACCCGCCCGGAGCCCGGGCCGCCCTGCGGTGACCGGGCACGGTACAGAGCGATGTTGAGCTTCACTGCAGACAGAAGGGAGGGGTTAGTGGGTGGCTCCCAGGTGGTGCCGGGGTTGGGGACAGGGACGCTGGGATGGGACTGTGTCCCCTCACCTTTCCGTCCAGCAGAGGGGCCTTGCAGGTGCAGGGCCACCAGCTGGGTTGGTGATTCCAGCACAAAACACTTGTGGTCAATGTCCAGGATGTCAAAGGACTGGGAGCGGGTGTAGCGGAAGACGGGGGCCCCGGCGTAACTGCCCCTTGTGTGCTGGAAGGAGACGGGCTCTGTGGAGAGGGACAGAGTCAGGGCGGTGCTGATGCTGCCCGGTCCAAGAGCACGCCCCGAGAGCGTCCCCTGGCTGGGGTGACACCCCTCACATCACCCCCATACCAAAAAGATCATCCAAGAAGCTGCCAAGGTCACTGTCAGCAAAGTCCTTGTGTGCTGGCTGCTTTAGGAGCTTGGTCGCAGCAACCACCAGGACAGCAGCCCGGTGGAAGGTCCTGGCAGGGTGTCCCTTGCTCACTCGCACTTGGATGTCCACCCTGGGTGATGTCACCTCTGAGTCCAGACGGGGCTTCTGGGGAGGAAAGGGAATGAGGGATGAGAGCCTGGCTTCCCCACCACGCACAGGTCAACACTCCCACTGTCCCAGCGGTACCTTCTGCAGGCAGAGGCAGTCGGGGCCGTAAAACATCTCCTCATCGAGGCTGAAAGGCAAAGGGAGACGGTGAGCTCAGGGCCGCCAGTGCAGCATCGACCCCCAGAGTCCCCTCTGGCACGGCCGTGCTTACCTGCTGTTCTCCAGTGTGCCCAAATCGGGGACGAACGCCATCGCTGCCAGTGATTGCAGTGCTGGGCACAGACCTGGCGGTGCCTGTGAAGTGCTGGGCACTTGGCTGGGGCTCCTGCCTGTCCTGCCCGCAGTGCTGCTCGGCTGCTCTCTGGGCGCAGCTTCAGAGCTGCTGCTTTTCAAGGCACCCTGGAAGGAAGCGCAGTCAGAGCGGGAATTCCAGCTTTCGCAACGCCCGGGTTTGCCCAGTTCCTCCTCGGAGCTTCAGGGCTTGGCTGGGCACTGTGGAGCCCGAGTGTGGGGCAGAGCAGGGGATGCACCAGGATTGGATTGTGGGGCAGAGTGGGGGATGCTCCAGGACTGGAGTGTGGGGCAGAGCAGGGGATGCTTTGGAGCTGGGGTGTGGGGCAGAACACCAGGATGCTCCAAGGCCAGTGTGGGGCACAGAGGGGATGTTTGGGGTTGCTGTGTGGGGCCCATGACTGTGTGCCAGTCCCAGCTCCAAGCCCCAGCCCCAGCAGGGCTGTGATGACCCCCATCCTTGCCAGGCTGGAAGAGTCTGGTTCTGCTGCTGTCTCAGGATTTTTATACATTTGTATATTTTAATATTTTATATAGCTGTATAGTTTCTCACACTCGAGGTACCAGCTGACAGTGTCTAACAGTTTCTCACGGTTTGTGCCACATTCCTGGATTTAACTGTTTTTTCAATGGGCAGGATAGCAGCAGGGACAGGGTGTTTGGGGCTCATCACCGGGACTGGAATAACAAGAGACATTGTAGTCAAAACAGGACAGAAGGCCCAGAACCCTGGAGGGGCTCCAGTGGGGCAGTTCTGAGAGTGGCAACAGGGGTGAAAGGTCCCAGGGTTGGATGTACTCATTAGATAATTAAGTAGTGTTATTAATTTGTAAGAACCCCATAGTGTGTGCACCCCATCCACTTTGTGCACCAGAAAGCTTTCATTAAAGAACTGCTCTCTGCTTTCCCTGTACTATTTCCAAAGTGTTTTTCTCCCTCGATTTTAGGCAACAGTGCAAGCACAGCCACTACACCATTTCCCCAGGGCAGTGCCACCAGCTGTGCTCCCTCTGCCACCCCTGCTGACCCCACTGCCCAATGCCAGCGGGCACAGGGCTCTGCCATGCCCTTGGTCCCTCGTGCCCATCCGTGCCACCCTGGGGACGTGGCCATGGGAGACATGGCCCTTGGGGTCAGTTCTCACCGCCGTGTCCATCCGGGGTGCGGGGGGTTGCGCCACGCTGGCAGGGCCCGGGATGTGCGTGGCCAGGCTCGCCCGACCGCAGCCTGCCCGGGTGTTTTCCTGCGCTGCTCTCACTTCCCTGAAGTGCCAGCCGGCCCCGCGCAGTTCCGGGGCTCGGACTGGTATCACCCTGACTCACCGGCAGGAAACTGCAGGAACCCCAGAGCCCCCCCGGCACCTCCTGCAGCCCCCTAAGCCCCCACTGGTTGTAACCCAGGGTGGGATGTTCCCAAAGGCCTGAGGCCTCGCTGTGGGTGCCACCCAGGGTGGGATGTCCCCAAAGGCCTGAGGCCTCCCCGTGGGTGTCACACATGGTGGGATGTCCCCAGAGGCCTCCCAGGGCAAGCGGTGCTGCACAGCACGTTGGCGGCCCTCAGGCCATGACAGGGGTCGGCAGGCCATGGCTGGGATGCGCGGGGAGGGCTGTGGGTCACGGCAGGTACCGCCGGGCCATCCCGGCCGTGCCGCGGCCGCGGGGACGGTCCCGAACCGTTCAGGGTCCCGCGGGCTCCGCGCGGCGCATGCGCGTTGGGACGGAGGGCGCGGCCCGGGGCGTGGCCAGAGCG